>JAQFVV010012515.1:1864684-2392184 GCA_028023455.1 Epiperipatus broadwayi
TTTGTAGGATCCACAATATATGAATACAAACACAAAATCAGCACAAGCAATCAAAAAGAACAAAAGTCCACTTAGCAAAAGTCTTCTTCCATTTATATCCTTTTAAATTTCTTATCATCAAATTCCAGGATAGATCTTGACTGGCTTCATGCTGATCTTATTGGTGATGATGATTTTCTCTGTAGATCATGTGTTCATTCACATCATTTATTGGGCAGTTCACTTTTGAGCAGGAACATCAGGTTTTATTACTAGGAATTTTTTAATTGATCTTTTATCTGACTGATTGGTTAAATGACCTCAAGGGCCTATTTGCTATTATATCATTTCAAAATAAAAAAAATCATTTCCATTCTACCAAGATTTAAAAATAACTTTTAACAGAAAATAATTAGACTTTATTTTCTTTTATATTCCTTTAAAATAATCTTATCTTTAGATTGTTTTAACTTTCTTTTAAGTAATTATTTAATAGTTTGCCATAAATGCAATTATTATATATTAATTTAAATAAATTTATTAATTTTTAAAATTTCTATTTGAATAATTTTATCGATATTTCTTTTATTATTTGACAGTGATGTAATGGCATATATGTATACCATTACAACATATATAATATTAATTCTAATATTCTCATGGATAAGTAATGAATTCATAGTATTATTTCCAGGAGCTTTTGTGTAATAAATTATAAAACAGTTAAATAGCTGATATTTCAATACAATAACAAATACTTTCCTCAAAGCTTTTTTCTCAAATCATAAGAATGTGTGTGGTAATACTTAAAATCGTTATTTTTTTCTTTAGTTATTTTCTCATTCTCAAATTCTATTGGTTGAGAAATTTTAAAAATATTTTATCCACCAATAGCTTTTTTCTAAATATTGCTAATTTTCTTTAATTCATACTTTTCATTTATGCTCTTAGACCTTTTAAAAATCCTTATATTTTTGGCTTAGCAGTCTCTGGCCATATTGTTCAATTTTGGCCAGAATGTGTTTTATTAAAATTCATGACATGTTACTTAATTTAATGTGTGAATAAATGGTTTATGAATTAGATTTTTCTCTAACTGCCAAAATGTGTTCTTCCTTTTACATTAAGGAAGAAGACATTTTAGCAGTTAGAGAAAAATCTAATTCATAAGAAAAACATAATAATTTTAAATCTCACCTCACATTTTATTATGATTTGTGAAAGAAGAAGCTCTGAGGAAAGTAATTGTTATTGTATTGAAACATCAGCTATTTAGCTATTATATTTTTATTACATGGAAGCTCCTGAAAATAATGTCCACTCCATAAATTCTTGTATTCATATAGTATACAAACATGGATGGGCTGCTCACCAACATGCATACATGGTGAGTTTATTGGTTTTTTACCTCTGAGTTTAAGATCGAGACCATTGTCTTTCTTCTCAGTTAACTGATAAGGCAGAATGAATGTATGTGTAAATGATAAATATTTTCTCAATAGATATATACAATCATGACAGATAAAAATAAATCATGACCCTTATTCCTAGGAGGCTGTAAAGTCACCAACCAAGGCAGCAGTTTGTGGCTGAAGGTGGAGGGTACTAAGAATCCCCTGATTGTGGACCCAGGCTGCCATTTGATGATGACTTTTATTTATGTACTTACAACTGCAGATCACTTTCAAGTGAAGGAAGATTGCAAGAATTAGAAGAAAAACTGCCTTATATTAAATGGGATCTTATTGGACTTTGTAAAGTTAGAAGAAAAGGTGAAGAGATAATTGATTTAAAAAGTGGGCATGTACTCTACTGTAAAGGCACAAATATTGGAAATACAAATGGAATAGGATTCATTATAAATAAAAAGTGGAAGAACAACATTGTGGAGATTGATGGTGTATCAGACAGAATGGCAAGATTAGTTATACAACTTAATAGCAGATACCAAATACAAATAATTCAGGTTTATGCCCCAACAAGTTCTCATAGTGATGAAGTAGTAGAAGATTTTTATATGGATATACAAAAGATTTTTGATCAGAGTAAACAACATTTAAAATTGTTATGGGAGACTTTAATGCTAGAATTGGTAAACAAATGAAAGATAAAAGTGCTGTAGGTAGTTTTGGTTATGGTAATAGAAATGAGAGAGGGCATAGACTTGTGGAGTTTTCAGAAAAAGAAAATCTTTATATTATGAATTCTTTTTTTGAGAAAAATGTTAAAAGGAAATGGATGTGGAAGCATCCAAATGAAGATACAGCAAAATTGGATTATATTTTGACTAACAGAAAATACATATTTCAAGATTGTAATGTTCTTAATCAATTTAATACAGAAAGTGATCATCGATTAGTAAGATATATGATACGTGTTAATGCAAAACTAGAGAGACAAAAATTATTAAGAAAAGCAATATTTACAGTTGATATTCCTAATCTTCAGAAACATTCTAATGAATTTAAATTGAAGCTTACAAATCGGTTTAAAGTATTAGTAGATTTTGAACATGATTTTGATTTGAATGAAATTAATACGAAAATAACTGATACACAGATAGCTGGTAGAAAAAAAAGCTGCAATTGATCAATAAAATTTCTACTGAGACTAGAAAATTTATGAAGAAAAGAAGGAATATGAAGATATATAAAAATGATGCATTAAAAAGGATTGAATATCTCAAATTACATAGATGTGATCCATTGTTCTAAATGACTGGTTGGTTAGAATGCAAAGATTTTGTAGATGAGTTGTTATGATCTTAGTAAAGTTCTTGTTTAGAACTGATAGAAGACTGATACATCTGTTATTTTTATTTTTTACCATTCTTAAAATATCAATGTTACTACTGTATCCTTCCAACCTTCTGTTATACCTTTATTATTTAGACTCTTGGCATATAATTTTCCATTCTTTTTCTATTTCTGTCACTTATTTCTTTTAAAATATTGATAATCATCCCATCATTTTCTGGAACTTTTTTATTCTTTATATATTCAGTTACATGTCTTATCTCTTGCAACTGTAGTTTTAGTTCTCTTTTTATATTGGACTTTGCGATACATTTGAGTGGGGAACACTAACTGCCACAATAGAAGATTTTGGCTTGAAATCAAACAATTGACTTTTATTCAAATTGGCCCACTGTCATTTCACTCCTTATAATCACTCTTTTTTGCAAACTGATCCTTATCCCTCTGGTCCTGGGCTCTAAGATTCAAAGTCAGTTAGCTTGGTTTTTAATTTAAAAAGTTATTAGTTTAAAATAATATTGTGAAGATTAAATTGTCAATATAATTTTTATTTAATTTAAATACAATCTAAAAAAATCACTTGCTTACAGAGCTTTAGTTTGCAGAAATGATTGATGATTATTTCCAATCAGTAAAAGTCACAACAGCCATTAAATGGTCCACTGTGTACCTCATCTGGTACCTTCCAAATAAAAATCATAAAGAAAACTACACTATTTGCCATTATTGTCTACCACCAGATGATAAATATTTAATTTTTTTTTAACCTGTACCCATTGTTAAAAATAGCTAGATAACTAATTACCAATCTAGTAAAGAATATAAAACTGGAACGTGCCCATTGTTTAGAGTTTGAATCCAGAACATTTAAACTTTTACTTTTTCTATAATTGGTTAATCCAATAATCTGTTTGTTAGTTGTCAATGAATTGCTATTTTTTAACTGAAAAATGTTCTACATTGGGGTGTAGATCAAGACTAAGATCTGTCACTTTTAGCACTCACATCAACAACATCACATGACTTTTCATATGAAACTTTAGGGCTTTTTTTAAATTTCAGGTTATTAGGCTGAATAGCATATAGGAGTTAAAGATGGCTACTAGATGTTTAAGTTCATCAGTTCCAGATTTAAATCTCGATCTTCTCTGAGAAAGGCCAAAGCCATAAAACAGGAAGTCTGGAAGGGGATAATTTTTAGCACTATACCATCAGTAACTTTTGATTACTCAAATCTACAGCAGATGGCTCTAGAATAGCATAAAGATAATTATTTTTAAACTACTTCTCAAATGACCATATTCAATTATTATTATCTTAAAGGAATACAAATTAATTAAAAATTCACTAAAAAGCACTGCAATTGGAAAGCACAGAGTCATGTCCATTTTTTTCAGTTCCTAAAAAATAAAATAACTGAGTGGATTTATTAATTAATAGAATGATCATAAGAAGTTTGAGCAATGAAAATGTCACACTGGAATCGATCCCAGGACCTTATATTCCAGAGACTGGCACTTTACCAACAATACTAAATGCACAGAGCACCAGCTTTTCAAAGGAAGTAATACTCTTTAAGAACTGCTGAAAAAAATTCAGTTCTGCAGTGGGCCATTTAAAAGCTGTTTTGCTTTGTTATAATTCAATGATTTGCTGAATTGACTGTAGTTCAGTTAGTTTCACCTCCTTCCAAACTCGGTTAGAATCTTATGACCACAACAGTCAAATGTACAATCGCTATACTTCTAGTCTTTTCTTATTCGCATTATTTTTATTTAACGATTGGTATAAGGTACAAAAGAAGGTGAAATACAATATATATATAACTTACTAATTAAGAACTATCAAGTCGACCTTGATTCATCAAAATCATAATAGTATTCAGATTATTTATAAAAAATTTGGCTCGTATATAAGACCAATTTATGTCTGCTTTTTCTCCATCCAGTTTAGAATGACTTTTTATTGCTAATTTATAACAATAAATTATCGAATGGATTGTTGCTTGAAGTTTATATAAAAATTTGTATGAAGTTTGAGCCCGGAAATAACAGAAATGAGCTGCAATCCATATATTTTGATCTCCAAAGTCATTGCTTCAAAACACGCAGCACCCAGACAACATGGAATTTTATTAAAATTTATTGATACAGTTTTAAAACTGAGTTAATAGAATAAATTGTAGCGGATAAGTAGACAGAGGCAAACAACCACTAATGAAAATTAACTATTACCACTCGTCTGTTGTATTATATTGCCTGGAAATTAAGCCTCCCTTTGGACAAAGAACTTAATATACATATATATATCTTTTAAAACGCTACCCAATGTAGTTATTAATGAAAAAAAAAAATGAATGGGAAAAAGAAAGATAAATAAATAAAAATCGATGAAGTAAAAAAAAAAGATGCAGACATTTGAAAAGAGTAGTTGTACTAGGAAGATGAAATCACTATAGATTTTGTATAATGATGTAAACGACAGATGGAAAATATTGCAGATAGGTATAAGTAGGTGAGATGAATAAAAAACCCAATTAGAATAGTGTTATATCTAAAACAAAGTTCTGTGTAATTCGGTTTAGTGGTGGAGCAGCAGGTTTTGGAGTTGAAGATGTTGGGAAAATGACTCTACTGATATTTTCCAGTGCTCGAAATTTTTACAGATTACCTGACAATAAAACCATTAAAACAGGCAAAACTCTCTATACGTATTTCCGCTCATTGCAAGCCAGAATAATCAATGGATTCCAGAAGGCTTGTGCATAAAATCCCCATCTAGTGCCTACTCATCCAATATCCCCAGACTAGTTTCTGGCTTGTGGCCTTCGTCAGTGAGGAACCTTGGATCTGAGAGCACTGCACCTAGATCTTAGGATCTAATGCTTCCATGGATTACTCTGGCTTGCACTAAGTGGCAATACATATAGAGAGTTTTGCCTGTTTTAACAGTAAAGAGCAAGCATAAGAAATTGTGATCATGTGATGTTTATTGGAATAAAAGCATTCGATTATTATTTTCAAAATAGAAAAATATAGATAGCCAATGAAAAATAGAGTCATGCTTATCAATGATTTAGTGTCTAATTCGAAAGTCATGAGCAATTAAACTTGTTTAAGAAAAATAAAAACAATTTCTTCCTTCCTGAATTGTAAAAATAGTTCCGAGGTCAATGAACTACGCGAATGATTTGACCTGTATTTAATATCGATAAGATCTCGATTACAAATTTTTGAAGTTTCAATACAACGTTGAAATTATAAATTAAAAAAAAAACAAAAAAACTTTTTATTAGAAGCAAAGTTGAAATTAGTTAAGTGAAGATAATTTGTAAAAGTTTGTAAACCTATACTTAAATACACTATCTGTAATTTTAATACCTCAGGCATAAATACACGTAAGTTCAATCGAAAAATAATTACAAACTCTAAAATAGGTATGTGTGTAAAATATATAAACAGGGATTAGGCAAAACAACAGACACTTATTTACATGAAAGCAAATAACAACAACAATAATAGTAAAATTAAACAGTTACCCTCACAACAAGCAGATAAGAACATTTGGATAAGCCTGCCGTATTGCGCTGGCTATCAAGGAAAATGAAAAAAATATGCTCCAACACATTGGTTTGAGAACTCTATGTAATTCAAACAGACTGCTAAACAATACTAAGGATAGCTTGCACCTGGATCAAATCCCTCAAATAGTTTATGAAATCGGATGCAGCAATTCCTCTTATAGCATGTCATCATCATCATCAACCATTATCAATCCACAGCAAGATGAAGGTCTCTCCAAGTTTAATCCACCTTCTCCGATCTTTAGCTTCTCTTTTCCACAACACCCCTGCACATTTTCTTATTTCATCCATCCATCTCACATGTGGTCTCTTTCTGGGTCTTTTACAATCTCTTGGAATCCAGTTTAAAATTTCAATTGTCCATCTATTATCATTTCTTCTAGCAATATGTCCAGCCCAACTCCATTTCAATCTTTTAATTTTTTCAATAAGGTCAGTAACACCTGTTTGTTGTCTTACCCATACATTGCGTTTTCGATCTCTTCTTGTTATTCCCAACATACATCTCTCCATACTCCTTTGAGTGGTCTGAAGTCTCTGTATTGCTCTTCTATTAAGTGTCCAAGTCTCAGATCCATAAGTAAGAACTGGTAAAACACATTTGTTAAAAACCATTCTTTTCAAACACATAGGCATATTTCCTTTTAGTATCAAGTTATTTCTATCAAAAGCACTCCAACCAAGTTTAATTCTATGATTAATTTCCTCCATTATGTTTCCATATGTATTAATAATCTGACCAAGGTATTTGTAACTGTTAACTTCTTCTAATTCTTCATAATCAATCTTTATTTTCATACTTTGAGCGAATTGATTAAACATTACTTTAGTCTTTTTAACATTTATCTTTAGTCCTACTTTTCTACTTTCATCTGCTAACTCCTGCAACATTTCCTGCAGCTCTGAAGCATTATTTGTAAAAACAACTACATCATCTGCAAAATCTAAATGACTTAAATACTCTCCATTTACTTTCATTCCTTTAGTTTCCCATTTTAATCCACAAAATACTTCTTGCAGCACTGCTGTAAAAAGTTTTGGAGATATGGAGTCACCTTGTCTTACACCTTTCTCAATGTTGATTTTTCCAGTATCATTATGTAATCTAATTGTTGCTGTTGCATTTTTATAAATATTCTTTAAAATATGACAATATCCTGGAACTATACCTTGATGATCCAATGCTTTAATCACTGAAGAAATGTGTATAGAATCGAATGCCTTTTCATAATCTAAAAATTCAAAACATAATGACAACTCATATTCATTTGTATTTTCTATGACTTCTCTCAATACCTGGATATGATCTATTGTACTAAAACCACTTTTAAATCCAGCTTGTTCTTTTGGTTGGTGAAAATCCAAAGTTCTCTGTAGACGAGTTGTAATTATCTTGGTAAAAATTTTATATAAAACTGATAAAAGGCTGATAGATCAGTAATTTCTAATATCTTCTTTATCACCTTTTTTAAATATTAATATTATTACTGCATTCTTCCAATCTTCCAGTACATCTTTATCATTTAGACATTTGGTATATAACTTTGCTAAAATTGTTTCTACTTCTTCACCTGCTTCTTTTAATATATCAATTACAATTCCATCATTTCCTGGAGCCTTTCCTTTCATACATTTAATTGCATGTCTCACTTCTTCATTTAAAATTCTGGGCAATTCGGAAGATGTAATAGATATAAGAGGTTCTTGTTTTTTATTACTATATAATTCTTGATAAAAATCTTCTACCAATTTCATGATGTCATCTCTCTTTTTAGTAATAATTCCATCTTTTTTTCTTATTGCAGATATAAATTTCCTACCAATACCAAAATGTTGTTTAACATTCTTGAGACTTTTATTTTCTTCTACAGCTTTCCTTGCTATTTCACAGTTATACTTTCTTATATCATTTTCAACTCTTTTCCATACCATTTTACAAAATTCGAGATATTCAATTCTTTTTAATACATCATTTTTGTATATCTTCATATTCCTTCTTTTCTTCATAAATTCTCTAGTCTCAGTAGAAATTTTATTAGTCAATTGCTGCTTTTTTCTATGAGCTATGTTTGTTGCAGTTTTTAAAAGTGTATCAGTTATTTTCATATTAATTTCATTCAAATCTGAATCATGTTCAAAATCTCCTAACACTTGAAACCTATTTGTAAGTTCTAATTTAAATTCATTAGAATGTTTCTGAAGATTAGGAATATCAACTGTAAATATTGTTTTTCTTAATAATTTTTATCTCTCTAGTTTTACATTAACACGTAACTTACACCTTATTAATCGATGATCACTTCCTGTGTTAAATTTATTAAGAACATTACAATCTTAAAATATGTATTTCCTGTTAGTCAAAATATAATCCAATTCTGCTGTACCTTCATTTGGATCCTTCCATGTCCATTTCCTTTTAACATTTTTCTCAAAAAATGAATTCATAATATAAAGTTTTTCTTTTTCTGCAAACTCCACAAGTCTATGACCTCTCTCATTTCTATTACCATAACCAAAATTACCTACAGCACTTTCATCTTTCATTTGTCTACCAATTCTAGCATTAAAGTCTCCCATAACAATTTTAAAATATTGTTTACTCTGATCAAAAGCCTTTTGTACATCCATATAAAATTCTTCTACTACTTCATCATTATGAGAATTTGTTGGGGCATAAACCTGAATTATCTGCATTTGGTATCTGCTATTAAGTTCTATAACTAATCTTGCAACTCTATCTGATATACCATCAATCTCCACAATATTGTTCTTCCACTTTTTATTTATAATGAATCCTACTCCACTTGTATTTCCAATATGTGTGCCTTTATAATAGAGTATATTTCCACTTTTTAAATCAATTGTTTCTTCACCTTTTCTTCTAACTTCACAAAGTCCAATAATGTCCCATTTAATATAAGACAATTCTTCTTCTAATTCTTGCAATCTTCCTTCACTTGAAAGTGATCTGCAGTTGTAAGTACCTAAATAAAAAGTCGTCATCAAATGGCAGCCTGGGTCCACAATCAGGGGATTCTTAGCACCCTCCGCCTTCGGCCACCAACCGCTGCCTTGGTTGGTGACTTTACAGCCTCCTGGGAATAAGGGCCATGCTTTATTTTTGTCTGTCATAATTGTATATATGTATTGGAAAAATATTTATCATTTACACCAACATTCATTCTGCCTTATCAGGCATTGAGAAGAAAGTTTCTTGATCTTAAACTCAGAGGTAAAAAGCCAATAAACTCACCACACTGGCTAATGCATGTTGGTGAGCAGCCCATCCATGTTCGTATACTATATGAATAATCACATAGTAATAACAGCTGCAACGACAAGAACGTATGGAGTGGACATTAGGAATTTGTCCTGCTCGGTTCCTTTAAGGCCTCCAAGAGGAATCAAAGGGTCTCCTTTCAGTTAATAGCAAACTCCTTTCTGCAGCCTTATAGCATGTACAGTATATTATTATAGAAGTCTTGAGTAAACATTACCATTACAGTTGAGTAACAAATAAATATCAGCATAATACAGCCATATTTTTGATCCAGTAAAGGTAAATATTGTATATTGTGAATATGGTGACTGAAAACAAAAATAAAGCAGGCATGGTTCATTTCTACCATCCCCTGTTATAAACAAAAAAAGAAAATAGCACTTCACATTGCAGATTAAGAATGTTATGATTCTGATCCAGAAATCAAAACCATGCTTCAGGTAACCGAATATTTAAGATCTGTTTTTTTTCCAGAAATGGATGTCAATTGTTCATTTATTTCTTAATAATAAACAATTTTATAAAACAAAAAATTTAAACTCTCAAAATAACTCCCAATTGACCAACATGGTGGAAGAAGTTTAATTTCTCCATTACAAGTTATATAAATGTTGAGTTTATATCTGCAATACTATTGGAATAATATTTTGGCCATTTGACAAGAACACACAACCCAGTAAATAAATGTTAAGATATTTATTAAAAGTATTTACAGTGACTATATATATATCAAATCAAAACTATCCCAAATCTAAAATTAAACCAGACCAGCATAAAAATAATATTAAAACACAACCTAAGGTTTCACTGCTACAAGCAGACTTCTCAAGTGTAAAGAACTACAAAAAAAAACCACACATTATATATACTATTAAAAACTACCCACAAATCCATTCACTTCCCATCCACCCTTAATATTAAAAGAACTCTTAAATAAGTTAATTGCTTCAGAATAATAAATTTTCAATAATAAAGACTCTTTAATTCTTCTTTTAATTTCATTTCTCTTAAAGAAGACAACCTTAGCTTCATCAAAATCAATAGTGTGGCCTGTATCTTTTTCATGGACATACAAAGCAGAACTAAGATATCTATTTTTAACTCTACTTTTATGAACCTTTATTCTTTCATTTAAACTCAAACTACTCTGACCTATGTAAACCTTCTTACAAAATAAACAAGGAATATAATATACCACACCAGGAATAGTCTTTCTATCAAAAACTTCTTTTGTATTATTTAATAAATTATTCAATGTAACACCCCTTTTCCAAGCAATTTTCTTATTTCCAAACAATTTACTATTTCTATACACAATTTTATAAGAAGACAATTTAAATGGCAAAGAAATAAAATCATATTTTTCTTTAACCTTTACATCCTTACAAATATTACTATTAAATAAAATACTTTTAACAAATTTATCAGAGTATCCAACACTCAAGTAATCTTTATAATATTGATATTTCTGAAACAAAGCTACCCCACTAGAATTATTTAATTTAATATTCCTATGACAATAATTCCTTAAAGCAGCTACTTTATGAGATACAGACTGATAGCTATCAGGTTTAATTATAGATCTTAATTCTTTACTTTTAACTAAATGACTGCACAATAAACAATTAGTTTCTATATTTCTAATCACCAAAAGATCTAAAAATTTTAACTTACCAAAATCTAACCCCCCTCCTTCTAACACAAATTTTATAGAAGGATCAAAACAATTAAACTCATTTACAAATTCCTTCAATTTATCATTCTCAACTACAAATAAACAATCATCAACATATCTGCCAAATAATTTTACATATAAACAATTCTTTTTAATAATAATTTCCTCTTCCATAAAACTAATATAAACTGAACATACTAAAGGAGAAATAATATAACCTATTATCCACCCTTCTTTAATCTTATAAAAATTACCTTTATAAGTAAAATACATAGAATCTTCCAATAACAAAAGCAAATCTTTAATTACCTTAATTTTATTTTTTGATAAAGAACTTTTCTTAATCAATACAGACAAAAGAACATCAATACTGCTTAACCTATTAACAGACTGATACATATTTTCAATATCTAAACTTCCAAATACCCAATTACTTTTCATTTTAAAATTATTAATCTTATCAAAAGCCTCAAAAGAAGAAGAAACTGTGTACTGACCAAAATCAACAAATTGTTTTAAAAAATTATTCAAGAATCTAGAAATACCCTCTACAACACTACCTGTAAAATCAAAAATAAATCTTAAAGGAAAACCATCTTTATGAGTTTTAATATTCACAAACATCTTAGCTGATGTAAAATCATTAGGATAGCATTTTAAATAATCTACTCTATTAAAAAATTTTAAATTAACCATTTTCTTCATAATATCTATCAATTTTCTTTTAATCAAATTACCTGGATTTTTATCTAACAACATATATTTATCATTATTTAATTCTCTATCCGTTTTCTCTTTGAAATCATCTCCTTTCATAATAACAAACCTACCAGCTTTGTCTTCACAAGAAATGATTACATCATTAGCAATTAACCTATTTTTAAGATGTTTAATCTCAGCAGGATTAATAACAAATTTTTCTTTCCTTTTTAAACTTTTATTCAAAATCGATTAAATACCAACTTTCTGCTCATCACTCAAATTACTAGATTCAATAGACGAAATTGTATCAAAAACTATATTTTTTGAATGAAATGGAACAAAATTAGGGCCTTTACCAAGAATATCTAATTCTCTATCATTTAACTTCAAATCCGTAAGATTAACAACTCTATCCTCAGAAACCTAATTGTGTGTAGAAAGAGTAAATTGTTTGGAAATAAGAAAATTGCTTGGAAAAGGGGTGTTACATTGAATAATTTATTAAATAATACAAAAGAAGTTTTTGATAGAAAGACTATTCCTGCTGTAGTATATTTTATTCCTTGTTTATTTTGTAAGAAGGTTTACATAGGTCAGAGTAGTTTGAGTTTAAATGAAAGAATAAAGGTTCATAAAAGTAGAGTTAAAAATAGATATCTTAGTTCTGCTTTGTATGTCCATGAAAAAGATACAGGCCACACTATTGATTTTGATGAAGCTAAGGTTGTCTTCTTTGAGAGAAATGAAATCAAAAGAAGAATTAAAGAGTCTTTATTATTGAAAATTTATTATTCTGAAGCAATTAACTTATTTAAGAGTTCTTTTAATATTAAGGGTGGATGGGAAGTGAATGGATTTGTGGGTAGTTTTTAATAGTATATATAATGTGTGGTTTTTTTTGTAGTTCTTTACACTTGAGAAGTCTGCTTGTAGCAGTGAAACCTTAGGTTGTGTTTTAATATTATTTTTATGCTGGTCTGGTTTAATTTTAGATTTGGGGTAGTTTTGATTTTATATTGACTAGTTTAGCTTTATGCTTGTAATGTTTATATATATATGTGTATATATATATATATATATATATATATATATATATATATATATATATATATATATATATATATATATATATATATATATATATATATATATATATATACACACACACAATAGGAAACAGTATATATACAGCAGTTTTAATGCAAAGATTGGTCTTTGCTACACTTTGTGAATTGGAATGCTTTATTATTAACAATATGGTTAAGTACTAGAGAAGAAATTCTGGTATTATCTTTTTGAATCATTACACTTCTAGCCAATAGATAGCTTATCTTCTGCAACTATATGATGATGTTAGCACTAGCAGTGGCTTCATCATGCCTCATTGCATTCTAATGAACAGCGAAAAACAAGCTATCACCCAAGATCTGACAATTGTCTAATGTTATCCAATTCAAATGAACTTCCATTGTGTATAGACAAATCCACCTCTTTGTTGAAATCAACTGGGTTCATTGACCTCAATTTCCATTTAGTCAGCTATGCCATTGGTTATTTATTTAATCATTTCATTGACCAGCTGTATATCATAGTCTGGATAAGTGTATTATTTGTCAGTAATCTTAAAATGAGTAAAGATGAATTCATAATATTCCCTTCATCTGGAAAAGGTTAGTTTTGAAGTATTAAACCCATAAGATAGTTTGGTGAACATCTAGGTTGTTTTCTTGCTTCATCCTTTGGATTGGTATTTATTGTCATTAGATTTGGTTTCATCTGTAGGTTTGGTTTCTTTATTAGGTTAATTTTATCATCATCATCACCATTAAGTCTTTTTATATCTGATCTGGTTTTTCCATCTGTATACCATACATTTTTGAAATAGATTTCAGACATGGACAATATTAGCCAAAAAACTAAATTTTATGAAAATTCACTCCTGACCATGGTTTCATCTATTAATAAATATTCTCAAGTGAAATTTGATTAGAGCCAAACAACATATATATAGAAAACAAAAGCCCTCCTATAATTAACTTCAAAATTAGCCACCTTTCAATGCCATAGAATGTCTTCATGAGATTGATGGCCTCAGATTCAGACATATTTATCATCAATGTTTCTTTGAGGCTTATTTTTTTAACTCATTTTTTTTTCATAAAAAATAACCTCTGCATTATCAAGTAATATTTGATAAACTGTATTCAGTTTGTGAATATGCAAAACTCACTTAGTATACATATTTTTAATTCTATTTTTATAAACTTTAATTCTTTGATTAAGATTTAAATTACTTTGACCTATATAAAATTTATGACAACTTTAACAATCTTATAAACAATGCCAGGAATATATTTGTTAACAATTGACTATTTTGAGCTATTTAATAATGAATTGAAATCAAGGTCTTTCTTTCAGGCCAATTTCATGCATATATAAAATGGCATATAATACATAGTAATTGAGTTTTAGAGTAACAGGATGGCTTCTTATTGAAACTGTAAGATTTGTATTCAAATCTTAGTTTCACCTTAGTTCTGTCATCATTCTACCTCTCACTCATTATTATAAGTTTACATGGATTCTGACCTTGAATATTGGATTTGGTGCGTAATAATGTGCAATATATGTACAATTATTTAAAAACGTCATATATGCACACATTTTCTGATATAGTCTTTATATTAAAAATAACGCAGTGCAGAGTATTATTAAATTGCCATGCGTAATTTTGTGCAAAATTAAATCATCATATTAATCTTACTGTGATCATTTAAGTAATATTTTAATTTATAAAATAATCTAATAATTATATTTTAAATGTAAACATATTTGTTGTTATTTAGGTCAAATTCAGGTAATACTTAAATTATAAATCTAAAAAAAAAGTTCTTTCAAATTGTAAACATAAAGATAAATAAAAATAGAAATTCACCTGCTAATTAGAGTGCAAATCATAGTGGGAGGGGGAAAAGGTGACAGAGCTAAAAAGTATTTTAAACTTACAATTATATAAAAAAGGGTTTGTCAAAATTACTTCATGTAAAAAGGTAAATTTTAAAAAGTGGTCAGATTGAAAATTTCAACTTATACCACTAATGCATCCGTGACCTAAAGGGATATATAGCACAGACCGGAGAGACAACTTGGATGGATGACGCAGTTGTTTGATGGATCCGAGAGATAAAGAAAAAGAGAATAAAAGCAACAATTGATTATTAAAAAAGGCAGAAAAAAGCTATTAAATAAAAAAGTATGGTGTTACTTGTTTCTTCTCCCGATCCAAATTTATATCTAACAATGTGTGAAGAATAGGTGCCTTGTGATGCTTCTCCAGACTGATGGCTATACAATACGGAGCTTCCCATAAAATGAGATAAACCTAAACTGATGCTGCTGCCAATATATAAATATTTTTCTAAATGTGACTGCTGTTAAACCAGGAAACTCGGACTCTCCAAACAAGTGTGCACCCTTCAATGAATCAAAGGTAACATGATACCCAAGATTAAAGACTGTGTTTGAACTCTAAAGTTAACTCTATATTTCTAATATATATTTTAATTTCATCTTTCAAAATTCCAGTATCATGTAATTCTAACTAAACTTAAACGTAGATCTGTAACTATCTGTAAATAATCTTATATTGTAATGAACCTCGTAAAATAATCTATCTCCTATTATTCTACTTGGGTATCTAAATTTTATTGTATTATTTAAATATTATATTTTATGCCCACATGATTTTCGAGCTGATGTTTTCCTACCATTAATTGGCAGAAGAGTTGCTCCTCTTTTGCGCGACTTAAAAATGAATAAACTACTGTATCTTTCAATAAACACTCAGCTCGGGAATCATAAATTAAATTCAAAATGTATTATGAAGATGAGATCTATAATTATTAATCTAGTGTATTGGCTACTTGGCAATCATTCATTTTAAAATTAGTTTGTTAAGTCTTAAATAAAAGCAGTATTGTTTATGAAAGAAGAAGGGGGGGAGGGTAGGAAATAGTAAATCGAGTGCTTAGTCATGTGGGGATTGGAGGTGGATTTTATATTTATTTTATCAAAGCATAGAGTAGATAAATGTGTTTGCATTATATGTGTGAACTGCGCTGGTTTATCGATACCTTAAATTTAAATCGCAGAAATGAAATAGAAGTACTGTAAATGTTTAGTTCTCCTAGTCAAGGAGCATACAAATGACTCCAATAGCAACTAACCTTGTCACATGGTCGGGGATGGAAAGGCTATGACCTCATACTGATACTGCACTCGTGACTAATCCTAAGGGCTCCGACTCAATGTTTGGCCATCCCTCTAGCCTCCAACGTTTCTCAGTGGTTATCCTCTTAGAAAGACGATTCTCTTATAGCTCAGCAGCATCCAAACTATTGCAGGTCACTTTTATAATGATTATGAGTGTCTATGCTTAATCTAACTTTACTCCTCCACATCTGCTAATCTATAAATAAGTTATTAGAGTATATTAATATTATGAAAGTAAGGAATGATAGCTGGGTTGACAAATGCACTCATCATTATGATCTTGTAGTGTATCTCATAACATTCGCAACTTAAACGTGAGGCATGGGATGTAATTAAGTATGATACCCTGGTAGCATAATATATTTACATGTATAGTAACCATCGTCATTAAATATTTATATATATCTATTTCTATGTTTGCGTGTCTGCTTAATTTAATAATACAATTAATGTCTCATTTCATTATCAACTAGTATTAAGTATATAGCAGTAGTTCGTAATATTAAATAATTAGTTAAAGTCTCTTGTTTACCTGACCACCGGGCCTAGAAAGATATTGCTATTGTTATGGTAGACACATTGACATGTGGGTTTTGTTGTGAATAAAATGACTATGTTTGAATACAGTATTGCAGGCCCTGAGCCCACCTGTTATACTGCTCTTCAAACATGGTGGTGAAATTTTGCAACATGTTAACAAGGTATACGAAGTCTTACCATTACATTATATAGATTGCAAAGTAACATGTGTAGATAACATGTAGACAAAATGAATGCTCTGACTCTCATCTCAGTTTAGCCTCAATAATTTCCAAGTTTTAGCTTGCCTACTTCACAGATATTGGGCTATAAAATCATAGAAGTTGATCCACTTTACTTCTCTGGGATTTCAAACTCCACCAACATCGGTAATAATAGCTCTATTCTTTTTTCTTTGAAAGAAGGTATAATTGTTATAATGCCCTGTGGATATTGTGGGAAAGCAGAATAGTCCACTCTGGTTCAAGATCCATGAATTGCTACTCTATAACTTCTATGATGACTATAAATTCCAAATGATAAAACATTTTATTATTGATATTGTCTCATTGATTTTATCAAAACAAAGAAAAAATATAAAAAGTTTGATATAAAAAAACCAAAAAATAAACTAAAAACTGTAGTATATTGTTGCATATTGTAAAGAAATAACTGGTAGTAAAATAATGGATAAAGTTTATTGTGAAAAAATATAACAAAATAAAGTGCTTTTATACTTTTGATAGGTTATGTGCTACACACAGGCAAAGTTCTTCGTACAATAGTGCAATTCAGAGCAAGCCAAAATAAATTAATGGATGCAGGAAAATATGTGCATAAAATCCCTATCTACTGCCTACTCATCCAATATCCTTATTATGGGAAGGATGGTGATCATGTGATGTTTAGTGGTTTAATACCAATCTTACCCAATACAATTGTTGTGACTATGATTATTAAAAAACCAGACACTAAAATGTATGGATGCTGAACTGAGTTCAGATCTATATGACTATACAGGCTAATGAGCTTGAATTGAAAACATTATTGTATTTTCATTTTGGACTCAAAGCTTTACAGTTAGTTAGTAAGGTAAAAGGTGGCTGCTGGAGGGTTGCATTAGGTCCTAAGATTTAGAAGCAGTACTCTCAGACTGAAGGCTTCTCACTGATAAAAGCAACAAGCTAGAAACTAGTCTGGATGAGTAGGCACTAGATAGAGATTTTATGCACAAATGTCCCTACATCCATTGATTACTCTGGTTTGAACTGAATGGTTCTACTGTATGAAGAATTTTGCCTCTGTGTAAACAGCTTGGGTAAGCATAAAGAATGGCGATCATGTGATGATTAGGTTAAGTACTCAGCTAAATATAATTTAGAAGTATAGTTAAAAAAAGGATTGCCTTGACAACAGTTTGAAATTGTTGATTTTGTTATTGATATTGGGATCATGTAAGTGTTGAATTGTTTTTAATGAAGTATACAAATACATTTGTATTTACATTGTAATGATATACATATATGCCATTACATCACTTTCAAATAAAAAAGAAAAAGATCAATAAATAAAATCACCTTCAAATAAAAATATAAAAATTAATAAATATAATTTGATTTAAATCAATATAGATAAAGCGCACAGATGGTAAACTAATTAAATAATTACTTAAAGTAAGTTAAAGCTGTCAAGTGCTGTTAGCCGAGAGGTCATCGCGGCCGCCTTGCAAGCAAGTCATATGAAAAAAAAAAAAAAGTAAGTTAAAGCTAAAAATTTAAAGATAAAAGATTATTTGAAGGAATGCAAAAGAAAATAACAAAAGCTGTTAATATATTTTTTGTTAAAAATTATTTTTATTCTTAGTAGAATGGAAATGATTTTCTATTAAAATGTAATGTTGTAATAGCAAAGAGGCCCTTGGGTCATTTAACCGATTGTAAGTCAGATAAGAGATTAATTAAAAAACTACTAGTAATAAAATTTGGTGTTTCCCACTCTAAAGTGAACTGGCCAATAATGATGTGAATGAATACATGGTTCACAGAGAAAAATCATCACCACCAAGCCAGGTGAGATTGATCCTGGAATTCAATGATAAGGAATTCAATATAATATAAAAAGAAAGAATTCAGTCTGAAATGGGATTATTATTATGAGATTACTTTTGCTGATTACTTGCTTTAATTAAACCTATTGTATACATGTATTGTGTTGGGGTCATGCAATACATTTTGTTTCCTGTATTTGCATCGACTGAGACTGCAGCCAGAGTGATGGTTCCTGAAAAATGGCAAGCAGCAGATTCATCTCCACCGATAACAATATTAATATATAATGGATAGAACTTTGAACTAAGTGGTGTGACACATCAAGGACCACAAAGATGGACTCCAATAAAGCACCATGAAAAGTATTGACTTTTTTGTTTAAAAGGAGATTTGAACCTTTAAGCTAAAATTTGAACTTTTCAAATACTAATTCTAAATGTCAATTAACTCTTAAAAGAAATCTCTTTAAATTATTTATTAATATTTTTATGTATAATATGTTTATTACTATCATTTCCAAACTCATTAAATTAAATTAATAATTTAACTATAGTTGTAAATGGTTGCATAGATTCATTTAAGATTATGTTAGTTTAAGTAGGTTAATTTTGAGCTAATTTGTTTCATAGTTGAATCGGCACTGGTGGAGGGATGTATGGATGTTTATATCAATGTAATCTGGGGAGCACCTTGGATTCTCATTCCCTTGTGCCACATTAGCATACAGGGTATATCACCCAACTGAATGCATGGCCCAAAAATCATAGCTATCACATTGCCAATGGTCGTAGATGTATTTCCTATACCATTAATTCTTTAAGCTCTGGTTGGAACAGTAAGCCAGCAAATATCCCCATCCCCCCATTATAGAGCATTTTTTTCAAATATATTTCAGATGATTACTTCATCAGACAGATGCACATTTCTGCATTTGATGAGGTTCATTGTTTCTCTAATAATATCCTGCTATAGATGTAAATTCCTGTCAGCATGATTGTTTTATACTAACATTCTCATTTTGCATTGATTACATAGGTATATCAGCAAACTAGCATTGGTTTGGATGTGAACTTTTGGCCTACAGTTAAAAGATTTGTGTTGTTTAAATTCATATCCTATGTAGTGTATTTATGCTTAGCAAATTACTAAAATAGTGTTAAATCTGTTGAATTCATCCATTTGTGCATATAACCTAAATTAAATATATTCAATAGTTAATTCAGTCCTTAGAATTTTTGTGTGATGTAAGTGTGCAGAATAAAAATGTTTAATTAGTTTTGGCAGTGGTTTATTTTATATTTTTATTAATATTTTGAAAATCAAGGATTAAAAATTTTAAATTTATAATGTTATATTATCAAACTTAGCTTTTCCGAGAATTAGCAAATGGGGCTTTCGGTTAGATAAAAGATGAACCTCACACGTATGTATCTTCTGCCTTTATAAATAGCCTAGTGGAGCTCTGGCATGGCAGATAGGGTTTTTTGACCATTATAATATATTGGATTTTCCATCATCTAATATAAGTATTGAAAGTCTTTAGAAAAATTTAACTTTATTTAAATATTCCAAATACCTTCAACTGTTGTAATAGCACACACGTTAATATATGCATATTTCAAGAGATACTATTTTTCCCTCTTCTTCAGGTGTTGCTGTCCTGACCAATGACAGTACTAGCATGGGAATCAAACTTGGACCCTTAGATTCTTGAGTATTGAACTTTAAGGTAATGCATATGCTTCACTTTTAGTGAATTAGATGAAGTAATTTTATAAAACTATTAACTAATGGTAGTACTATATAATACTGGCATTGCAATATATAAAAAAAACTCATTTAATTTGCAGGAAGTAACAACTTTAAAAAAATCGGAAGCAAAAATTGACATGCTAAGATTACAAGACAAAATAAAATAACTTCATTTTGTCCATCATCAAGAATGTTGTTCAAGATGAAGCAGATAACTTATTACTGAGTGTGATTTATAAAAAAACTATTTGTGCTTTTGTATTAAAATGAAAAGAATAATTTCTATCCATATCATCATCATCATCAGCAGCAGAAAATATTGATGCATGAAAATGGCTACTCTAATGTAAAAAAACAAATTAATTTCAAATGACTATATAAACCTATTCGTATGCCATAAATGTGTTGACATATTTTTTATGGTCTTTGGTCTTTTTAAAATCTTGCAGTATTGACTTCTAACTTTTGCATAAAATCTTACTATATAAAAGATTTCAACCATTTACCCAATTGTATTTCTCCATTATATTCTACTATAGCCATAATGTCTTTCCATTAAAAGCAATCAGTGTTGGATTTCTTTATAATGCTGTAAGATAATTATCATCATATAAATGAGGCTCACTACTCTCACAGAAGGCATGAATAAAATCAGCAAGACATTTTTTTTAAAAAGTGGTAACCATCCATTTTTATATGAATAAAATAATAATAAGCCACCATTCATAAACCAGCGTGGTTAACTCTAACTGCAAGATAACAAAAAGGTAAATAGAGAAAGGGGAAAAACTTCTCCACGATCCATCTATAGAAGAATATGCTGATCTATTTTTCTGCTTACTTGATATATCCATCTCAAAGAACCACTTTACATTTCACTTTTTATAATGTGTTTGATATAGTCATTATAATATAGAAAGAGTATATCTCTTCCATAATAACTACACTCAAGATTACCATAAAACACTCTTTTAGGGAGTCTTTCACTGTTCATTTATTTTAAATGTTCAACCCAATAAAGATATGATTTTACAATAGTGGACCCAATAGTGTCACAATCAGCAAGTTGAAGAACAAATTGATTTGTTTTATGATTTTGCCATAAGTATGTTTAATATTTTATAGAGCATCATTAAATGAAGCTTCTTTAATCCATGTTAATTGCATTAATAGGATATCCATGTCTCACTTCCAAATACTAAATTAGGTAAAATACCAGTAGTTATTTTTCTGTTATGAAATATTCTACCTTTTAACTTTTTAATATCCTTTACATTAGCTGCCTCTATAATACCCCATCCAGTGAGCTTGCCAACATCTTATAAGAAAAATCTTATGAAATGCCTTTAATTGAAACTTTTTCTAGTACTTTTGTATTGGTTGGGCATCATATTTTTATACAATAATATCCACATTAAATAGTAATTTTAAATAAAAATATTTTGAAGAATAGTTTTGAATGGATTCAGAAGAAATAATATTAAACCACTACTGTACGGAGAGTTTTGCTTTGTTTTGAATTGTTTAAGAAATAATATTGCTTTTTAAAAATTTACAGCAAAAAATATTTATAATTATTAGGTATAGTTTTTCATATTTTTGCTTAAGACTTTTAACAATTTTGCCATTAAAGTCGTGAAGCGTATGTGGCTAGCGGTTAGCATACCTGCCTTTTAAGAAGCTGGCCCGGGTTCGCTTCCCGGTCAATGCTTTGACATATATTAAACAAACAAAAAAAAAAAAGGACCAAAGTCAGATATCTGCATTCAACTCTGTTTAATGGCCATTATATTCTATTAACATTGCGTCTTTCTTTTCTATTAAAAGAATGCGTTTTTAAAATTTTAAATATGTATTTAAGCTGAAATTAATATAGTACAACTCTTGTTTTAAATTATTAAAATTGAAAAACATAAAAAAAAAATCAATATTATAAATCTTATATAATTTGTTTATTATTATTTTCGCAAGTCTGATCAATAACTTTTCGGGTCACCAAGTACACTTTGTAAATTAGTTAGCAATAATCGATTATTAAAACTTTCATTTAGATAATTTGTAAAAAAAAAAAAAAAAGGTAGATAACTCAGTCATTCAAATGTAATAAATTAAAGGTAATAATAATACTGTTTTTTATAAGGAGAAAATATTGAGATAATTGGATCATTAGAAAAGAGTGAGTTTGGTGCATATATTTTTTATATTTAAATAAATCACCCGATAAAATAAAATATCTTTATACAATAGCGATAATAAAAATAAGAATACAAAAAAGCTCTTTTCAGCAAATATTTATTTGTGCACTTTTCGATGTGTTGGAACTATTTTACAACTTCACTTTAAATTGTGTACATTGCATTATCTATCTCTTTTATATAAAATTAACCAAAACCTATTATAACAATAATACAATATGTACAAGGAAGAAAAAAAACAACTAAAAACCTGTATAAATGTACACTACATAATTTTACATTCGTTTACCATTATTAGTTAAATTAATTGATGTTATATATATATTCATACAGTAATGTTTATTACAATTAATACAATTGGTTTCATATATCTTCCTTCTTTGGGCTGTTTTAATACAGCTTAAAGATTTTATATTTTTACACAATCTATTTTATGTTCATATTTTAAATAAGATTTAAATTAATAAATTTTAAACAAAACTGAAAGAGAGAACTAAATATAAATAAAAAATTATTTAATACATCAGTCCTGCTTTCGTTTTTTACTGGAAAATTATCAATATGTTTTTTTTATAAATCACATGACCAACTATTCTACAAACAACATTTCTCAATGAACATTATTTACATTACAAAAGTATAATTTGTAAAATACATATATGTACATAAAAATAAATTTATTACAATCCTTTTTAAAAAAATTATATATATTTATAAACAATCTACTAAATTAATATATTTATTGTAATCTAATGTAAATAATGTTCAATGGGGGAAGTTGCTGTAGAATTGTTGGTCATGTGATTTTATTAAAAAAATTATGATAAGATTTCAATAAAAAATGAAAGATGATTAAATACATTTTTTATTTATACTTAGTTATCTCTTTCAATTTTGTTTTAAATTGATTATTTTAAATTTTTTAATATGGAAATTTGATCATTTAAAGTACTTAAATAATGAACATATAAGGTCAATTTATCATCCCTTAAATTACATTATTATGTTCTTTTACTCTTTCATTTAATTGTTCCCTGTATGTCCATAGTAAATCATAATGTAATTTTCACACTTAATTTTATATACAACCAGTGTGCATCCAGGCCACATACAGCCCAGTATTTTATTTTAATTGGTTGATTTAACATTTTTTTTTTTGAGATTTAATGCAAATTAAACAAAATATTTTAATATTATATATTAAACATGAGAAATATATAAATAAACAAACAAACTCCTTTAAAAAAATTACAAAATATATTCACAATCAAAAATTCACCATCTCACTCCCCTTTCCTATTGCAAACAATCACAACATAATCACAAAAACCTCCTTTAAAAATCTATATATACTCTTTAAAACATTAAATGAATAACCTATTATTTTCTTTTCTCTTTTTCCATTAACATTCTATTTAACTTTGGTTTTATTTCATTAATGTACATACCTTCTTTTATCATTCTTTCATTGTATAAATTAACACATTCTAAAGGCTTTATTTCAAAAACCCCATGTTTAAATTTATTCATGTGAATGAAAACAGTAAAGTTTTTATCACCTAAATGCTGTTTTAAGCTAGTTTTTAATTTATTCTTACTCGTCCCAACATATGTCATTTCTACATTCTTTCTAAATCAATTCAAACACTTTATCAAATAAACTGAATTCATAATCTCTAACCTATTATAGTCCCCATTATTTTTAGGTAATGAACACTATATTGATTTACTGCTGAGATGAAAAACAAGAAATCTCAAGCTTCTTCATAAATTTATTTCCCAGAATATTTCTGTATCTAATTTGCTTTCTAATGTAGGTATTAAGAAACAGAATTATAATACTCGTACTCACAATATTTTTGAACTGAAAATTTGTAAATCTGATGTATTAAGATTTCCCCCATTATTTTGTTTACCTAGAACTTATAACAAAGATTTTGGTAATGATGATATTTTTAATCTGGATTTTAAACAATTCACTAAAGTCCTCAAAAAAAAAAATATTATCCTTAATTTCATTTGATACATTGCCTTTTTATTTATTTGTGCATTTTATTGTTTTTCTATTTTATTGGTTTATTTTTTGTTTTGTTTTTTTAATGCTTATTTAGATTTGTATATGATAATGACATTACTGTGCAATCTATAATTGGCTAAATGCTGTTGATATGTACATTAAATAAATAAAGAATTGAATTGAATTATTAATTAAAAAATTTAAACTTGCTTTCTTTTTATAAACTGGACAAATTGAAACAGTATATTTCCTATTAATCATTTTAACTAATTTTTTAACTTTAATAAATAAATATTTGGATAAATTGAACCAACATAAATAACTTTTTTCTATTCCTATCCCTATCTAATCCCATTCTATTTTTTATTTTATTTATATTTTTATTAGAAAATAAATGTTCAACCACACCCCTAGGATAATCATTCAAAAAACATTCATTCCTAATAATATCAACCTCATTTTTAAACAAATTACTATTTGAACATAACATAATTGCTCTAACAATTTTATTATTAACAATATTAATTTTACTATGATTATCAATATCTGAAAACCAATTATTTGGCAATCCAATTTGTGAAGTTTATAAAAAGAAAGCAAGTTTAAATTTTTTAATTAATAATAATGGGGACCATAACAGGTTAGAGATTATGAATTCAGTTTATTTGATAAAATGTTTGAATTGTTTTAGAATGTAGATATGACATACATTGGAACTAGTAAGAATAAATTAAAAACTAGATTAAAACAGCATTTAGGTGATAAAAATTCTGTTGTTTACATTCACATGAATAAATTTAAGCATGGGGATTTTAAAATAAAGCCTTTGGAATGTGTTAATTTATACAATGAAAGAATGATAAAGGAAGATATGTGCATTAATGAAATTAAACCAGAGTTAAATAGAATGTTAATAGAAAAGAGAAAATAAAATAATAGGTTATTAATTGAATGTTTTAAAGGATATATATAGATTTATTAATTTTTTTTACAAAAAGGGAGGTTTTTATAATTATGTTGTGATTGCATGCAATTGGAAAGGGGAGTGAGATAAGGTGAACTTTTGATTGTGAATATATTTTGTAATTTTTAATTATTATTATTTTTTTTTTGGAATATGTGATATTTATTATATATATATTAGTGTGCCTTGCAAAAGACTATATAAAATAATGGTAACGTTGGATTTTTTATTGATGATTATAGTCATATAAAAAGCAAGTTTTTAAAAAGAGTTTGTTTGTTAAACTATTTTGGAAAAAAGAACTGTGTGGTTGATATATTAAATTCTATGATTTACCATTAACTTGGATGTTTATAATATTATTTTTTAGGAAAAATATATATGGATAAGTGTGGATATTCCAATTGAATTGATTTTGTTTTAATAAGGATTTAAAGTAATATATAGATAATTACAATTATAACATGGAAAAATTTATTGGTTATTTAAAAGAAGATTTTTGGACAATTTTATAGACAATGTGAATTTAAAAAAGTGTATTGATGTCATTAACAAATGGATGAAGAATAAGTTGAAAGTTGTCAAAATAACATTAAACATACAATTTTTAAGAAAGTGTTTGTTAAATAATGTAATTCCTAAATTTATTTCTTTAATGAGATTTGTGAGGATTTTTGGGTATAAGTATATATTAAAATAGAAGAAAATTATATTGAAAAATGTTTTAAATTTATGATAATTTAAGGAGAGTAGTTACAATTAAAGAGGAAGAGGAATTAAAATATATTTTTATTAAAAAGGTATATTTTTTAAAAAATAAGATTTTAAAAAGGCATTGTAAAAAATTTAATGATTTGATGGTTAAAATATGTGATAACAAAAATAATGATAATAATTGTTATGCATTTGGTAGTGGTCATAAAAAGGGAAATAATAATTTTGTTATTAACTTAACTAATACTATTTTTAGCGATGAAGAGATGGATGTTTTAAAAAGAGGTTTGAATTATGTACCATTAAATAATAATAGTAATATTAAAAAGCAGATTATTGAAATGAAGGCAAAAATGCAAATAATTGAATGTAAATGTAATAGGATAAATGATAATGTTAAGAATAAGGATTTTTTATTTAATGAATTGAAATTCGGATTTAAGAATTTGGAATTTGAATTAAAAAATAGATATAATAAAAAAAAAAGAAGTAATAATTGTAAGTTTAATGAATGGTATATTATTAGAAATATGCGTGATAAATATGGGGATTTATTATTTTTAAAAGGTGATAAGATGTTAACTTTTTTAAAGGAAGAATGTTTTGTAAAATTAATAAAGATGAAAGTATGTTAATGAATAAAAAGATTAATAACGTATTAACTTTAATGTATGAAAAAATTAGTCATGCTTAGATTAAAAAGAATGGATATAAAATGTGCAAAAATTTATGCTTTGCCTAAGATTTATAAAAATCTTAGAAATATAGCCACCCTGAAAGGCCAAAGTTTCAACATAAATTATAAGCTAATGAAAATTAAATATAAATAGTACTAAAGCATCTTCATACTATATACATGCACTGTAACCACATTTTCTGTGGGATTTAATTACTATACCTCTGATTTTCAAAGCTCTTGTAGTGATTATTTTTATGAGTATTTTTGATTAATTCTTCTTATAAACATAATTCTACATTGACCAAAATTAATTGTAAATACATTACCATACCATCTATTTTTTTCCCTTCACTAAATATTACATTTCAAACATGAATTTATATACTGTAATCAAATTCCCATCACAATTTAAATATTATGCCTCTGAAATTAAAAGCACTTTTTTTTTCAACCGTTTTTTAAAGGTGGAGACTGTTGTTACTGTGGAAATTAGTTTAAATATTTTTTTAAGATTTAATATTATATAAATAAATTTCCAAATTTTAATAAAGCTAAATTAAAATTTACATTTTTAAATTTATCCATTATATTTGATAGCTCCACAGCTTTAAACATATATTTACTGGAGTACCTTTGAATTAATAGTTACCATTTATTAATTGGTAAATATGTAATTCATCTGAACTATTTTAGGGGATTAATGAACCATGAAAGCACAGAGCCCCTTAATGTTGAATTACAAATTGGCACATGTGGATGATTCTGCACCTGGTTGGGATGGAAAACAAAAACACCTGTTGCTTTGTAATTTTTTTTAATTAAATATAATATTTGTAATATATTTTTTTAATTGGATGTTTTAAAAAATTTTTTTTTTAAAGCTTTAATGTAAATATATTTTTTATTAAACATTGCTAATTTATAAAAATTCATTAATTTTGTTAAGTATGTGATTCATCTGAACTACATTAGAGGACTGACAGACCATGAAAGCATGGAGTGCTTTGATGTCAAATTATGAATTAGTGTTTGTGGCTGTTTCTGGAGCTGGATGAAAACTTTTGCCATAAAATATATACTATATCTTTAGAGTTAAGAGCATTCCTACAGATTTTTTTCCTCAGTGTATTTTATTTAATGATGGAATTATTTCCTTTGCATAGACATAGGGATTGTGACATCATCAGACAAACATTCATTCACCAATCAGATAACAGAGAAAATACAAATTAGATATATAAGATTCCATTTTTAATACTTCATGTCATCTCTTATTTCATAATTACCTATTAATTTATCAAGATTTTACTATTTGACCATTCTATATTAATGCTTTTATCTATATAATTTTTATTCTTTAGTAATATATTATAAATTTTAGGAAAGTATAAAAGTTTTATTCATTTTTTATTATTATTAGAGCTGCTATTATTACTTCTAATAAAATTATTATTATTTAAATTAGGTGGTTTATAATTTAAAAATGTGTTTTTAATACTCTTAGGATTATACCAGTATTTTTTGAATAATTAAATAAATTGTTTCTTTTGTAAAATACTAATATTTTTATCTGTATTATATCAATTTTTTATGTTTAAAATTTTTAATTTTAAACATAAAATAGTTCTGACTCATTGAAAAGGGCAAAAATGAATAGTTGCTGAAAAGAGCTTATATTATCATTTTTATTATATATATATATATACAATTATTGATGTCATATAGAGATATTTTATTTTATATTATATTATGTAATTTATTTAAATATATGAAAAGCAGGGTAATGGATTAAATTTCAATTTTTGATCCTTTTTTATAATATATATGTATGTGTGTGTGATACAGATGACTACTTTTGTTGTTTAATATAGTTGTGGCCATAATTAGTGGTACATACTGATGGACAATTGAAATCTTAAACTGGATTTCAAGATATTGTAAAAGACCCAGAAAAAGACCACATGTGAGATGGATGGATGAAATAAGAAAGTTTGCAGGGGTGATGTGGAGAAGCTAAAGATCAGAGAAGATGGATTGAACTTGGAGAGAACTTCATTCTGCAGTGGATTGATAATGGTTGATGATGATGATGATGACCATTAAAATAAAACTCCAGGAATTAATAATATAATTATTAGTTGCCTACAAGCTGTAATCAATTTCTGACAATCACATGAAAATTGTTCTCCTTAATTATAAAATTTCAATGTACATATGGAATTGTTTAAGTTTTTTTTGTCTGTCTGTTTGAAATGATATCTTGCTAGTGACACATCTACCAGCACTATCTATTTAACTGCTGCTAATACAGATAAACAAAACATACATACAACATAGTAGTGTATGTTTGCATATGTATATAATGTTGAAAGAAAACGTAGAAATAAACACAAATAATTTTTTTTATAGATATTTATTTAAAATATATACACTGGAATAACAGATTAATGATTAAAAAGTAATTTTGATATTTAAAATAATTATAAATTAATAAAATATTTAAAAAGGTCTACTTAATGTTTTATTTAATTCTGATTTTAATAATTAAAAAAAAAACAAGCTTGTTTTCATGTTATAATAGACAATACTGGTAATCCCCTATCTATTTTTAATTGGATTAAATAAGGATTTTTTTTCTGAATTAAAACTATTTTTGATAAATAAAAATTATTATAATATACTTTGATTTTAAATTCCACAATCTGATTTTGTTTGCAGTATTAAGAAATTTTTTAGATAAAAATTAGTTTTGATTAATGTAAATTGAAAAGAGTTATTAACATGTTTTTTTGATCAAGATTAAAAAAAACTTACTTATTGTGTTTTCAAATTCCATGATATACTATAAATAGTGGGGTTGAAAGAAAAAAGGAGACAAGATTATTGTTATACAGAGAAGAGATATATAGAGAATAGGACAACTGCTGCTAGTTTCATGACAGTTGAGTGTGAAATCACATGGACATTTTTTCTGTAGTTCATAGCCCATATGTATGTAGTAGAAAGATTACCTACATGAAGTCTACAAAAATATAGAGACTGAATGGGACTGACTGATAGTCAATATTTACATGATATATATATATGTACCTTTTCCAAAAATGTCAATAAGTCGATGCGCTACTCTATCACAGACATGATTATAATAGACCATCTTACAGAGAGATTTCAATACTATACAACTTACTGAAAGATTACCAAACTATGATTTATACATATACTGATCTATATATATGCAAAAAAGCACAAATATATAATTACTGCCAGTTGTATAAAGATTGACCATGCTATTTATTTTATGAATGATGATATTAGGCATTAATGGAAGAAATTAGCTGGTAAGTAGAATGTATTATATATTGAAAATGACATATCTCAATCATTAATTTGACAGTGAAGGAAAGTTTATTTGTACTTATTACTTATAAGAAAAAAAACATCAGCTGTAGTGATCAAGAATAAATAATTTGGAAGAAAAAGCAATTAATGGATGGAAATAAGTTTGAGAAAGTTAGTTATAAGACAAAAATTACAAACAAAAGAACTTTCTCGCAACACTTTCAAAAAACTTTACAATTATGAATAATTTAAAAAAAACTTTGTATGCAGGACTTTCAAAGAAATAATATTTTTTTGTGTAGAGAAAACTTTAGTTTAACATTTTAGGTAAAAGTAATTAGAATTGGTAATGAAAATATTTTATCTTATATTGAAATAAGTATGTATGTGTGCATTTATTATGTATATGTTGACTATTTAATGATAGAATAATAATGGCATATATTAACAGAGTATTGTTAGTTTATTTAAAACGCATTGGATAGGCTTATCTAAAGGTAAACATGCATTTATGTAGTACAATAGAATAGTTATTAGTTTTTAATAAGTATAATATTTTATATTCTTAGACATGCATATGGAAGCATGTATGTATGTGATTACTTAAAACTTTTTACAATTTGTATATTGGAAAATTATAGACATTGCTACCTGCATAGTTTATTATTTTTCAATCTATGAATCGAAAGCAGATTGATGTATTTTTATTTATAGCATACTGACAGACCTTTAATTTGATTTTATTGTTTCTAATTATTAAATGTATATATTATTGCTTTAATTTATTCCAGTCAATTTATTTTATACTAAAAGAGATTAAAAATACATATTGGTTATTTTCTCTTGTTTACAACTACTCTTCTTAGAGTCCATGCTTTCCAAGTTAGCCTGAGCAATAATGGTTGGTTTATCTATATGTGAGGATATATGCTTGTGAATGGGCATCCAGATAGTTCTCCGGATAGTCCAAAGGTATCACCTTTAAAGTTCTTTTACTGCATTTTATTTTTTTAAAAGAAAATTAAGTTTATAGTTGACTTGTACACTCATGGTACTTATGGCCAGTGCATTGGTGATGATGCAGCTTGCAACTTATAACTACTGTCATAATTACTTATAGTTTTGTTCAGCGCTGATAGCCATGCTCTTATTTCTTTTATGCAAGCTCATTTTTTTATTTACTTATTTGTGACGTTAAATGGGGATGATGATTTCCCATCATGCTATATTATCCATAATACTCCTTACCATTATAATATACAATTCAGGATAGCATATAAAGATATTTTATTTTATATTATATCATGTGATTTATTTAAATATATGAAAAAGCAGCAAAATGGATTAAATTTATTTTTATTTTCATATCATATATGCATGTGTGGTGTGATATAAAAAATATTTTTGGTGCTCAATATGGTTATGTATGCCATAATCAGTGGTGCATGCTATTAAATATAAACCTGAAGGAATAAATATTTATTATTATTAGTTGCCAACAAACTGTTACCAATTTTTGACAATCGCAAAGATGTTCTGCTTAATTATAAAATTTTAACATACATATGGAATTGTTAAGTTTTTTTTCTCGGACTGTTTGAAATATTTTGCTAGTGATGCATCTGTGTTCAACTATTATTAGGATCATCCTATTTAACTGCTGCTAATACAGATAAACAAAATACACATGCATACCAAAGCAATTTATAAGCTGCTACCATTAAAGAAACTTATTTTAGGTCTTCCACTGTGTACAGTGAAATATATGTGTTACTTTAGAGGTAATATGTTCTAGGCTCATATCCTAGAAGAAAGGCAACATGCAGCATAGGCATTAAACAAGAAAAATTAAAATACAAAATCAAACATATACATGTAAAAATATAAAATTAAATAATCCAAGATGCCCAAAACTTGTTTTATTATTATTGCAATAATTCTATTAATTTTTTTACAAAATACAAAAACAAACTATACTTTTCACATAGCAATTTTATAATGCTTTTATTTATAATATGACAATTTCAACTGGACAGCAGTCTTCTTCAGACCTAAAAAGAATAATTGTATTACAATGATCTATTATGATAAATATCATCTTCAATTTTTTAATCATTATTGATCTACTGTGGGATGAAGGTCTTCCCAAGTTTAATCCAGTTGCTCTGATCTTTAACCTCTCTATCTTGCATATCCAGCACACTTTCTTATTTCTTCTATCCATTGCACATGTGGTTTCTTTCTATGTCTTTTACAATCTTTTGGAATCCAGTTTAAGATTTTAATTATTTATCAGTCTCTTAATTTTTTCAATGATGTCAATAATGTCTGTTTATTTTCTCACCCATGTATTTCATTTTTGATTTCATGTTACTTCTAGTATACATCTCTTTATACTTTATTGATTGATCTGAAGTCTTTGTATTGCTAAGTGTCTAAGTCTCAGATCGATAAATAAAAACTGGTAAAACACATTTATTAAAAATCTTCCATTTCAAGCACGTACACGTATTTCCTTTTAATATCAAGTTATTTCTACCAAAAGCACTCCAACCGAGTTTAATTCTATGATTAGTTTCATCCATTATGTTTCCATCTGTATTAATAATCTGACCAAGGTATTTGTAACTGTTAACTTCTTCTAATTCATCATTATGAATTTTCTTCTTTTGAAAAAAAATCGGTTGAACATTATTTCAGTCTTTTTAATAATTACGTTCAATTCTACTTTCATCTGATAACTTTTGCAACATTTCCTGAAGTTATTAAAGCAGGCAAAATTCTCCATACAGTAGTGCCACCCTGTGCCAATCAGAGTAATCAATGGATTCCAGAAGGCTTGCACATAAAATCCTTATCTAGTGCTACTCATACAATATCCACAGATTAGTTTCTAGCTTGTGGCTTTCTTCAGTGAGGAGCCTTGGATCTGAAAAAAAGCCACAAACTAGAAACTAATCTGGGGATATTGAACAAGTAGGCACTAGATAGGAATTTTATGTACAAGCCTTCTGGCATCCATTGATTACTTTAGCTTGCACTGAGTGGCGCTACTGTATGGAGAATTTTGCCTGTTTTAATAACAGTTATGAGCAAGCATAAGAAATGGTAATCATGTGATATTTCCTGAAGTTCTGAAGCATTATTTGCAAAAACAATTATATCAACTGCAAAATCTAGATGACCTAAATAATCTATATCAACTTTTATTTCTTTAGCTTCCCATTTTAATCCACAAAGTAATTCTAGAAAAACTTTTGTAAAACATTTTGGAGATATGGAATCACCCTGTCTTACACCTTCTCAATGATAATCTTCCTAGTATCATTATATAACGTAATAATTGTTGTTGTATTTTTATAAATATTCTTCAGAAAATGACAATATCCTGAATCAATATCTTGATATTCAATGCTTTAATCACTGAAGATATGTTTATAGAATCAAATGCTGTTTCTTAATCTACAAATCCAAAGCATAATGGCAACTCATATTTATTATTTTTTTCTATAGCTTCTCTCGATATTTGGATATGATTCACTGTACTAAAACCACTTGCTTGTTCTTTAGCTGGATTAAAATCCAAAGTTTGCATATATGAATTGTAATTGTCTTGGTAAAAATTTTGTAAAGAACCAACTGATAAAAGGCTGATAGATCTGAAATTTCCAATATCTGATTATTAATACTGCATTCTTCCAATTATCTGGCATATCTTTCATTTAGACATTTGGTATATAACTTTACCAATATTTACCTGATTTTTAAAAGATATTGATTACAATTCCATGTTTCACTTGTTCATTTAAAATCTTGGGTAATTAAAAAAGTATAATAGTTTTAGAAGATTTTTTTTTTTGTTCTTTGTTGCTATATGATTCTTGATAAAAGTCCTCTACACATATCATGATGGTATTCCTTTTTTAGTAATAGTTACATCTTTTCTTATTGCAGAAATGTTTTCTACCACTACCAAGACATTTTATTGAGACTTTTATTCGCTTCTATAGTTTTTCTTAGTAATTTACAATTATACTTTAAATCACTATCAAATCCTTTTGACATAATTTTACAAAATTCTAATATTCAATTCTTTTTAATGCATCTTTTGTATAAATTTTCATATTCATTTTTTCTTCATAATTTTGTCTCAGTAGTAATTTTACTGGTCAATTGCTGCTTTTTTCTACCAGTTATTTTTGTTGCAGTTTTTAAAAGTATATCAGTTATTTCCCTACTGATATATTTGAAAACTGTTTGAATGTTTCAGAGGTTAGGAATATCAACTGTGAATCCTGTTTTTCATAATAATTTTTGTCTTTATAGTTTATCACTAAAAGATATATTACATCTCACCTATCAACCATCACTATATTGAATTTATTAAGAACATTAAAATCTTGAAATACAAATTTTCTGTTAGTCAAAATCGAATTTAATTCTGCAGTACTTTTATTTGGATTATTCCATTTCTATCCATTTAGTATTTTTCTCAATGAATTCATAATATAAAGTTTTTTTGTTGTTGCAAATTCCATAAATCTGTGTCATCTTTCATTTCTATTACTATAACTAAATTTATTCAAACCACTTTCATCTTTTAATTGTTTATCAATTTTATCATTAAATTCTTTCATGAAAACTTTAAAATGTTGTATGGTCTGATCAAAATTCTTTAGTACATCCATATAAAATACTTTACTTTTTAATTAGAATAAGAACTTGCTGGGGCATAAATTTGAATTATCTGCATTTGGTATCTGCTATTATGTTGAATGATAAATCTTGCCATTCTGTCTCATATATCATTAATCCCACAATATTTCCACTTTTTATTTATAATGAATCTTACTCCATTTGTGTTCCCACATATTTGTGCCTTTGTAATACAGTATATGCCCACTGCCCACTTTTTAAATTAATTATCTCTTCATCTTTTCTTCTAACTTCACAAAGTCCAATAATGTCTATTTAATATTAGACAGTTCTTTTTATAATTCTTACAAACTTCATTCACTTGAAAGTTATCTGTAGTTTTAAGTACCTAAATAAAAGTCACCATCAAATGGCAGCCTCAATCTATAATTAAGAGATTTTTTGTCATCCTTCTCCTTTGGTCATTAACTTTGACATTGGTTGGTGATTTTATAGATTCCTGGAAATAATTGAGTTTTCTCTGACATAATTGTGAACATCTATTGAAAAAAAAATTCAATCTCACACACATTTATCATGCCTTCAAAACACTCAATTGATATTTCAAAATAAAAACTATCAGGCTATTGAGAACCATGATTTTCTTTATCTTAAACTTGGGAGATGGAATGCCAATAAATTCACTATACCAGATGATATATCTTGTTGAGAAGCCCATCCATGTTAGTATACTATATGAATATTCACATAGTAATAACAGTTGCTACAATAAGAATGCATGGAGTGAACAAAATTTTTTTTCCCTGGTTAGTTCCTTTAAGGCCTTAAAAGGAAATCAACAGCAAATTCCTTACACAAACTTACAATAACATCAATGTACATACATATATCCCAATTACACAAAAAAGATATTCTCAATGAATTTTATTAATCAAAAGTGAAAATAAACACATCTGTACACACTAAGGTATAATATTATTAAAGTCTACTATAGAGAATTATAATTTAAAATAACATAATTTAAAACAATGGGTATTTTTAATTATATTTTTTGTACAGATGTATTACATATTAGTATTTATAATTGCATTCACGCATAAATATATAGATATTATGCATTTTAGGGTTTTGATGGAAGAAATTTGTTAATGAATTTATTTTATATTTGGAGTTTTTATAAATAAAGTTGTTTGTACATAAATTAGATAAAGTTATTATGCATTTATGTGAAATGTAACTGTAATATAAATGGTTTTTGCATGTGAATAAGATCATTAGTCAATCAAAACTGCCATGTTCTAAGTTAAAATCTTATCAAAAATGTGTTATAAGATGTAGTTTTTTTTGGAAATTATAAAATTAATTGCTAAAAAATATTGTATAGATTAATTTTAGTAACAACTAAGTTCAAACTTTTAAAATGAAAGCAGTAACAAACCATAATAAAAATTCTCAAATCATTGATTTAGCCAGGTGACATTTTTGAACTTCAATGTAAATGTTTATTGATGGTATATTCTAGCTATGGTGTTTATAATGAAAATTAAAACCTAACTTTTAATAGCATAAACATATTTGCACTAATAAATATCACTTCATTTATAATTTTTTATTTGTAAATTATTTTTTTTGATATCATTAATCAGCATTGTAAGTTTCCTTTTTAGAAAGACTCTAAAACATATTGTGCACATCATCTCTATATTAGCCAATCACATTTGTCATAGCATTTGCATTCATTGACAGTTTTACAGCTTTTTTAATTAGATTTTTTTTAATGACAACATTAATCAGCTTTTTAATTCTCTTTTTCATATTTTTAAAAATACAGTATATTTTCCCTGCTCATAAATAAAACAAGTAAACAAACTAAATTAGTAATTTAATCCTTATGAAACATGACAAAGATGTGTTTATTACATTTGCCTTTGTTGTGCAAATTTTAATGATCAAAAGCATTCATTGTGTTATTTGTTTACAGTAGTAGAACATACTGTAAAACAATATAGAAAAATTAAAAAAAATTTTGTAAAAAAAAAAATATAGAAAAACTTTATAATTAAATTTTGGTAAACAGTGAGTAATGATAAGTTTGCAAAAAGAATACAATGTTGCTATGGCAAATACTTTCACTATTGATGGAATAAACCTTACAGTTTATCTGATAACAGGGAGTAGCCATGCAGCTACATATATTAATAAACACTTATTATTAATAATATTCAGAATAATGAGAAAAAAATTATCACTGTTACTGTAAAACCTGAGACATAGAGAACAAAAACTGGTCTTAAATGAAAATGTGTACAAGTAAACTGTAAAATCTCCTGCAATTAAATTACATTCAATGTCTTGTGTGTATAAAAACATTGATATAATTAGATGAAGTTAAAAATTTTCAATTGTGAACACCATTTTCAAAGATAATCATTGTACTCAAAATGAAAAAAAAAGGGATTTTTTACATTTAAATATACACTTGCTATTTCTTTTTTTAAAATTTTGTGTGTAATGTTTGCCTTTGAAAATGATAAAGACATATTTAATATTGGTATGATTTTCTTAGAGTAAGAAGCAATGATGAACATGCACAAACTGTGCTTTTCATTTTTCTGACAGGGATCTTTGGAATAATCAATAGACAGCATCTTGAAGCAGGCATCAAAATAGGACAAAATTTTGATGATAGAGTTTTAAATAGAATTTATTAAAAACAAAAACACATTTATGATATGTTGCAGATTGACATATTTCACCCAATTTAAAAGATAATTTACAGAATGTATTATTTTAATAGTAATTGAATGGTGAGTAGATAAGAGAGTCAAGGGACATTTCAGTACCAAACAGTCTAGTTTGGCTTTAACCCAGAAACATTTTGCTCTCAAATCAATTCCTTCACCTCTCAGATCACCCCATGCAAGACTTAAATGCAAGCGACAAAGAGTTTATTAGCTAAGGACAAAAAAATTCAAACTTTTTAGTTTGTATAATTATCAGTTTGGGAATAAAAACCAACCTAAATATTTAGATAGCACTTTATAGTAGAGTGGTAAAATTGGATGTTGAGATATAATGGATTCTAACACGATGCTGTTTCTAACAGATTAGAAAAAAGGTGATTTTTATTATAGGAATGTAATTGTTGTAGATAAATTAGTTGTGTGGAAGACTACTATTTTATTAATTTATTGCATTAAAAAGCCCTGTGCAGTTAGCCCAGTGATTGAGTGGTAGCCTTAAGAGCTAAAGGTTTCTGAATTGTAATTCAATCTATTACCTCTCATGCTTGAGTGCCTATAAGTACCTAAGCACCAAACAGTTTGATTATTTTATTTATTATATGGAAGGTGAAACATTGATTTTTTTTTATTGCGTTAACACACACACCTACAAAATAAAAATAATAAACCTAAGGTTTTTTTTTTTAAATTCTGAAAATAAGATAAAGAAGACTAATCAATATATTCTTCAACAGTTGGACTGGTGAAGTTGTAAAGGTGCATCTTCATTGGATTACCAAGCAAAATAAATAGACTTTTTAAAAAAATATTTTATGAAAAACAAGTTTGGTTTCAATGTAAGCGATGAATCAATTATCATTATAAAGGTTATCTCAGAATACTTTAAAAAGTCTAACATTGATAATTTTCACAGAAAAGTTATAGGATGCAATGGAAACCTACAAATGGTTGAGATGCTGACGTATTTAAGAATTATAAAGTTCGTCGCACAAAAAAAGGTCTGGCATGTTAACATAGATGAGTATTCAGTACATTATGATTCTATTACTTCAATAAACAAAAACACATCCGTTCTCTTCTCTAATTCCATATACAGTAAGCTTTAGCACTCAGTAATTACCAAATAGTAGTGCCATTTAACTCACCATCTCACGATCAGTTTCTGGATTTGCTTTTATTAATGAGAATTTGGATTCAAAGTTGGATTGGCAGCCATCCTTTATCAAGCTAAAAACTTGATATTAAAAAAGACTATTTTTGAATCTAACTCAACCTGTTTTTCTATTTACATAGATCTTATACTGACTTAGCAACTGTATAATTTAGTAGCCTTAGTTCTATTTTAATTCTACATAACTATACAAAAAGGTTGATCTGAGTTCAAATCTTAGAATTTTTAAATTTCAAATTATTATCTTTGCAGTAAAAACAGTTGTTTATTGACAAATAGATTATTTACAAATATTACTTTAAATTATATGTGTTAACACATTATGAATCTATGACATTAAATTATGTATCGACTCATATGTTATTCAAATGCCACACATTGATAATTCAAAATCAACACCATTCAAAATACAACTATAATAGTTTTAATGAATATACTCACACAAACCATAAATATTTCAAGATGCCTTGTTTTTAAAAATCTTGTATATATACAGTTTTACATGAAAAGTTACATGAAAAATAGCTATCCCATATATAACTGCATTGGTTTCAACCTTGAATTTCAAGCCCTTAATGACAAAGGCAAAATCTGGTCACTTGTCTGAAAGAGGGAATTAAGTTGCACTGTTATCTGGTAAATATTGATTATTCAAACTTACAATAGATGGTACTAAAGGAGAGAAAGGAAATCAGTTTATATAATCATTACAAAACTCAAAATTAACTTTTCAGGATTTGTTTTTCTATCTGTGTTTTTTTCTACTTCTAGATTTAAGTTAAAAGTATTGATTTGCAACTCTTTGGAAAAGTTATCAAAAACGTTAAGATTTAAGTAGAAAAAAAAACACCATAAAATTTAAGCAGTCTAAATGTTGAAAAAAGAATCAAGAATAAAATGAATCGATTCTTGATAGCTCTGATGTTTATAAGCATATCTTTGTCAACACTGTTGGTAATTCAGAGCGAAATTAATTTATCAACCAAATGGAATATGAGTTTCTAAATTCATAATTAATTATACAAGGCTAGAGACAGCATCTCATTTTTAACACCTTGATTGTATAATTAATTATGAGTTTAATAATTCTTAAGTACCATATTGCTGGTTGATTAATTACTTTCATTCTGAATTAACAACAATGTTGACAAAGATATGCTTATAAATATGAGACCTACCAAGAGTGGGTGGATTCCTTCTATTCTTGATTCTTTGTTCAACATTTAGCATGCTTTTATGTTACAACGTGGGAGAGTGTGATTTACTCCCTTTGTTTAATTTAAAATTTACTATAAAATTTTGTAGAAAGTTTGAAATTTCTTTATGTGATCATAACATCATCATCAACAACAACAATAGCATAGTAGTAAGCTTGACAGTCTGAGTTCAAGTCCCTTATAAACAGTTGCAGTAGCAGCAGCAGCAGTAGTAGTAGTAGTAGTAGTAATAATAATAATAATAATAATAATAATAATAATAATAATAATAATAATAATAATAATAAACTTAATAACAACAACAACAACAACAATAATAATAATAATAATAATAATAACAACAACAACAACAACAATAATAATAATAATAATAAAAATTCTAAGTGCTAGGAACACTAAATAAGAAAAGATTCAGTGTTAATAATAATTAAATTCTAAGTGCTAGTGTAGACATATCTTAAAACTAGAGCTAAGCACTTTTGATATCTTGGTTATATCCAAGATCTTAAAATTGCTTAGCTTTAGTTTTAAGATACATCTACATGAAGCTATTTTTATTGATATCATAACCAAGATATCAAAAGTGTTTAGCTCTAGTTTTAAGATTTATCTACACTGTAGCTATTCTTATTTAGCATTCTTAGTACTTAGAGTTTAATTACAATTAGTTTAGGAAAAGTTTTATCAATTTATATCAATAATAATAATAATAATTTTGAAAAATTGTTGACTATTCAGAAGATTAAAATTTGCTGCTGCAATAATTTCTGAATTAGAAACTATTTGGAAGATAATGTGAATTTTTGGAATATCAGTATTTGCCACAATATATGCAGAGATAAAATAAAAAAGAAATTATCATCTACAACATCAGATGACCCCTCATGTGCTTGTTCATATGTTTACAAAAGCAATTATCTTTACTCTACTTAATGCCATCTAGTGTAAGCTTGAATAATCAATGAACATTAGATAGTTTAGGACAGGGGTCCCCAACCTTTTTGCGCTTAAGAGCACATTCTATAATACTGGCCAGGTGGTGGGCACAATTTATTTTTTCAACGAGGTGGCGAGCACCATTTATTTTTTCACTGTAAATTTATAGTTGGATATTGTTAATAATACACATAATGTACAAAAAAATATTTATTTCAAAAATACAATTTTAATATATAATTAACGTTTATATTTTTAGGCTCTAAAAGTATAGCATGCCCTACAATTTGATTACAATACAATACAATAATTCATAAAAAAAATTCAAAAATTAAATTTATTTGTATCAGATAAATAATTTTTTATCATGTTCGGATAGCGGCGGGCACACATAAAATCGTCTGCGGGTGCCATGGTGCCCGCAGGCATAGGGTTGGGGACCCCTGGTTTAGGACTATGCAATCCCCATCTTCAGATTGACTGGATTTTGGCTCTTGCTTTCATCAATGAAGACTAGAATTCAAAGGTGGTGCTAAGGTACTAATCCATTTAGCAACCATTTAATTTTTTTTATTTATACTATTCAAGCCAAAATGTAAAAAAAACAAACAACAACTCTAAGACTTCAAACCCATGTTAACTTACTTCCATTGCTATATAGCTCTGATACGAGTCAATAACACTTGCGCCCCCTTTTGTTAGGAAAATGAATACAACAGCAACATTACATGACTTCTCTTATGTTTATAAACAGGCTTCCAAGAGCGATTACTTTCATCCTACCCTAACAGCATCAATTTGATGTTCAAATTTGAATCCAGGTCTTCAACCAATTACGGCAAAAGTCAGAAGCTGTTTAGTCTGATAGGAATTTTAAAGTATCATGTCATTTGGTATCAATTGATTATTCAAATTTACAATGGATTATTATAAATTACAGTGAAGTGGTAAACAAATAAATGTTTATATATATGGTGATGGAAAAAATAAAGTTTCTGGAAAGAAAAAAGAGGAGTGTATGTATATATATAGGCTGCAGAAAGGAGTTTGCTATTAACTGAAAGGAGACCCTTTGATTCCTCTTGGAGGTCTTAAAGGAACTGAGCAGGGCAAATTCCTAATGTCCATCCATACGTTCTTGTCATTGCAGCTGTTATTACTATGTGATTATTCATATAGTATACGAACATGGATGGGCTGCTCACCAACATGCATTAGCCAGCATGGTGAGTTTATTGGCTTTTTACCTCCGAGTTTAAGAATATTTTTTCAATATATACAATCATGACAGACAAAAATAAATCATGGCCCTTATTCCCAGGAGGCTGTAAAGTCACCAACCAAGGCAGCAGTTGGTAGCCAAAGGCAGAGGGTGCTAAGAATCCCTGATTGCAGACTCAGGCTGCCATTTGATGATGACTTTTTACTTAGGTACTTACAACTGCAGACCACTTTCAAGTGAAGGAAAATTGCATGAGTTACAAGAACTTATGTATTAAATGGGACATTATTGGAGCTTTGTGAAGTTAGAAGAAAAGGTGAAGAAACAATTGATTTAAAAAGTGGACATATACTCTACTATAAAGGCACAAATATTGGAAGTACAAGTGGAGTAGGATTCATTATAAATAAAAAATGGAAGAATAACATTGTGGAGATTGATGGTGTATCAGACAGAGTGGCAAGATTAGTTTTACAACTTAATAGCAGATACCAAATGCAGATAATTCAGGTTTATGCCCCAACAAGTTCTCATAGTGATGAAGTTATAGAAGATTTTTATATGGATATACAAAAAGCTTTTGATCAGAGTAAACAACATTTTAAAATTGTTATGGGAGACTTTAATGCTAGAATTGGTAAACAAATGAAAGATGAAAATGCTGTAGGTAATTTTGGTTATGGTAATAGAAATGAGAGAGGACATAGACTTGTGGAGTTTGCAGAAAAAGAAAAACTTTATATTATGAATTCTTTTTTTGAGAAAAATGTTAAAAGGAAATGGACATGGAAGCATCCAAATGAAGGTACAGCAGAATTGGATTATATTTTGACTAACAGAAAATACATATTTCAAGATTGTAATGTTCTTAATAAATTTAACACAGGAAGTGATCATCGATTAGTAAGATGTAAGATACATGTTAATGCAAAACTAGAGAGACAAAAATTATTAAGAAAAACAATATTTACAGTTGATATTCCTAATCTTCAGAAACATTCTAATGAATTTAAATTAGAACTTACAAATCGGTTTCAAGTATTACTAGATTTTGAACATGATTCAGATTTGAATGACATTAATAGGAAAATAAGCGATACACTTTTAAAAACTGCAACAAAGATAGCTGGTAGAAAAAAGCAGCAATTGACCAATAAAATTTCTACTGAGACTAGAGAATTTATGAAGAAAAGAAGGAATATGAGGATATACAACAATGATGCATTAAAAAAGATTGAATATCTCGAATTTTGTAAAATGGTGCGGAAAAGAGTTGAAAATGATATAAGAAAGTATAATTGTGAACTAGCAAGGAAAGCTGTAGAAGAGAATAAAAGTCTAAAGAGTGTAAAACAACATTTTAGTATTGGTAGGAAATTTATATCTGGAATAAGAAAAAAAGATGGCATTATTACTAAAAAGAGGGATGACATCATGAAATGTGTAGAAGACTTCTATCAAGAATTATATAGTAATAAAGAACAAGTGCCTCCTATACCTATTATATCTTCCGAATTGCCCAGAATTTTGAATGAGGAAGTGAGACATGCAATTAAATTTATGAAGAAAGGGAAGGCTCCAGGTAATGATGGAATTATAATTGATATATTAAAAGAAGCAGGTGAAGAAATAGAAATTTTTTTAGCAAAGTTATATACCAAATGTCTAAATGATAAAGATGTACCAGATGATTGGAAGAATGCAGTATTAATATTAATATTTAAAAAAGGTGATAAAGAAGATATTAGAAATTACAGACCTATCAGTCTTTTATCAGTTTTATACAAAATTTTTACTAAGATAATTACAACTCATCTACAGAAAACACTGGATTTCCACCAACCAAGAGAACAAGCTGGATTTAAAAGTGGTTTTAGTACAGTAGATCATATCCAGGTATTGAGAGAAATTATAGAAAGGACAAATGAATATGAGTTGCCATTATGCTTAGGATTTGTAGACTATGAAAAGGCATTTGATTCTATAAACATTTCTTCAGTGATTAAAGCATTGGATCATCAAGGTGTAGATCCAGGATATTGTCATATTTTAAAGAATATTTATAAAAATGCAACAGCAACAATTAGATTACATAATGATAGTAGGAAAATCAACATTGAAAAGGGTGTAAGACAGGGTGACTCCATATCTCCAAAACTTTTTACAGCAGTGCTGCAAGAAGTATTTTGTGGATTAAAATGGGAAGCTAAAGGAGTGAAAGTAAATGGAGATTATTTAAGTCATTTAGATTTTGCAGATGATGTAGTTGTTTTTGCAAATAATGCTTTAGAGCTACAGGAAATGTTGCAGGAGTTATCAGATGAAAGTAGGACTAAAGATAAATGTTAAAAAAACTAAAGTAATGTTTAATAGATTTTCTCAAAATATGAAAATAAAGATTGATTATGATGAGTTAGAAGAAGTTAACAGTTACAAATACCTTGGTCAGATTATTAATACAGATGGAAATATAATGGATGAAATTAATCATAGAATTAAACTTGGTTGGATGCTTTTGGTAAAAATAACTTGATACTATATGTTTGAAAAGGAAGGTTTTTAATAAATGTGTTTTGCCAGTTCTTACTTATGGATCTGAGACTTGGACACTTAATAGAAGAGCAATACAGAGACTTCAGACCACTCAAAGAAGTATGGAGAGATGCATGTTGGGAGTAACAAGAAGGGATCGAAAACGCAATGTATGGGTAAGAGAACAAACAGGTGTTACTGACCTCATTGAAAAAATTAAAAGACTGAAGTGGAGTTGGGCTGGACATATTGTTAGAAGAGATGATAATAGATGGACAATTGAAATTTTAAACTGGATTCCAAGAGATTGTAAAAGACCCAGAAAAAGACCACATGTGAGATGGATGGATGAAATAAGAAAGTGTGCAGGGGTGATGTGGAGAAGAGAAACTAAAGATAGGAAAAGATGGATTGAACTTGGAGAGACCTTCATCCTGCAATGGATTGATAATGGTTGATGATATATATATATATATATGATGGATTTAGTGGAACAGAAAATTACATCAGAGTGAAGATAAATACTCGCTAAAAAAGGGTTTGTGTTATAAGATGGAGTGGAGAGTGGTGTGTGAAAGTCTGTGCTCATATACCCTATATATTACATATATTGATGCAGGTATATAATAAGCCTGTACTTCAGTTATTAAAAAGTGTTTTATTATAATTTTCATGAGAACAGACAATTTCCTTTTTGTTTCAATCAGAAATGGCTCATGAAATTTTTAAGTAGGGATGTTTTGTTACACTATTGCCACCAAAACCAGTCATCATTCAAATATGTAATGTATTTTTTATTTTTACTAACTGCTGTTTGACGAATAATAATATCTGCAATAGATCGATTTTTATTTATTTCAATTTTTTCATATAATGTCAATTGGGAAAATATAATTATATATATATAACACTAACAGCCAAAATAATAAATGATTAAAATAATATTTGTTTTATTTTTCGGTAATAAATATTTATATATTAATTTAGAAATGTTAATTATGAGAAAAAATTTTTTTCTTTCATGTGTCAAAGCATCAGCCAGGAAGCGAACCCGCAAACCCCGGACAACTGCTTATATGGCAACTGTGCTGACCACTCGACAACCAACACTTGACAAAAATTTTATTGCTCATTCTAAATGAAAACACCAAAAATTTAAATGCTCCGAAGAGAAACAGAATAGGTAAACGTAATGCTTTCAAATAACTATTGTCACTGCATCAGAAAGCAGCTTCAATGGTAGTAATTGCATGCATTGATAGGAACAAATGAATCTCAGTGGACGTTGCTGAAATTCACCGAATACGGCATTTGTGGCACTGCTATAATTAGTAGCATCTTTGAATCGAATTTCAAACATAGCTTAAAAAATAATTCATTTTAAAAATAGTTTAATTAATTGTATTCGCACAATAATTATGCAAAATATTGAATGATTATTATATTATTGATATTTTCAAGCACAAAGTTAATAATTAATTTTTTTCTGGGGATGCTGCAATGCTTATGAGTTACTACTAGTTTTCATTCCAGAAACCTAGATAACAGGATAGAGCACTAAAGTCTAATTTATTAATCCCTGAAAGAAGTGTCTCAAAATGATGTATTCAGATATTTTTCTGTAAAAAAAGAGCACTTTAGGAGTTCTAAATAAAGTAAAAAATGTTTACAAAATTGCATCTTTTATTCACTATTCCTCATGCACACATTCACGAAATCTTATAAAAAAATTCCAGATACTATACATGTCCTTCTTCACCTTTCTTCAGAAGATGGAACTCAATATCAGCATGTAAAAAGCATAAGTGGAAATTTTGAAATCTTAAAAAATGCATGGAAGAAATATAAGTAATAATATTGTTTTTTCACTTCATTTGTATTTGATTTCACGGAAAATGCACTTAGCATTAGATTATAGAGAAGAAAGAAACCATTTCATTATGAAGATGAATAAACGCTAGCAAATTTGAAGTTATAGCAAGAACATAATATAATTTTAGAAGCAATTGAAGTTTTGCACATCTTGAGTAAATAAATATTTGAGTTCTTACTGTAACATATCCAATGCATAATGTAGAATATAAAAGCTATCCATAGTAAAATGCAATTTTGCAAAATTTACACCTTTAAAATGTGTAGATGTATGCATATTTATAAGTCTATAATTCTAAAAATCAGGAATTCAAAGCCTTTAGACAGTCCTTAAAACATTCATTAATTACATGAAGTAATTTAAGCTGATGTGTAACTATGGACAAAATTAAGATGTGCTTAAATCTTACAAAAAGCAATTATTTGCTCATGAATTATTTAATAAGAAGATTTTGCTTATTTATTATATAGAAATGTGAATAGAAGAGATTAAAGAGATGAACATATTCCATGAGTAAAAGAAAAAAATCTTTTGATGTAATCAGAAGTTAGAAGATATGATTTGCACAGTTGCTGCAACCATGCATAAATTGTTTCATTTTTACAATTTATCCAAATTACCTCGAACACTTTTTAGAAAACTCTTTATTTGTACACATATACATACACCTATGTTTTGACTGTCCTGCAGTCTTCTTCAGAGCCAGTTGACATTACTTATTTAAACACAATATGACCTATATTGTCGTTAATATGTTTACACTTTGAAAATGTTATGTTTGGTCTGGATTACAGACCCAACCTACAGAAATAATACCAAGACAAGTATTACAATTAATATATTTATTATATCTACAAATATATACAATACAATATACAGTATATATACAAAAGAATATTTACAATGTTGAATATTGTAACTTAATGTAAACTCTGGGTTCTGCCTATCACTTTCAGCTACACCTGATTGCTTGCCTCATGGGTAGGGTGTATGACTCTTCCAGCTGTACAAGACAGCCTGCCTCGAGCCGACAGTAGTCTTAGCAGTTTCCAGTCTCTGTGGGACTTGCCTAGCTACATAGACTAAATAGCGTAGTGCTATCAATGGGAATACTTGCTGCTGTTCAAGTTAGCAGAGCTTCCCTGAGAGAACGGGAAGTCTTTTCAGGTTAGACAGACGTTCTTCCCTGATCCTGATCTTATTGAAAACCTTCGGTTACAGCAAGCATTATTGCTTATTGGCCTGTAATAATCATTGGCTATGTTTTATCTATACATCAGCCTATTGGCCTGTGGCAAACAATGCTTAATCCGATCAGATAAGGAGGCATCTGAAATAGTCCACTTCTGAGAGAAGAGAGGACTATAACAGAAAATAAACAGATGGTTTTTAAGATACTTGCAATATAAATATAAAACACGAACCGCTAATGTAACATTGGTTTGCAGAGGTTCGAAACCTAGCACAACCGTTTAGCTAAAATACTTATATAGCGTGAGAAGACTAATTATGTTATTAGTCAACGCTAAACTCTACTAATTATTTATATACACATAGTCATTTATAAATTTTTTATATATGTATAATTACATATTAGCAATTGTAACACCTTTTAAAATCTAATTGTTTCAGAACGATGAATTCATAACAGTTATAATATTTTATAAAATCATTCGCATTCACGTTATGTAATTAAACTTTAAAACGTTGAATTGATAAATTATGAATCATAAAACTGAATGTAAAATTATTTTTAAATTTATATTTAAAGCATTTTGCTATAAATCCATAAATATAAAATTATCGAAGCTAGAAAATTTCATATAGTAATAAATCATTTATTTACGGCTAAATTTTGTTTTTTACTTATGAAAAATTAATAGTTATTTCAACAGAAATATAAAAAAATTCAATTCTCAACAGGATCTGTGCAATTTTTCATTTAGAAAGTTTATCATAAATATAAACAAATCATCACGAATATCGGCACTAAAAGCAGTACATTATTGTCATTTATTGAAAAACTGTTTATTATAAACTTGAATGGTCAATAAATATTAATTGGTAGTATTATATATACATCTCCAGACTAGTTTTTGACTATTGGACATTCTCAGAAGTAAATTTAAGACGTATGTATGAACGACCAAAAACTTGTGTAATCGTCATAGCTATTTAATATCTGTAAATAATGGATATTACTTACAAATTTTGGGCTGGATATATTGCTAGAAGAGATGGTAATAGATTGATATCTTACGCGGGATGTCAAGAAATTGTAAAAGACCCAGAAAGAGACCACATGTGAAGATGGATGGATGAAATAAAAAAGTGTGCAGGGGTGATGTGGAGAAATCTTCATCCTGTAATAGATTAATGATTGACAATGATGATGACTTACAATTTTCATATTAAATTAATAAGCCACTAACTAATACCATTTATGTGTACATTAACTATCATCTAATAGACATTCTTTAGCTTAACTTAGTAGCTCTTCTGTTATCAATGCAAGATTTATTCTGAGGCAATGCAATATAACATTAAATGTCAAAAAATTTGTAAAATTTTTTAATTTTGTTTCAATAGTCTTATTTATATAAATTAAAAAAATAAGATCACGATTAGTTTCTTATGAACGTAAGATATAAGTATTTTACATCATGGATAGTCTCTAAGGGTTTCATCTGTGCATGAATAAAAAACCTCTAATATTATATTTCCTTTACGTATTATATTATTATTAAAAACTAATTTTATGATAATTATATATCCATATGTAAAAAAAAAAAAAAAATTGACTCACAGGCTGAGGTTTATATATCTCTACTATTGCTCTAAATTTTTGAGGCAAATACACATACAAGAGATACCATTTAAATAAAAAAAAGTGCTAGTATTCTACGTAGAGTAGAATTATGTGAATGTAGATTAATATTACGATTTTTAAATTAAGACAAGGTCAAATTCTGTCTTAGGATTAATGTGAATATGGTTTTTTTTATTGGCTCATCATTCTAAAACATCCCACAAAAGTATTTAAAATGAGGGCTTGGGTTGAATATGGGATATATAAATCATCCATATATTTCCCAAACCAATATTTATTCTGTTTGAATTGGAGCATTATTATTTTTAGTAGACAATGGACTTATAATCAATGTGTGTATGGTTTATTCTAACAGATTTAAATTTTACATTAGAAACAAGATGTGCATGGTGGAATAAATCTGATTGCCATAATGTTCAAAGGTTTTACTTCTGTGAATACTCATGCAAGGCTGTAGTTGTGCAAAAAATATCATGATCTGGATGTTTAAATTATGGCCGTTTTCCAAATGTTATTCACAGATGAAATAAACCAGACTTGTAGATGCACTTCATTTGGTGATTGACGGACATAAATCTTTTGAGTGATGACCGTAAGATATACTTCCAATCAATGTTATGTTCTTATATTAATAACACCATAATTTTTATATTGCATTATTCACATCTGAAATCTGTGACTCTAAAATGGAATGTTTCAGTAATTGGTTTGCTATGAAAATCATTATATATCATTTTGGTTATATAAGGTCTGCTGAATGCTATGACTTTGCTTTTCTATTGTCTTGATTGTTCAAAAAAAATCCAAAAAACTCTTCATTGATGAAAGCCATAAGCTAGAAACTAGGCTGGGGACATTTGAATAGAATAGCACTTGATAAGGTTCTATTAAGCATTAATCATTTAACATCTATTGTTTTTTAAGATTTACAGTAAATGGAAAAAAAGTAAAGAGAATAAAAATAATTGCTAATGGATAGCAATATGTGATGTTTTGTTGGTCATGTGATGTAAATATTGTTTTCTTCAACAGATAGAACACAAAGCAGTATCTGACAAAGAGCTGACAGTGCTAATATATGCAGTTACTGAACTGATATCAGAATTGTATAACTATGAAAATGAGTTGGCTTGTATTCAAAATATTAATAAGTTTTTGAATGTTAGTATGATAGTGCATAGAATATCTAAAAATGTCAAATTTCTCATTGAACAAAACCACAAACTAGTTATTAATAGGTAACATTGTTATGCAATGCATCATGGCTTCTCCTTTATCAAAGTCAGGGATCTCTCAAGCACTATGCTTAGAGAAACCTCAAGTACGTATTGACTATTCAAGTTTATAATAGAGGGCAGTAGTGAAGTACAATAACTTGTTCCTGAAAATTAAAAAATAAACACTGTAATTATTATGTACATTAACAACATAATATAAAGATGGAATTTATGGATAAATATAAAAAAGATAAGATTAAATAGAATATTGTTAAGTTGAATTTCAGTTAAACATATATTAATTCTCACTCTACTGCAAAAAATCTAAATAAATGTTAATTTTACTATCTACAATTTTCATGTTCTCACCTGCCAATAAGTGTTTTAAAAGCATAGGTGAATCATAAACCAATACTTATTGACTATGCTTGAATCAGGACTTGCATGGTCAACAAGTGTTGGTTTATCTAAAAATAATCTCTAAGCATAGGAGATTATGTATGCTTTTAAAGTATTTGATAGGTAAATGCAAGTAAATTTAATACCAATAGTGCATGTTTTTCTTTCACTGATCATATATAGATCATTAATTATATTTATCTACATTTTTATATATTTTCTGATGCACCCAAACTAATTTTTATTAATAACAATATAATTAGTTTAAAGTGTATGCTAATTAACTCTAATAATAATTTACTGCAATCATTAGTTTTTATTTTCTTCACTTTAATAGTTCCAATCCTGCAGTCTGTATTAAGAGGAGCTCTGCATGTCATATTTGGCTTGCAATCTTAAAATGATGTTACTTTATAAATATTTGTGCTGTTTTAATTTTAATAGTAATGAGTCTATAATTGTTCCTTTTGTCCCTAGATGGCAGGTAAAATCAGGAGATGAGTAAATCTAAATGAACTGCTCTTTTCACAGTTCAATGGTAATTTTTTATGACATGATTTATTGTAAAGATGGAAGGTGAGTTATTTGTTTTTAAAGATAACTTTTTAATGTTTTAATTTTTTTGAATATTTTTATTAATAAATATAAAATATATTTCACTTTTATAAATGTTTTTTTTTTTCAAACATTAAAAAATCATGTAGTAAGATGGAGAAAAAAACCTTCATGTTGGTAAAATCTGTTTTTTTTTTTCCAATATAATTTTAATATTTTAAAAATTATTTATCAGTTTTAAAATATTTTAAATAAAAATAATTATGTTAAAAATAATTTATTTTACTGAAAATTATAGTCATATTAAAGACAATATATATAATAAATTAAGCACATTTTTGAAATCTCAATTCAGTTACATTTGATTATATATATGTGTGAAAGATGATAGTCTGGACCAACTGATGAGTGCTGGTTTAGCATGAAATACGTATATTGGTGATTATTAATCTTTTCTACACGTGTGTGGCCATATATATCAGTTGTATGAGATAGTGTGGATAGTTAAAAGGTGCTTGAAAATCTGAGTTCAAATCCTCTATACGTATTTAATCTTCTAAGAAAGGATTAAAATTTAGATCAGTTTATTCAGTGCTATCATCTCCCCCTCCTCCTTTCACTTGTATTTAGCATTTTTTGATATACCTTTTTTTTAAAAAAAAAAAAACAACTGAAAAATTAACGTTTCTTTTAAGATAGTTTATTGAATGATTCCTTTCACTTTTTAGCAAGTAAATGTACAGAATTGATAAAAGAAATAAATAAAGGTAGTCATTAATCTTCAGTTGTATTTACTTTTAATCTATCCTGGATCTTCTAAACTGTTTACATATATGTGCATATTTAATATGTATATATTTTAACAATTTAATTACTGTATTTTTATTACTCGCTATTTACCTAGAATTGTTTTTTGTCTTTAAATTTGGTTAGATATTTATAGATATATACCCCCCCCCCTATAATGTGGGCAATGCATTTATTATGGTCTGCTTTTGACACCTTTTATTTCATTTGGCTATTGAGTATCATTTTCATAGCTTTGTGTCTAGATTATTTTATATTTGGAAAAAATTCCAGATGACCATGTTTTCCTTACTATATTATTTGGAAGGTTAACCATTTATTGTTTTTTTTTTTTTGCAACACATTGCATCTTTTATCAAATATTAAGGAAAATTAATTTACCACACAATGACCTACGTATATGAAATATAACTGATGCATTATATCGTGCAAATTTCTTGATGTATCTTCAAAGCACCTGCATTCAGGAAGCAAAAACTCTTAGCGTTGCAAAATAAGTACATGATTAAAAAATGTGCATTAGGTCTTCTGGGTATGAATTAAGAGACTATGTGTTGAACAAAAACCGAACTTCAATTTGTTAAGTTGGGTCAATACTTAAAAATAGATTGGATAAGAGATTTTATGAAGATCAGGATGCACAAAGATTGAGAAATTTGGCTAAAGTTTTAGGGATGTGAACTGTTATCCAAGAAGACTGGGTTAAAATAGAATTTTTTTCTACCCTTATATGATATCCTATCAAGTCTATCTATATTTAATTAATCTATCAGATCAATAAACTGATGGCTCAACCGGTTTTCATATATGCAACATGCCAGCTGCTTTTTACTTTCTCTTTAATTCTATTTTTACGACTTGTATTTTTTTGTTTTGCACTGTTGTAAAACAACTGAATCATTTTTAATTATTGCTATTTTTAAAATGCTTTGAGCAGATTTCTTTTAAAAACTGATTTTGATAAATTTGTTAAAAAAAATGTATTAGAAACGAAACCTCAAAAATATATCGATTTTTTTAAAACAAAAAACATTTTTAATATTATACAAATATATTGTTTATTCTAAACTCAATACAATTAGGGGAGACTTGAATTCAGACTTTTAAACTCCCTACAGCTAACCACTCATTCTTATACAACCAATACACATGACCACATACATGTGAAAAAGATAAATGATCTCCAAGATACATATTTCATGCTGAACCAGCACTCATCAGTTGATCCGGATCATCATCTCTCTCTCACGCACACAAATATAATCAGCACTCAGTTTATATTAAGATACTAAATTTTCAAACTTTAATGGACAGACTTCAATCTTCTCCAGCCATCCACATCACTGAAAATTTAATGATATATTAAGGTCCCTAATGTGGGGGGTCAGGGTGACTTAAAGTCAACCTAGATATAATATTGGCATCAACAAGGGCTTTGTGCATTCCACCATCAGATTTTCAATGATATGGATGTCTGAAGAGTTGGAGCTTATCCATTAAAGTTTGAAGATTTGTTATCTTAATATAAACTGAGCACTGATTATATGTGTAGGAAATGATGATCTGGACTAACTGATATGTGCTGGTTCAACACAAAATACGTATATTGGAGATCATTTTTTCACATGTGGTCATGCGTATTGGTTGTATAAGATAGACATAGGGAATTTGAAAGTCTGAGTACAAACCCCTCCTAATTATATTTCGTTTAAACACATTTCTATTATAAAACCCGTGATTTAAATGTTAAAAATGTGAATTTATTGCTATTTCACTTCTTTACCAATTTTAAAAATACGTCATATTTACTTTTATGTTTAGAAAATATTTCTATCAAAGTATGTGTTATTTTTTATCATCTCTGTGTGCATACTTTTATCAATATACTAACATTTGTTTTAATTATCGATTACTTTTACCTAAAGTAGAATTTTTCAGTCTTAATAAAGCTAAACAATTTAATGGACTTTACTTACTTGGTTAAGCTGCTGTTTGTTCTAAAAATTATTCAAACTACATTTTTAAAAAGCTCTATTCTAAACCGATTCCAGCTGTGAAGAGCGCCAGCCCCACTGTCCTCAAGATTATCTTCCAAAGCAGTGTTCCCAACCCAAGCACCTCTAAAATCATGATCCCTCTCCCCATCTATGGTATATAATTCTTATTATTCAAAAAGTGAACCCAGTTCATGTGGAGGAAGCCTAAAAGGCCAGTAATGAAAGACCAATTGAAGTACAATGAAGTTTCAAGCCATTTAACTTGCTCCAAATTAATAATGTATAGGTAAGAAATCAAGGATATGTAAAGAGGAAAAAGACACTGAAAAGATGTTATGGAAATAGGAACTTAAAAAAGTATATGTTTAGCTTAATTTATAAATAATAGAACATAAGAACAATTAGCAGGCTTTCAAATTCACTGTTAATAATTCAAAAAAATTCACTATTAATAAACCATTCTTAAATTGCCCCCTTTAAAAATCAAATTATCTCCCCCTGTGAGGTGTATATCCTATGTTGGGAACCACTGCTTTAGAGCTTTTGATCTAACCACTTGAGATTCCACCAGACAAAAGCTATCACAAAAGGATCCCAGATAGATTTGCCATTTTTATTATTATTATAAGCAAATAAATTATCCTCATCATCAAGATTAGTAATGATGATGTAAATAGCATATTTATAAGATTTTATATGAAAATTGTTTACATGTTGATTTGCAAGTTTTTGCATTCACAACTCTAAAACCATCCACGTCTGATAAATAGATCAATAATTATTATCTTTCATTTATTAAAATAGAGATTATCTCTAATCTGGTCATAATTTTAACTTTTTAATTAAATAATAATATATGTGACTTTATATAAGCACATAGAATAATTCAGCTTCATCTTTTCTATGTGTAATATCTTTTAATGATAGAAATGTGTAGGAGATAGAAACATGGGCTAATCGATAGGTTTAAACATGAAATGAACTTCTTAAGAATCATTTATATTTTTGAGTGGCAATTTTATATATATCTTAAATGAAAAATCTTATGTAAAGTCTCTTTTAAATACAAAGAAAAATTTCAAGTATTTAGTTTAAAAATGAGTTCGATTATATATAAAATATGTGTAGAGCCTTATGGAACAGTGATAACTTATCTACCTCTTATTTCAAAAGTACTTTCAAAATCAGCAAATATTATGATCCTTCCCTTTATATAAAATATCCAATGAAATAAATATAATAAAATATTCTAGAATTAATACTAAATAATTCCATATGCCTATATAAAATATAAATAAAATCTTTACTATAGCCAGCTTATGGCATTTTCTGCCATCTTGAGTAGCACATACCATCTGCTGCCCATTGATTAAGTTTACAGATGACTCTACTCTTGGAAACATATGAATAGTATTATAGCACATACCATCTGGTGTCCATCAGTTACTTAAGTTTACAGGAGATAACTCTAGAATAGCTGAAGAGAACTGCTTCTGAAAATGTGATTTTACGGCATATACCATCTGGTATTCATTGATTACTCAAGCTTGCAATAGTTCTAGAATAAGATGAAAAGAACTGTTCTTGGAAGCATATGAGAAAATCTTTGATATTACTAATCTTAACCATTTCTTAGTATTTAGGGAGAGATTCAATCTGATCTATAACAGTGATCCATATTTGGGTAAATACTATATAGTCTAGTTTTTAATTTGTGGCTCTTCTTGCAGTGTATGATATTAGACAGTATTTTTTCAGTGTTTTAAACAATCAAGAAATTATGGTACTAGTAGAAGTGCCTAAAGAGGTTAGCTGTAAAAAAATAAAGCTATATGAGATATGGATTGGAACGTGAATATTGATCAGTTGTGTGGAAAACTGAAATAAATGTTTTAAATCCTATTCCATTAGATACTTTCAATAGTTACGACAAAAATATGAGAACAGAATGCCACTATTTAAGTTGGCCAGCTAAGTACACTGCATTGGAAGTGTACAAGAAACTAACCCAGCAATTGAGTCAGAAGCATAGACTCTCAATGATCATATAAATAATCTATTTGAGATTGCTCAAAGGTTCATTCATGGCAATGATGATTGGGTCCATTCAATTTTGTTACAAATCTTTTATCTCAAAGCATTATACATATTTCCTATGAATTTATAACTAAAATATGACAGTTTCAATATAATCATTTCATAAAGTACCCTTTATTTATTAATTTAATAAATCTGATTGGTACAATGGCATTCAGATCATCTTTATCGTAGAAAATATCCTAACAAGTACTATTAAGAAAAAGGTTTGCAGGATTTTTGAAGAACTCGTCAAAGTTTAGAAGATAATACTGCATTATAAGGGAAACCAACAAGTCCTCTTAGAAATTTTTTGGTAAATACTTTCATAGATGCTTGGATTTAATAGTTTTTGGATATATTACATCCAGAAATTCTCTCAAATTTCCAAGAATTAAGTTTTGGTGACCTTATCCATTGACTTTATAAACATGTTACTCAAGAATATTCACTTTAGCAGAAATCATCCTATTAACTTTCATTACCAAAAACCTAGGCATCAAGCCTTGAAATGAAATGTGGAAACTGATCATAGTTCAACATATTCTCAAGGAAATTATGGTCCCAGATTAAAATGAGAAGGTCAATATGTGAAACAAGTATTGCATTGGAAGAATAAGTGGTGGATAAACAAGATCACCAAATCTATTGGAGAGTTGCGTAAAAGACTTATTATTGAGTCACATTCCATTCATAAGTTGAATTTTGTGATTATCTCACTAAGAGAACAATTACCACAATTCAGAATCTTGTAAATTTATCTTTAGCTTAAGGCATGCGGCAGAATCTCTGTGTAGTCATGGAATGAAAGTAGCAAACTGAAGCAAACCCTAAAAATAACTACTACTGAATTTTGAGAATAAAAAATATCAAAGGCTTCAGTAATATGGAAATTACAATAAAATACCTAAGAAATGATCATGGATAAACGATTTGCAGATGTATGTGTATTTCAGCCAATGTAGATAGTTGCTCTTTTATTTTCCTATAACGTTAAAAGCATATATGCTGTATTAACATATTTGCCTTATGTTTTGCAATATTATTTCAAAAATTACCTGCCATTCTTCTATATTCACCACCCCTGGCCCTTTTTAGAGCATCTTCTTTATTTTGTGTAATTTCCACTGCTTTCTATCACTATTCTTTCTGACAATTCATTTTTCTCTAATGGTTTCTTACTTCCTAATACTTTTAATATCCAGAATTTGATTATATAAAATTGGCTGATGGTTTTAATATCAGAATACTCAGTCAAAAAAGTGATTATCATTTGATGCTTCATAAATTATAATTAATTTGAAGTCCATGGTTAATTTCCATCTAATCAAAGAAGAAATATTCCAAATATTACTTCTATAATAAAATACCCATATGATCAACAGGGAATACAAGCTATGAGTAAACAAGTAGATTAGATTAATTAGAAAAATAATAACATACTTTTTCCAACTTAATTATACCACTTATAGTAAGCTTCAGTAAGCAATGTTAGTTGCCAGATGACAGTATTTAAAAAATCCCTATCATAATCTTTCCTATTCAAAATCCCCAGGTTAGTTTCAAGCTTATGGCTTTCATCAGTGAGGAGTTTTGGATCTTGGAACAGTGTAACTGGTTCTTTAGCATCTAATGCAATTTTCTCTCCAATTCCTATCATTTACATTTATATTATACTATGAAGCTAACCCAAACTCAAAAATATATTTTTTACAATTTAGGCCAAATTGCTTGTATAATCATATAGATCTAAATCCAGTTCAGTTTCTATATACTATAGGGCTTATAGTTTTTTAATAACTAAAGTCATTTTTATTCTGCGGCCAGGATTTTCTATATACCAATAAAATATTACATGACTTCAACTTACGTTTTGTTGTTTTAGTCTTTTTTCTGACACTTAATAAGCTTTAGAAAACAATAATAGTTGCCAGATTATAATGCTTAATAAATCCTTTTCCTGTATTTCCTTATCCAAACTCCGCAGTCTAGTTTCAAGCTTATGGCTGTAAGTGGCGTAAAGGTGAAAAAGTATGTTACTAAAAGCTGAAGCCATGATATTTTATTGGTGTAAAATAATAATAACGATTCATATTCTTAATAGAAAACTATTATTAATTATTACAATAGACATTTTATTTGAAATTGTTTAAAAAGAATAGTAACCTGAAATTAAAATCACTAACTTTTAATATTGATCTTTAGCAATGTTAACATGAATTTTTTCAAGACAATTAGACTATATATTCAAAATCAAATAAATCAGCTAAATGATCAGATTTTAATCATTTATTTTATTAACAATATCAAACAACTGCTTCTTTCTTTATGGAAAACACATTTTCAAAAGTTTGATAAATGTTTATGAGCGACATTAAACATGTTAATAACTAAAATTCTCCTAATACTACGCCATCAATGAAAAATGATGATTTCCAAGGTGGAAAGGGTTTGTAGAGTATAAAAACTGATTTTTAAATAATGGTTGATTTTGTAAACCTTCAGTTGCTTCTTGCAAACAGCTGAAAAATAACTTGTTAGATAGTCATGATATCCAAAAATATCTGAACAGGTGTATTAATAAGATGTAACATCCATAATCAAAAGTGACAAAAATCAATTATTTAAGCATAATTATTTATAGGATTAATGATATAATAAAACTTTTCAATTATTTCCAAATTATTTAATTTTGAAAAATTATCATGGAAATCTTTTCACAAGATTGTTTGTTACTTAAATCCAAGCCAAAGATGTACGGTCATAAAGTAACTTCTTACTTAAGTAAAGAATTTATTTTAATAGCGATAATATTGGAACTTTTTTTATAATATTTATAATTATAATTATTTTTAGCACATAAAATACTAACTGGATCATTTATATTTAATGAAATTTCAAAAATTACTTATTTGAATATCATTTTTGATCCAATTTTCAGAATTTAATAAGTTGAAATAATTCAAATGAACCAAAAAAAAAAAATAGTCTTAAATCAAAAGTAAAAATATAACATATAAAAAAAATTCTTTTTTAAATAATGCTTTTATGTAAATAGCTGACTAAAAAGTATAAAAACAAAGCCTTGATTAAAAAAGACGTATTATTTCATAAAAGCATTAAAGACCTTTATGAAACAACACAACATATTTTTTAGTTGGATTACTTTGCTATTTTTTTAATTGCCTGTTTACATTAAAAGCATTATTTAAAAATTTTGTTGAGTATTATTTTTTTATTTACAAAAAGAACATATAATTGCAATTTGGATAAAATAATTTTCTTTAACAGTCTCTTTTAATCATCTTTGTTTATGCACAATATTGTCAATAAGATACTACAGTCATTTTTCTATAAACGTTAAACAAATATATTTAATTCTAATTAATTAAGTATTAATTAAATTAATATTAACAAAATTTTGTTCTACAATCATATTACCATTGGCCTACTTGCTAGTTTTCCTGGGAAGCATAATAATGTGAGTTTGAATCGTAAACGGAACAGATTTTTTCCATTGTTAATTTAAAAATGTGGGTATACCAATAGAAACACAGACAGCACAAGTTAATATAAAAACATTTAAATAGAAGTTTTATTTTAAATAGTATTTTATATTTATTCAATTTAATATCCATTTTCTTTTTGATTTTTTACATATTTTCAATTGTATTTGTTGTTTCAAATATATACCAGTAAAAAGTTGAATGGTGACTGGTTCTCTCTCCAAGCTGTTACTAGCACCATTTTTGATTCAATATATGTTCTGTAGTGTCAACTACCACAAAAAATTTAAGGTGCATCAGCAGTTATGATATCAAATATGACAAGACATTTTGTATTTCAATTTCACGATAGAACCATGCTAACATTAAATTTTATTTTAAATTGGACAAAACTGTAAACATTTGAAATGATTCAAACTGTGCGGTAGCGAAATCATGAGTCATAAGAATGTTTTCAAGTAGTTTGCATGATTTCATGATGGTAGGGAGAGTATAGAAAATGATCTACAAAGATAAAAAACATACTGGAATATTTCATGTTATAATTTGTAATGTATATGTATCAGTGTCTTAAAATTTTTGTGAATAGCTAAACTATGTTACTACTTAACACATGCATTGGCACAGAGATAGCACTGCAGATGACTTGGAGAGAATCAGACACCTTTTCGCTGAGACACAAGTGTATATCTGCTTTGGTAATTGAAATATTTCTTTTAAATCTATAAAAAAAAAATATTTAAAATGTCTTTTATGAAAGCCAAATTAATGACTTTACTTTCAAAATATATTGATTTATGTTTTTCATACTTTACATATATCATCATTAATTTTTTTTGTGTATATATGTGTGTGTATGCTTTATGAAATATTTTTTATTTCTTTTCTTAATTTAGCTGAATGCATTTTTGATAACAAGCATAATAATCTATTTGTATGTACGTGTGTATGCTTTACGAAGCAGTTATTTTTTTTCTTAATTGAGAGCACTTTCAGTGCTGAGCACCAAAATCAGATTACGGTGACCATCACTCAAAATGCTCTCAGCTAAATTTAAAAAAAAACTCTTTCGTAAAGCATATACAGATTATAGTACTCATCATTAAAAATGCCATTAGCTAAATTAAGAAAAAAATAACTGCTTCATACAAATAGATTATGGTACTTGTCACCAAAAGTGCACTCAAGTATATTAAAACAAGAAATTGCTTGTATATGTAATTCTTTGGCATATGTATGCTTTAATGAAGCAGTTTTTATTTCTTTTCTTAATTTAGCTGAATGAACTTTCAGTGACAAACACCATAACCTATTTGCAGTTCTAATGTTAAAGTCTCTACAAAACAGAATCTTGAGTATTATTGTGTTTATCCATGATATCCGAGATCTTTTGTTGACATTTAAATAATACCGGAGTTATTTCTGATGAAAACATTTTAAAAGAAAAAATCTGAATATTCTTTGGAATTCCTATCCTAAAAAAAAAATAATTGTCATATTAGTGAAACATATCCAAATAATTTGGGATGCTGTGCTCTGCCATAACATTAATCAGAAACACTCAGACTATTGATTTATTTCTACATCATTGACTTCGTCTTGTGCTTAAAATTTGAATAAACTTTTGAAAATCTTTTATTCATGTCAACATACACACGTGGTTCAATAGGGATATTTTGAAAGGGGGAGGGGGGAATCTATAATTATCTTTTATATATATTGAGAGCAAATTTTTTTTTAAGAAATTTTTTTTACAAAAAGAAATTATTTAGTTTAACTAGGACTCTTTACATTAAAATTTATAATGTCAGTCTAAACATTAAGATGCTAATAGAAATTGTGTTAATGGAGTCAGTGAATTGGTGATGATCGAACGTTATGATACTTCCTTGCACAGCTAAGTTTCGATAACAGAATTATGAAATTATAAATTCAGTAATGATTAATATCTTAACTTCACATGATCACCATTTCTTATGCTTGCTCATAACTGTTATTAAAACAGGCAAAACTTTCCATACAGTAGTGCCGCCCAGTGCAAGTCAGAGTAATCAATGGAGGCTAGAAGGCTTGTGCATAAAATCTCTATCTAGTGCCTACTCATCCAATATCCCCAGACTAGTTTCTAGCTTGTGGCTTTCATCAGTAAGGAGCCTTGGATCTGAGAGCACTGCACCTAACACCTAGGTGCAGTGCTTTCAGATCCAAGGCTCCTTACTGATGAATACCACAAGCTAGAAACTGGAGATATTGGATGAGTAGGCACTAGATAGGGATTTTATGCACAAGTCTTCTGGCATCCATTGATTACTCTGGCTTGCACTGAGTGGTACTACAGTAAGGAGAGTTTTGCCTGTTTTAATAACTTATTTTACACGACAAAAATCATTATATTAGCATAAACAAACATTTAAATGTATTAAGCCATTATGAAGTTTACAATTACAAATAAATGTAGAATTTCTCTACTTTGATATATTTTATTGAAAACAAACAATTCCTGAACATTAGTGCCTATTCGTACATTAAATTGCTAAAGACATGAATATATTTTACAGATATAATTGTTAAGAAGTCATTATTAAAAGAATAATCTCTTACATTTTTACTTATATAAATAATTATCAAACTTATTCTGCAATAAATTGTACATTTTCTCTTGCACTTTTTTAACAATTTTTATGACAGTTTCAACTGTTCAATAGTCTTCTTCAGAATATTGAAGTAAAAGAGGAAAAATATAATTTTTTTGTTTTATTTAAAATAAGCAATGCTAAAGAATTTAAAAAGTGAAAAATAGTTTAGAAACCATGTTGAAAGTTTTTCTAAATTTATTTTAAATAGTTATTTAGATAACTTTAAGGATAGCTTAACATTTTGTAGTTAACGTTAAGTTTTGTCTGTAAATGACCGGTTAGATCTTTTTTTCTAAAGTTACAATTTATTAAAAAAAAATTGCATATTATCAATCTTTAGTGATAAAAAAAACCCCACCAAATTTAAAAAATAATGATCTTATTTTTATTTTTACAATTATTAGCATTTTTGAAAGAGTCATATAATATTATATATACACACAACTGTAAACCTTAAAAAATAAACATCTTAATATCAGAAACGGCTTTTGAACGGCATTATTATTTGGTAATAATATCAAATGACTACTGCTTGGGAGGTCAGGAGATGTTCAAGAGCTAAAGTGACATACTGAGCTTTGGTCCAATAATTTACATCTGAAGTAGGTCATGCTACCACTAGATTAAATTTCACAGACTAATATTTGATTGAACTTTTAAAGAAAAAAAACCATGAGTTCTGAAAAATATTACGTAAAATTTTTGTATACTGTAAAATGATCGTATTTACTTTACAACATAAATACAAAAACTAAATATTTTATTATCAAAATAAATAACTTTGTTTTATCTACAAATGCAATATTTACGAATTTTTTCCACAGTTATACATTGTGATTGATAGTTGTATAAGTTGATTCGGATTACTTCACCATCAACAGCCCAATAGAAGGCTGGAGGGTAATATTTGACAGAGCCTTCAAACCACGCCTTTCCTGGCTCACAGATAATAATTAAATGGTAAATAATCATATTAGTACTATCAGAGCTGTTTTTATTAACATGCAATGGAGCAAGCGATTGTCTTGCATCAAATATTTTGGACAGTCTTAACTGCATACACCACTGTCTATGACTTTTCGTTCTCCGATTGACAAAATCAATTAAATAAAGAGCTGCATTTTCAACTAGGGGATCGTGTAATGAAACTGGCATTTTAAATCCACATGTGCACCATTGTGGCAAAATCCCTGCATTATAACAAGTTCTCTTGTCAGGAATATGATTAAAAAGACTTATGCCTCTAGAAAAGGAAGATTCATTACTATATTCATAGTTATTATTCAAAATATCTTTTAATGTTTCATGCACATCAAAAGGTGTGGTTAATCTCAAAGTGTTTGCATTCAAATTTGTTACAGCCTGAGAGTACTTATCATGAAAGATTTCAGGCAATTTAATTAATAATAATGGTAATCTATCTTCCATGTTACCTACATAAGTTCTACGAAAATCTCCATAACGCATTCCATGATCACTGAAGAGAAATAATACTGTATTATGAATCAATGAGGAATCAATAAGTTTACGAAAAAAATCATATAAGGGTTGATCAATGGTGGTAGCATCCTCAATATAATCATGAGTAAAACGAGTCAAAATGGAGAATACAAAATGTGGTTCATTTTTGTAAACAGTGAGAAAATCATAAATCCAATTAAAGATAACATTAATTTCTAATTTATTTTCAATGCAGCGATCATTCTTCAAAAACCCTAGTTTGTCAACAGCCAAATTAAAAGGTCGTAGATAATAATCAGTTGGTTGATAACGAAATCCATTTTTTTTAGTATTGAAACTAGCAATGGATGGGTGATCTTCAGCAAACAATGTAAAATAACCATTATTAGAAAAATTTTGCCAGAGAAAATTATATTGGTCAAATGTCACATTAATCATTGTTTCTTCATCCCATGGTAATTCTTCTAAGAATTTACCTGCTAATAAGGGCACTATATTAACTAAGGTGTTTTCTGCCACTTTATTGTAACCTTTGAACTCAAATGCTTGAAGTATTTTTGTTAAAAGAGTATATGTTTTAGGGCACATTCTGATGAAGTTAAGTCGGGAAACGGAATCTAAACCAAGAAGAATAACATTAATTTTTTTATTGTGCTTTGAAAACAAAGTTTGTTTTTTCTTTTTCTTAATAATAAATGGATGACAATTTTCATAAATGACATGACTCCAATAATCAAAACACCTGAGGCAAATGAATTCATCTGTTATTTCGGCCCTTTGATGAGTGATATCAAGTCTATATTCTATGCTACTTAGATCGAAAATGTTATCAGAAAGTTTCCTATGATCCCTGTAAATAGCACGATATTCACAATGACTAAACTGGTTTTTATAGTACTTTTTGATAATAGTCATATTCAACAGTAGGCTATTCTGAACAACATTGACAAGAACAGGCATATTTGGACAGATAATTGGATCTTTTTTAATAAAATAGTGGGTCACTGATGTATCATAAATATCAATATAATTAATTTTACAACCTTCAGTGTTAATGAGAAGCTTATCTCGTTGATTCTTCTTCTTTGAACTTAGTGAAATCTCATCTATTAAAAACTGAAGAAAATGAGGCAGATGATATTCTGTATATTCTAAGAAAATAATGAAGAACAGAAGAAAACTTCCAATAACAAATATCCTTCCAAGAGAACGGATTCGAAGAATCCGTGTCACTTTGGAAACACACCTAAAAAATAATAAAATAAAGATTAGGCAATGCAAAATAAATAAGAATATTATTACAATAAATAAATAATAACATAAAATTCAAATATACCAAATGCAGCAATAGATTAGAGATGACAATAAAAATATTTCACATCTTCGTTACAATTTCACTCATCGCTATTTTATAAATGTGAATGAATTTGTAACACAGGCAGTAAGCAAACAAGACTACAAGTCTACAGTATCGGTATTTTGTTAGCAATTATCTTATATATAAAATCCCTACTTTCTCTATTGCCTGATTGGTGAATGTATGTTTGTCCGATGTCATGTGTCAAATTCACAATAAGGTATATTTTTCAATGAAACAAATTATTATTTGTTCTGCTATTATAATGTAATAATTTTTTAGAAACCATTTTATGCAAAGGAATACATATGCTGTTAACTAGAACTGAATATAGTCCTTAAATTGTGAAGAAAATAAGATTATAGCACATAAATTCATGCTTGAAATGTGGGGGGGGGGAAATAGATGCTATAGAACTGTATTTACATCCAGTAAATAATAATATTACAAAAATGTCGGCTTTTTGAAATGTCATTTTTTAAATTCAGAGCACATTCCAGTAAATAATCTTATCATTTATAGTTACATTTAATGCTGTCAAATTCGTATACATGTAATGACAGACTTTCAGACTGAGTACATTTCTCACATTTATTTATATAATATTAAAAATCTTTTGTTTAATTTACATTGAATATTAAAAAAGAAATTGTTAAAGCAACCAAATAAAAAAAAACATCCTTTCCATAGGCAACCAATTAAAAAACAACATCACTTCCATAGGCAGCCAATTAAAAAAACTATTACAAAAATGCTGTCAACTTTTGCAATTGCAGAACTGAAAAAAAAATTACAAAAACGATGGAGTTTCAGGCCATGTACATTTCTCACATTTATTTACATAATATTTAAATCTTTTGTTTGCTGTCAAACTCACATATCAAAATACACCTGGGTCTCTTTTTACGCGGACTTATTTAACATGATTTTGAAGTTACGCGGTTCGTGTTTCACCGGAAGTCGAACTCCGATATTGTGCTATTACTTTAAATAATAAATTTCGTGCACTCACGTTATATTGAAAGTAATAGCACATTATTGAAATTCAACTTTCAACTTAGTAATTTCAATATTTTCAGTGCTTTATAATAGTAAGATTTTATGCAATAATGAAATTGAAATTATGATTCCCACATTAAATTTTACAAGATTATAATGTAAATTTGTTCAAACATTGTGCGTGTTAATTTTGCATTTTAAATCACATTCTGTTTTTGCTTTTTAAAAAAGAACGTAATCAATTATTAATCATTTAGTGTCCGCAAGTTTATTTTTAAAAGATGAGGAATAGCAGTGGGCACAATTAAAATTAAAAATTAAAGACAAAAATAAGAATTTAATTTTTAGTTGTTAGATTAATTACTAATTACGTTGTCACCAGAAAACCATTAATTAACACAACATGAGAGTGACGTTGGCGCTAGTTGTATTTCATCTTGTGAAGAATCTGATTTTTTTATCAGTTTGCAAACGAACCTGTTTACCGGCAAATAGTGATAATAATTAAAACATGTATAAAAAAATATAAATTACTGTAAATTATGCATAAAAATATATTGTTTTGAATAAAGTTAAATATTATAGTTAAAAAAAGTTTGTCTTGTATCAATTTTTTTCAAATTTGAAATTTTTTATTAGTCATATTTTATTTCCTTATTTTTTTTTTGCGCGAATTTTAAAGTAATTTTACGTTGGTGCTTTGCTTTTACGCGATTTTTGAAAAATCATAGTCTGTATCCCCCCCTTTTCAAGGTAACTTACGTCTATTTTTGCACGATTTCGTTTGCGCGAGTTTTATGAGGAACCTATCTATCGCATAAAACGAGACCCAGGTGTAATGGCCTTTCAAAAGGCTTACATCTGTTTAAATATAAAACTCTTACATCGATACTAACTAGACAGTAAACCAGGGCTATTTTAAATCAAAAAAAATAAAGTAGCTATCACTTTTTAACTAAAAATTTATTTAATAGCAACCAAAATACAATTATTAAATGTGATAGGAAGACATGGACCCAGCACCTGTAGGATAACTGCTAATTACTTCATCTGAAGCCTTTATTATTTATTAATGAACTCTCGATGGTCAGCGAGACTGGCTAATCACAATAATCATTAGAGTATTTGAATTTTTTTTTGACTATTTCGAAAAATAAAAAAAAACATATCTTTTTCTAGCCACACTTAACTCTAGGTTATAGGCCTTTTAGATTAACATTTCAACTATTAGACTATGTGAACTATAAAAATATCAGTAATAAATTTAAATATCATTATTTGTTGTTGTTGTTGATAATTTAAATATAATAATTTAAAAAAATACTAATGTGTCATAAGCAAATACTAAATATTATTCTCCATATCAGGAGAGTTCAGGACTATCCAATGAAAAAAATACTCTCTGGAGATCGAACAATAAATGTAACTGCTACTCTGGCTGAAGCCATTATAAAGTGTTTATGTTTTATAGGGTTTGTAAAATAAAAGATCTGATTGATGCTTAAAATCTTACCATTCATTTCAAAATTTTATGCTGCTTATAATAATGATTGGTTACAATAAAATAATTTCAACTAGATACTACAAAAGACTTTCTTTTCAAACTATCGTCCAATATGTCTTGCAGTGATTTTTACTATGAAGTTTATGTAAAAATATAAAAAGTAAATCTGTCTTCACTGCTAATCATACTGAAAAGTGAAACAATTCCAGAGATATGATTACTTCTTGCCTAAATAAAAATCAAACTGTCTTAAGATACATTTCTTGCATTAAAAGCAATGTACATGATGACTACATAACCGTGCACACCACATATTATCTTACATGAACTGTTGTGGTACAATAAATAATGAATTCATTTGCAGTTCTATAATCTCAGTAGTGAATATGGACGAATTTTAATTTTTTTTAGATAATTGAAAATTTCTAAGCAATCTTAAATTATAATATATAATAAAAATCATATATAACAGCTATATATATATTAATTATAATTACTAAATGAAAAGCCATTTTTGGCATATGGGTTATGCCCTTTTCAAAAATCATGTATTGTAACATTAAGCAATTATTAACCACTTAGAATTCTATAATAGAAATAAAATAAAATAAAACACAAGTAAATAAAACCTTCATATAGAGAGCCAATACAACTTCAAAGAATTGATTATAACAATATAATTTTCCATTCATTTTTATATGACCCATTGTTAATTAAATTTACTGAAGTTTTATAAATATTCATACAATAATTTAAGTTACGCTTAATGTAATGTTTTATATATTTGTCTTTTTTTTGAATCTTTAATGTAATCTAAAGGTTTCATATTTTTTGTAGCATCTATTTTATGTCCATACATTATGTAATGAATTTAAAAAGCAGATTTATCATCTCACATATTAATTGCACTGTTGTTCTTTAGCTCTTACTTCTGTTTCCTGTAAGATCATATAGTAAATCATATTGCAAAGATTACAGTTAATTTTATATACAATTCTTTTTTATATCTTGATTCATAATTAGTTATTAATTTATCCAGACTTCTACTATTCAACCATCTAATATTTATATGGTTATCAATATAATTTTTGTTTTTTATTAATGAATTATAAATTTTGGGATAATATGAAAATTTGTTCAATTTCTTATTATTTTTATTATTAATGAAAAAGATGACAGTTTAAGAAATAGAATAAAGATAGTCTAGAATAGATCAAAAGTAAACAAAAGGAGAATTAAATTCCTATCTGAATCTCAAGTTAAAAGCAAAAAATAGAAGGGAAAATGTAATTAAAGTATAATGCAGTGTTTAATTAAGAATTTTCTTTTAAATAAAAGTACAAACTCCGAAATGTTACACAGTATCATGAAAATAAAAGAAACTTAATTGTGTAATGGTAACTAAAAGATTACAAAGTTACTTGCTGAAATAATTCAAACTAAAAATATTAATTATAAAGAAAAAACAAGGGAATAGTAATGTAAATAATGATACAGAATTATTGTTTAAAATTATTTAATTAGAAAAAAAAATCTAATCTAATCACAGATTAAAGTAATTTTGTAAATTGTCTAATCAAGAAGGTATTATATTTCACTGAAAACAGTAAGCTATCCAAACTGAAGAGATAATACTGTAATGAATGCTGGAACTAAAATATAAAAAACAATTAGAAAAAAGGAGGTTGAAACTGATTAGTAGTGGGTGAGCTTAGACAGTGGTTTGTAAAAGGTATAAACGTTACTAAATTGTCATTAGAATTATTCTACTGTTATTTTAATTCTGATCCTGTTCATTTGATTTGACTGCTGCTAATTATATTAATTTTTGCTGACTTATTATCTGGGAAGTTTGCAGACTCTCATCAAAAATGTAGTTTGTCCTTCAGCAATACATATCTATTTATGTGGACATCCTGACAGCACCGTGCCATGCTAATTTCACAACAGGGTGTTCATTGCATTTGACAGCTTGAGACGTGGCAAATATTCTTGATTTTCCATTGCTGAGGCATATATCTGTCATTATCCAAGACTACTACTGAACAAGGCCATGAAGATATATGCTTCCCTGGAAAAAAAACAGGAAACCTGTTTAAAATGCCAGCCATGAACTCTATAAACTGTCAAGAAGACAAAGGTGATGACTGGAGTAAAACTGTAGAAAAATATAGATTACTATAAAAAAATAATTCAAAGTCTAGATGTAAAATACTATACAGGGGTAGGATTTCATTCTCTTAATAAACTTTTGTAAAATTAGAAATGATAAATTCTTACTATCTAGTTAAAGCACAAATAACCTTGTAATTACTATGATTTAATTTTATCTTTTATTCGTATTTTTATAATGTTCATTTTTTTTGTAAATAAATATATTGTTTTAATGTTAATTTGGTCTACATTTTTTCCATACCTCACCATTATGACATTTAATAAAGATAAAATTTGTCAATTATATTGTTTGTGTTTAAATATGCATTGTCTGCTGAAATGGATGGATGGTTGAAAGAGTTGGAGTAGATTGAAGCCTGTCCATTAAAGTATCAAGTTTGCTATCTTAATATATATCTGAGCACTTATAGCATATATGTGTGGAGATGGTAATATGGACTAACTGATGATGGCTGGTTTAGCATGAAATACGTATATTGTGGTTATTTATCTTTTCAACATATGTGTTCAAGTGTATCAATGTTATGAGATAGTGTGGAGAGTGGTGGGTCATGTGAAAGTCTGTGCTCATATACCCTATATATTAAAATAAGTTAGGTAAATTTCTTGTTCATTTAAGTTAGTTGTGGAACCAAGTGCTTAGAGCAGTTAAATCTTCTTTTGTAGGTATTCCAGTCAAATTGGCTGGATGGTACTTGGGGGGGGATTTATCCCAATATAAATGAACAGAAATTTTGCTTCTAACAGTTATGGAGTGAGTGCAAGTCTTGAAAGGTGGCTACAGTTTGTGTATTTATATCCAATCTCAGTCTGACGGTAGGTATGGTTAATATGTAAAAATTATGGGACCATATTAACTCCTCTGCTTCTGTAGTGGAGTTTCAAAATTCATATAAATTATTATTGTTAAAATTTAAAAATAATAAAAAATGTAGAGATCCATTATAAGAGTAAATCCAAAACCATGAATTATTCTTTCACTGACTATTTTGCCTTTTCAAAAAAACTTAGTAATCATATATCTGTAATATTAAATTACCTTTCTCTGGATGATGAGTTTTTTTTAAGAGATATTGATACTAAATCTTTACACCTCCTTAGACAATAGTGCAGTCCTTTATATTTAGGGGAAAAAAAGTATAATACCTTTAGTATTACCATTATTCCTTGTATTATGCTATTACTGATATTATTTTTATTACTGTAATAAGCAATTTAATAAGTACGATGTCTAGTAAGACTATGTGAGTTAGGTCATTTTTAACCACATTTTATTGGTCTTTCAACACATCTCTGATAGGCTGGAGGACCCCTAAATAGAGCTGCCCAAACATATAATCGTTGCACAGTTGAAAGTTTTTCTTCAAATCTAGTTAAACAGTCATTAGTGATTATTCTGACTCAAGTTTACACCCAAGAACCTCCAGCCTATTAAACCTATTCCCATCATTATTTTCTTAATTCTGTGGGGCTTTCAATAAAAATAAAATAAAAAGGGATTTAGTCAGAAATACTGTGCATATAATTAGATGGAAATGTTAAAAAATTAACATAACGATCATGGAAGAAAATAGATTACAATAGTATGGTAATACTAAAAAAATAAATAAATAGAGAATATGAGAGACGACAACTGATTGGGAAGCTGAAGACACAAAAGATAAAGAATAACATAATAATGCAATGATGATCTGAAGAACAGCGTGGGAAAGAATGGCTTGACAGCAACAAATATTATGGTCAGATGTAAAGGAAAATAAAAAAAAGATTTGGTTGAACACAACCTCCAAAGTAAGAGAACCCGGAACAAGTATAAAGCTGAACACAACCTCCGAAGTAAGGGAACCCGGAACAAGTATAAAGCTATAATTTTTAATATTCCTTAGTAATTTGCTAATTTGTAGCCAGTTTACTATATAATACTCATAGTATATACCTACAGGATGAAACCATTATTAATAATATAAATTTCTTTTACTTTTCAATTTTCTTATTGGTTTATAAGTTGTTCTTTTTTTAAAAATATTGATACTTTTGAATGATTTCTGGTTTTTATCATATAAACTAAATAATTCATTTTTGTTTTTACTCACATTAATAACTTTACTTTTACGACATACAATTTATTTTATATTTACTGTGAAATCACAATATTCGCCATATTTATCACCCTCCCCCCCGCCATCCACACACCAACATAATATCATATGTAGTGAATAAATTCAATACATATTGTTTATTTTAAATATTTTAATTTGAAAGTTAAACTAGTCAATAAGACAAAATTACCCCATATTCAAAACTAAACAAGACTAGCTGAAGGAAATAAACTCTATAGCACAATCAACAGTTCCCTGCCAAAGCAGACTTTTCAAGTCCAAAAGACAAAGCATATTAACAAATATATACTATTTGCCACAATTCCCAATTACAGCCTGCACACCCTTAATATTAAAAGAACTCTGAAATATTCACATATTAATCATTTGTTATTGACAAATTATTATTTTGAATGTGTTTTTTAGATTTGTTCATAATTATGTCAATCCTTATAATTTTTTTTTTAATAATCGTATATTTTGTTTGTAAAGCTATTTTAATGTCAATATATTGTGACAGTCAGTTTTAAATGACTGCCACAAAGTTGACTGCAAGCATTAGTTGCAGTTCAAACAAATGTATGTATTATAATAAAAGGAGTGGTCTGTACAGGTATATTTCTCTGTTGCTTACACACACACTATATTTAAAATAAATAGGATGAATGGTGATAATACGCCTATAAATAAACAAATGCGGACACCACATATAAATATGTATTTTGCTGTTAATAAATGCTATATGTTTTTTATTTATGATATGAATAAATATGGCAGAGGGTTAAAGAAATTCTTATGGGAAATTGAAATGTATTTGCAAATAACCCAACAGTAAACATATTTTATTTTGATTTTATTTTATTTTAGATTCTCAAATGTTGTATTTTTTTTTTCTGTTGCTTGTTGAATATTCTTTTTGGAAAACTCAAAAACAATTTTTATGTAACAACAAGTATACAGTTTTATAATTTTTTTTTTTTTTTACAACTTAATGTTCATGACCGCAGGCAAGCCAATGACCTCTTTCTTTTATCGTATAATGTTTTTGGAAAACAAGTGTAGAAATTGTATCAGTGGTTATTCGGCTTGACACCTATTCAAAATTATTTAATTAGATAAATGTAATTTTACTTTATTGTTTAAAGAAATCAAGGGATTGGAATTTAAATGGTTTGTGAAATTCTGAAATTAATTAAAAGATAGCTAAAATTAAATCCATTGTTTGGACTTGTTTAATTAAAAACAGAAATGTAAAAGCAATAACTTGTGGAGGGGATGAGAGAATACACCCTGTAATGGGAGGATATATAAAGGCTGGTCAGGTGAAATTTAATTAGTTAGCTGGGTTACATTGGTTGATACTCGCACGGGCACTCTTACCCGTTAGCAGTATAGTTTCCGGAGTGTACTGACAAAAGAAAAGAAAAAAAAGAATTATGAGCGTAAAAACTATTTATTCGGAATGCTGAACGTATTTTAAAAGGCGCAGACCAAGAAATATGATATTCATTGACTGAAAAGGAAAAATACAATAGAAATTTAAGCTAATGTTTTATATCGCGAAGAAAATGGAATCAAGATTTATTCGTGATACCGCAATGGACATGGAGTAAAAAACCAAGTTCGGTACATTCGCACAGCTCGGAGTCCTACATAGCCATCCAGTGATGTGACTTTCCATTTCTGAAAGTGCAGCTGCTATGGACAATTTGCCAAACTCCATATAGGCCCTGTGAAGTAATCACCTGCACAGCAGATATATATCGCCCTCAAAATCATAGCCCGGAGAAGAACGAAGACTTCGGGAAGTATTATTTATGTTTTTATATTTTTTTTTTTATGTCTTATTATGAATAATTCGTCATTTGACTTAAATTGCTATTATTAAATGAGCCAATGAATTGCGTAATTCAGTCATAAATATTTTGTTTGTAATTTTAACGTAAAGCTTCACGTAATTCATTGGAGTATCTAAATAAATTATAAAAGAATCGATAAAGTAAATATGAAATATTTCAAAATAGTTAAATAGAAATAATTGGGTGGTTTGGTCATTGAATGTATGTGTTTCGCTTTGAAATAATAGAAAATTTATTCCATCCGCTAAGTGCAGGATTGTTTTTATAAGGAATAAAAGTATGTAGGACAGCGTTCCAAATAATTATTATTGTCCGCTATGGGCAGGACTCATATTATGGAACTTTTAAGATTAAAATTGTAGTTTAGCACGAGTTTGTTCCCCGAGTAAATTTATTCCATCCACTAAGTGCAGGATTGTTTTCGTAAAAAATAAGTGTGTACGAAAGTGTTCCAAATAATTATTGTCCGCCACGTGCAGGACTTAGGTTTTGGAACACTTAAGATTCTACTATCATTAACTCGTGGCTAACTCATTTTTTTTGTATTATTATGAAACACGTACATACCATGGCCAATACACATTGTTTTATAAGAAATTTTGTTTTGAGTTTAAAGTGTAAGCAGGGGAGAATTTCAGACCATTCCTTTCCCATTCATGAAACTTTAAAATTTATTATACACTTGAATTTTAATTACTATCGTTTATGTGTGTGTTTATTATTTTGTAAATATTTATATAATCATAGAGGGCTTAATAAACTTAATATCTAATTTTAAAGTACGGAGTTGTGCTGTGTATTTGATAATGATATTAGTGTTTGACCTTTTCTGTTAACGGAGCAACAAACCACCATCCCGAGATCATGAGTTGATTGAGCTAGTCAGGGATTAAACTTACTGGGATCGGGAATCATTCGTAGGCATTCACTTTCTATTGATTTTTTTATAAGAGATTATAGCTCTTTACTTATTACATGATCATATCCCTTAAGCAGGGGAGCAATCTCCTTCTTAAGGTGGCACGTAAAGGTTGCAGTAAACGAACCTTTCAAAGGTATGATTATAGTAATGTATATTTTGGATGCCTTTGAATATTTCTTAATTGCTGCTCGACCTCAGAAAACGCATGTCATGCTCAATGCGGATAGAGTGACAGTGACCGTTACAATATATACGGTAGGTGGTAGTTATGTATTAGTCTGGCAATGAGATGTCACATTAGCTGCAATAATTTTCTAATCTTGCAATCTTGGAAAATAACATCTGTACAAAAAGCTTTTGACAAACTTAATCGATCAATTAAAGATATGGAAAAATGACGACCTATAACTTTATTTACTGGAAATTATACATCTACAAGTATGCATTTACATTTTTTATGAGAAATTATCTTCCACATCTAAACCTAGATTTATTTTGAAAATGACTATTTATAAGTTGTGGGATGGAGTGGATTGAAGCCTATCCATTAAAGTATGAAGATTGGCTATCTTAATATAAGTTGAGCATTGATTGTGTGTATGTGTATATATATATATGTGATGATAATCTGGACCAACTGATGAGTGCTGGTTTAGCATGAAATACATATATTGGTGATTATTTATCTTTTTGACATGTGTGTGATCAAGTGTGTCAGCAGTATAAGATAGTGTGGATAGTTGAGGGTCATGTGAAAGTCTGAGTTCAAACCCCCTATATATTACATATTGGAGTGCAGGTATGAAAAAGCCTCTACTGTAGAAAAAATTCATATATTAACTTTATTTAGTGGAAATGAAACAAATGGCACATTTATGTTTTTTGCAAGAAATGAGCTTCCAACAAGTAAACTTTTAACAATCTAAATTTATTACAAGTGCACGGACTTTTTATGAGGACAGGGTGCGATAGTTTTGAAAATAGTGAACTGCATCATCCTCAGTATCGTAAATTTGGACAAAAAATACTTTGCACATTCATTTATGCACAAATTAAAGATGGATAGTAAATCATGTGTACATGTTACTTTCACTAGATCATGGATTATCTCATGCCAACATTCTTTAATGACATCATAGCATAGTTTAAATGGTAAAATTAATAGCAAAACTGATATTTTGACTAATAACTTTCTTCTCATTGGTCAATTATCTATTATTCACTTAGGAAATTAATTCATTTCCTCTTGTCTTTTAAAGTCATTAATCTTGTGTTAAGATTTGTAGAGATCCCTATTGTCGCATCTAGACGCATAGTCTTAAGGTTGTACCTTAATATATATTACTTAGATAATGAGTACGCACGTAACAAATTTATTAATTACAATTTTTAAAAGATTGTAAATGTGCTTAATTCAGTCTTTATTAACACATTTACCAATAACTTTCATCATTGTTGAGCTAATACGTTAAGTACCATGTAGATAACTTGAGTAAAAATATAGAACATTATTTAATATGATTAAAGGTTTAGTATTTAAAAAGCAGGATGAGTATAAAGTGAAATAGTTTCTTATAAATGAGTCACAATATTGTACAAGTGATATTTGATTAAACTTTATTTCCAGAAAGAGAAGTAGAAATGTGTCTTCATTTAAATTATTTAAAAGCTTTGTTTAAATAAAAAGTAATGTTAATATAAAAAAGCCGAATCATACTGAATAGTAAGAACATGAGAGATCATGTGATATTGTAGCTGGCATTGACTAATGACTGGAGAATTTATTTAAACAAATTAAACTGAGTTACTGAAAAGAGAGGATGGAAAGAAGTTTGTGCATCAGAAACTAAAGTAAAAATTAAGTCACAAGAGAGGAATTCGCTTCAAATAAAATCCTGAAATAATTCTTCTAAATCAAGAATAAAAGCGAAAATCTATAGTTTCAAGACACAAAAAGATCTTTTCATATTCTATGTTATAGTATGTCATAATATTAATTGAATTTGAAGTTACATATTTTCTCCCATTGAAAAAAATCTCGAGGCCCACTTTTTTTTAAAAAATATAATTTCAAAGTTGGTATCATATAAAACTTTGTCTGATATTACTACCATAAGTATTTGGATTTATAAAGTTTAAGAGACTCTAAATAATAGTGACAAGATTTGGAAACTAGTGTTTCCTAGACAGATTCCAACTGAGGAAAGAAAATGAATTATCAAATATAAAAAAATAATCAGATAATTTATTGTTCAGGAGTTCATAAGAAGTTCAAGGACCACTGGAGATATGAATTTTGAGCTCTTGAGTTATCCATTCTACAAGAGTGCTAAACCATTCAAGGATATATACTAAATAACTGATAAGTAAAAAATAAATTCAAAATATAAATTTGAATGAGATGCTAAATTATATTGGATTCAGGAAAGGCAAACTAAAACAATGATTATGAATTGGTCACTTTCAGTGATTGTTGAATTGGCCATCTTGAACATGATGTTTCTAATTCACAACTGTTTTCAAGAGTTATGTTCTTTTATTATAAATAAGAAACAAAATCACTACCTCCTCATACATAATATTAACAGAATAGTCTATACAAACGAATAAAAGCACAAACGAAATATCAAAATCAATTATTTGTATTTTGATTGATTATCATAGATCTCTAATACCACATACAAGTTTATTTTGAAAATCGTTTGACAAAGATTAAAACTACAAGAACTAATTTCAGGAAAGATCAAGAACTACTGATATTCATGCTAATATACACTGGATAACTGAGTCCTTTGTTTAATGAAACAGTAATGATGGACTCAAACTCAAACTAAAAGTCAAGTGATTGCAGCTCATCTGCCACTCAAATGCTGACTCCCTAAGTAATCAATAATTTCATTACTCACTTAATAATACAAAATGCCAAAGACAGAAGGAAGAAATATATATGTATTTTATTGATTGCAAGACTGAAATCATGACATATCCTTAGAACAATTCATTTTTATGCAAAATTTCTATATAGAACTAAAGGTTCCAGCCAATTGAAAAAAAGTGAGTCATTATCATCATTCAACTTATTCTAGTTTGTAGTGAATCCATAAACAAAAACTCAGAATGGTCTAAAACAAACAAGGATTTAGGATTGATAGGGACAACATCAACAACCTTAGAGATGTTAATGATATCAAATTGGGAATTGAAAATAAAGAAAGAAGAATTTCAAAATATTAATTAGGAAAGTTAGATAATAAAATGAAAAGGTTGGAATATAGTTAAATATGGAGAAGACAAAGATTATAAAGAAATGATTATTAACCGATGTCAAAGTGGTAATGAAGGCATAGGAAATGGTTGCCAGTTTTTCCTTCTTGGACCATTCATTTACAACAAAAAGTCTAGTAATCAAATGGTTTATGGAAAAATGAATGTGGGGTAGAATTGTAATAAAAAACATGGAAGAAATGTTTGCATATAAGAATATCTCTTTAAATATACAGATTTACTATGACTATGGATATTAAAATTGTTACTGCAAAAGGATAGAAAAAGTATTGGTGCTTTTGAAATATGTTGCTGACAAAGACTTGAAAATTCCATGGACAGAAGGGAAAATATACAAGTAGATATTTAACCAAATTAAACTTGAACTCTTACTTGAAGCTAAATAAAAAAAACAAAAAACAATGAAAAATAATCAAATAGTTTAAGTGGCTGAAAATTCATAAAAAATTCAAGCACTGTAAGTGACAAAACTAATGGATTATTCCAAGAATTCCTGAAAATCCTTTTGTCTGAACCACTCATTATCACCATTGTCAACCATTATCAATACACTGCAGGATAAAAGTATCTCCAAGTTCAATCCATCTTCTCCGATCTCTAGCCTCTCTTCTCAAAATCACCCCTGCACACTTTATTTCATCCATCCATCTCACACGTGGTCTCTTTCTGGATCTTTTACAATCTCTTGGAATCCAAGTTAAGATTTCAATTGTCCATCTTTTATCATCTTTTCTAGCAATATGGCCAGCCCAACTCCACTTCACTCTTTTAATTCTTTCAACGAATGTCAGTAATACCTGTTCGTTCTCTTACCCATATATTACATCTGAACCACTACATTGTAGTATACTCAGGCATGTGTGTTATGTGTAGTTTAGTTGATAGCATATCATTAGTGGGCTGTTCAGGGGAATTCCTGCCCTGATTCTCAGTTGTAGTATTAAAAAACAAGTTGGGTCAGTGCAATTAGCTTTGCACCTGGTTGTGCTTCCTTGTCCTTATGAAGGTAAGTTGTACTATAAGTTTAATTTATATTTAGGTACATCATATATGGAACGGGTTTGCTATTTTATTGTCATTTTGAAGGTGAAAAATCAAAAATATGTATTTAAACGGTTTAAATATTATAATAAAAGAAGGAAAACAATTCATAAAATTAACAATAAAGTTCTCAAATAAATGATAAACAATAAAATAGCAATATGCATCTGTAAAAAATATAAACATATTTTGAAGTAGCTGAATGATAATTCTATTAGGTAGGGATTAATAAAATTATCACTTTAACACATGGCTTTGCATTTGCGATGGTTTTTTCTTTTTTAGATTTTAAATTAAATTTGTTTGAAAACATTTTTATTTTACTTTTTCTAAAAATTTTTACAATTTTCCCTCATAATTTAACTTTCTAAAATTTCCTCAGATTTCAGGGAATATTAATTTTAAACTTTCTGTTCCCTAAAATTTCCAGAAATGTTACCTACTGGACAAAGCAGAGCTGTGTGATCCATGGATTTTAGATCTCCAGAATCAACTCCTCTACCATTACACTAAACCATGAAGCACCAGAACTAATCAAGTAACTATATTATTGAAAAGCTAATAAGATGTTAAAGTCCCAGAAATGTCTGAGTAAGATGTGATCCATAGTCTGATTTCAAAGTTTTCCACTTTATCACTGCACCAAAGCATATGCAGAGTGACACCCCATGATTGAATTGAAATAATACTTTGTTCATATTATAAATGGATTCAATTCAGTTAAAAATGTTTAACGCTTGGAAACACTAACAGTGAAAGAAGAAGCCGACTATCAAAAAGTGGTTGAACTCCATCTTCAGAATAAACAATTTATCTTAAAAACCAAATGTATTAATAAAAATATATAATAGATTAAGATCATCATCATAACAATAGTGATAATAATGTGCTTTTAATGTTACAGTCGATTTGTTTAAAATTTTTATTTTATTTAAGTTATCACATTCTATTCTATTGACAGGCCCACAAAGCAAGTTCATTTCTCTTTAATAACACATATCTCTTTCCAGCTCCTACATCAAGTATTTACTTCAAATAAAAAAATTGAATACAACAACTTATGGCAATTATGTGAAATCCTTTTAATGAATATATAATGTTTATTTAGCATCACTGACTTCTCATTCCAATGCAAATAATTAAATAAATTATGCATTCTACCCACATATTTTTGTTTTTTTATGAGTGTATTATGACTTAAACCCCATCATATGACAATGCAAAAACTCAGACCATTAATTCACTATTCATATGTTTTGTGAACAGCCTACAGAGGTAAATCTCCAAGCTTACGTGAACAGCTCGATATTTTTTAACTACATTACTCTCATACAAGATAGGGGCTGGTTTCTATCTTCTTTTAATATCTTGTGAAAATATGAATAATAGTAAAGATATTTTCAAGTTTTTTTGTTTTTATTGATGCATCCCTTATTTTAATTTTACCATATCATAAACAATCTTTGGTGCAGGAACTCTAAAAGTAAATCATTAAAACTAAAAGTAAATCATGAATAATAATTATTTAGATAAAAATAACAATTGTACTGCATGTTTCGGTAAAATGTTGAACGGTGAGCTCTGACTTTTAAAGTTTGCGAATCATGGAACAGTTCTGTGTTTCCAATGCTCAAGCTTTTTACAAACTCTTAAGTAACAAACCCTTCAATTATTTTATTTATATATAAAGGAAATAAAGATATTTGAATAATTAATACCTGTTATCGAAAGAATATTAATGAAGATCAAGAAATTTTTTATGAAGACTAAAATAGACAGAAATTTAAATATGTAGGAAAATGTAAACAATGAAAAAGATTATCTTATCAGAAATGAATCTTATTTGTGTTATTAAATTTATAAAAAATTAAATTTTGAAGATATACCCATATCATCTTCTAAAACATACAGACATTTTTTTAGATATAAATTTAAATACAAGTTAAAGAATAGTTCAGAAAAATTTGGTAATATATTATTAATGGAATAAGAAATGAAAAAAACAGAAGTTAAAATAATAATAAACTAAATAATATATAAGATGTGATATGTTGGAATATTTCCATCATTTATGAGTGAATGTTGAATGTATAGAAAATTTTAAACTTTATTTAAACTCTCCAAATACAAACAATTTGTTAGTAATAACACACAAATAGACAATACAGGTTAGTAATTACACAATGTTTCGAGCAGTATTATTCTCCACTCTTCTTCAGATGTTGCTGGCCCATATGCACAGTGACAACATTCGCTCAGAAGTTGAACTCGCACCTTCAGATTCCTGAATATCGAATTTTTAAGGCAAACGCTCTACCAACTGAGCCACTCTGTCAAAGGCAACATATAGTAGAAATTTGATACATTTATATATGAGGGTTGGTTCAAATCTTCCCGAGTCATTTAATTTTTTTTTTTTTTTATAACAAGTCTAATTATTATTATTATTATTATTATTTTTTATTTTTTTTCCTAGGAGCAAGATTAATTAGAGGCTTCCATACATTGTGTATTGCCACACTGGGTTGACTTATAGGATTATTTACCATTGTCATATGAGCAGCTTCTTGAATTTTCTTCTATGTATTTTTTCCTTTTTATCCAATATCTTTGTATTTTCTCACTTAAGCATATGGTCATTAGAACATACATGATCTGCTATGGTAGACACGTTTATTCTCTTTTAACCATTAATTTGGGTTCCTTCAATCACTGCTCAACAGGGCGACAGGTCTCACCAATGTATTTCCTTCCACATTCACATAGTATTTCATAAATGCAGTTTTTGTTCTTCAGAATTTCCAGTTTAGGCTTAGTAGAAGTAAGCATTCCTCGAAGTGTGGTATGGCTTTGGAAAGCAGTTCTAATGTTATACTGACTACAGATTTTTTTTAATTTGTCCGCCATTCCTGGTATGTATGGATACACTACCGTACCAATAACTGTTTTCTCTTTTGGTGTCTCTTTGTGTTGTCTATTGAAGGTTTTTCTGATGACTGCTGATGGATAACCGTTCTTCATAAGCATTTGTTCTATGTGAATCTTTTCTTTTTCCAAATTACTGGTTTCGCAGGAGGATTTGAACCAACCCTCATATATAAATGTATCAAATTTCTACTATATGTTACCTTTGACAGAGTGGCTCAGTTGGTAGAGCATTTGTCTTAAAGATTCGATATTCAAGAATCTGAAGGTGCAAGTTCAACTTCTGAGCAAATGTTGTCACTGTGCATGTAGGACAGCAACACCTGAAGAAGAATGGAGAATAATACTCGAAATGTTGTGTAATTACTAACCTGTATTGTCTATTTGTGTGTTATTACTAACAAGTTGTTTTTATTTGGAAAGTTTAAATAAAGTTTAAAATTTTCTGTACATTCATCATTCACTCATAAATGATGGGAATAGTCCAACATATCACATCTTATAATATACCATCATTACAAACCTTCAGACAAATACTAAATAATATATAGTTTTAGAATGAGAAAAGAAATGTTTTGAAAAAAAAAAAGTAAATATTAATAAGTTAAATTACAGTGGGGCAGCGACATCGGCCATTTTTTATTCCGACCCCACATTGTGTATGTCATATATCATATATAATACCTTGTGTTGTGTTGAAAAACTGATTACAATAGAATAATATATTGTTTATTGAACTACAAATATACAATACATTTTAATATTCACATATATAACACAGACACTTTTTTATTTATATAGTATGCAAACGTAAATTAAAATTACACTATAAACAAAAAGAAAAAATATAGTTATGAATAGTAAATTGAGTGCATAAGCACATAGTAGTATCGCAAACCACAAATATATCTAACTACATGATTTCAATTATATGCTATCCAAAAAGAAAAAAAATGCAAATAAACAAACAAAAAACTCATTGAAATTCAAACATTTTATAATATTCAACAGTTATTTTCCTTCTCTGTCAAATGCAATATAAATAAAATATTTTCTAAATTTTAAAACATGCTTAAAGTTAATACTTTTTTAAAAACATTATAATTAGAGATCATAATTTCTTAATAAAAACAGTAGCCTATTTGAATAATATTTTTGTAGTGTAATTTTCCCTACAGTCTCTCATGCAAGGTAGGCACTGGTTTCTATCCACTTTTAACATCTTATCCAGATATGTAATCATAAACATGACGAAAGATACTATCTTGGGGATATTTTCCACATGTCTTTGGTCATGTTTATGATTGCATTCCTTGACAAGGTGCTAAAAGTGGATAGAAACCAGTTCCTACCTTGCGTGAGAGGTTGTAATGAAAATTAGACTGCGGAAATATTATTTATTATTGGATAATCTCTAGTCTAATGAATGACTGACTACTAAAAATTATTAATATACTAGTCTATTATGTTTTTATAGGAAAAAGTTTTTTTTTAAAAAAAGAATATAGCCCAGAGTTTATTTAATAGAACAGTCAGAGATTTTGGTATTTATTTTATTTTTAAAATATGGTAGGAGTTAATCTTATTCTTTTCTTATTGCTTTAGCAGATGTAAGTGAACACACCCTCAGCAAATAAAATTAATATCTCAATTTATTATGAATAACTATATTAATATTTTTTAAAATTTTGTTTATATTGAAATCTTTATATACATATACTATATGTGTGTGTGTGTGCATGTTGAAAAATTCTGTACACTTGCAGTTCAATAAACAATACATAATTCTAATCATGGTTTATCATCAAAATGTGAGCTATTATATACATATGAACGTGAGGGGGGCTAAAAACAATATATATAATTCGCAAATTCACTATATTGTATGAGTATTCATTCATTCACAATCATGCAAAGAATAAAAAAAAAAACTTACTGTATCAAAACTTTATTTTTTTAAACAAAATAAATAGCAAAATATCAGTTACATCACAATTAAACTTACTGTGGATAGCTTTCTTTCTCAATGACCCCCCCCCTCCTCCAGGAAATATTAATATCAGTTTAATTATCAACAAACAATAACCTTTCTGGTTATATTAATATTTTAAGTCTATATTGGCTTTGGAATTTATATAGAGGTACCTATTTCCATTATTCATTTCAGATATAGGGTTAAACTTTTCAAATTCAAGTTTCCTGATGCAGTAAATAATGTTTGCAGTTCTTATTTTCTGCCAATTATTAAATTAATAACTTTCACTACTAAAAAGTCTTTTAAGTTTTTTAATTTCATAGTAGTTTTACTTTTACATTTAGAAAACATTTTATTATGTGAATAAATGCATCAAAGCACTGAATAAAGTAGATGTGCTTTCAACTTAATGTGAAGAAATATTAATAAATGTGATCATTTATGGGATTTGAGACGGAAAATGGCTGCTATCATTTCGTTAAATTAATTAAATTGATGAATTTTAATGTTTTTTTTCCCCTTCATATGTCATAGCATCGGCCGGGATGCGAACCCACAACCGTCTGCAACCAAGTACTTGCTTGCAAGGCGGATGCGATGACCTCTCGGCTAACAACGCTTGTTTATCTATATAATTTTTGATAGTACAGTATATAATTGATGTAGTGCATATTGATACATTGGTACAGCACTGTAGTTAAATAATTAGTTCCTCAGGAGGTCATGTGTTATTTGAATAGCAGAGCTAACAGACTGAGAACAATAAAAAAAGACAAGAGATAGAAAGACTATAGAAAAAACAATAAAATAATTGTGAAAGACTGATAAATTTTATAATAAAAAGTAAGCAAGCTGCAATTTGAAAAATTCAGGAGATAAAAAGATTAAAAGCTTGTTTAGAACTATTAACATGCTCATTATATTACATTTATAAATACAATTTAATTAAATCACGTAATATATGACGTGTTTCCTTACTATTATAAAAGATTAAATGTAAGCATAGTAGATTAAAAACAGGATTAAGAATGAATATATGTTCTGATGATTTATTAAATATATCAACATGTATGTGGTGTGTCAAGCACTGTTAGCCGAGAGGTCATCGCAGCCGCCTTGCAAGCAAATAGTTGGTTGCAGACTGGGTTCGCGTCCCGGCCGATGCTATGACATATGGAAAAAAACAAACAAACATGTATGTGGTGTGATAATAGTTGTGAAATATTTTTTGACGCAGCTGAAGTTTCCTTCTTTAAGATAATGAAACGTGAAAACATTTAATTTACATAGGTCAAAGTAAATTAAGTCTTAATGAAAACGTTCACAAGAATTTGAATTATATACAACTTTGCAATGTATTTAAGAAAGTGTATTGTTTCTATTTATACTTTGAAAAAATCTTTGTGCAACTAAGATCAGGAATTAAGTTTTTAATAGTTTGACTATTTGTGTTTTTATTATATATATACAATAAAATTTTAAACTGAAAGGCATTTATTTACTTTTCAAATCAATCGTTTCCTCTTCCAGTCATAAACGAATGTTAGTTCAATATTTGGTTAAACACATTAATTGTTCTGGTAAACACCAAGTTTCCAATATAATGGTAAAATTGTTCTCATTTATTCAAATTCTTTTATGACAAATTAAGAAAATTACTTTTAAATCAATTCCTTACACAATTCTTATTTAAAATCAATATTCGGTTATTAAGTTTACATGAAAAATTCTGTATATATTACTGAATCACTTAACAATTCTTGTTCCCTGCATAAACTTAATAACAGAACTTTTAAGTATTAATAAAATGAAACAAATATCGACCACAAACAGAAAAATCTGTTAAAATATCTGTAGAGAATATAATAATAATAATAAAAAAAATAGTACAGCATAGAAAACGGGATTACGCGCGCACATACACACATGTACATGTCAGACTGCATAACCATCCTAAAGAATAGGCAGAAACAAATAATAGTGCAGTATATACCTGAACACATATTCATGTACCAATCCACTGAAAGCTAGCTTAATGCTATTAAATACAAATTTTATTTTCTTCTACCTTTTCATATCTCAAGTTTTCGACTATTACATAACTATATGAAAAGAGCGTAATGTTTGATATTTACATCATATATTTGATGGAAACTGATTACAAGCTAAGTATAATAACAATTAAATTCATCTAGCAAACTTATTGGTCATTAATTAAACCATTTCCAGAATCAACCATTAGCATCGATTTTTATACTGTGACTATTCAAAGTATGATTCAGGTAATTTCAAGAATCACTAATTTTTTATATATATGAAAACTCACATGTGACAAATATGATCAGATATAGTTAAGTCTTAGAGTGCTATATAGTTGGGTACAGTCATCATCATCATCATCATTATCAAACATTATCAATCCACTGCAGGATGAAGGTCTCTCCAAGTTCAATCCATCTTCTCCGATCTTTAGCTTCTCTTCTCCACACCACCCCTGCACACTTTCTTATTTCATCCATCCACTCACATGTGGTCTCTTTCTGGGTATTTTACAATCTCTTGGAATCCAGTTTAAAATTTCAATTGTCCATCTATTATCATCTCTTCTAGCAATATGTCCAGCCCCACTCCACTTCAGTCTTTTAATTTTTTCAATGAGGTCAGTAACACCTGTTTGTTCTCTTACTCATATATTGCGTTTTTGATCTCTTCTTGTTACTCCCAACATGCATCTCTCCATACTTCTTTGAGTGGTTTGAAGTCTCTGTATTGCTCTTCTATTAAGTGTCCAAGTCTCAGATCCATAAGTAAAAACTGGTAAAACACGTTTATTAAAAACCTTCCTTTTCAAACACTTAGACATATTTCCTTTTAGTATCAAATTATTTCTACCAAAAGCACTCCAACCAAGTTTAATTCTATGATTAATTTCATCTATTATGTTTCCATCTGTATTAATAATCTGACCAAGATATTTGTAACTGTTAACTTCTTCTAACTCATCATAATCAATCTTTATTTTCATATTTTGAGAAAATCCATTAAACATTACTTTAGTCTTTTTAACATTTATCTTTAGTCCTATTTTCCTACTTTCATCTGTTAACTCCTGAAACATTTCCTGCAGCTCTAAAGCATTATTTGCAAAAACAACTACATCATCTGCAAAATCTACAGTCATAAAGCAGTATATTCTGGAATTCAAAGTCTATAGATCTAATGATTTACAGTGCTTGAAGTACTTAAAAATTCCCAAACAGACTATTGGATATATAATCTTAGAACTGGAGATTAGATAATTTTGCAATAATAAGCTTGTTAATCACTCAACAATAAATCTATAATTGCATATTTTTCTTAATTAAAAGAACCCAACTTCTATTTAACATTATAATAATTAAGATCAGATTAAGTGCAACTGAATACAAATCCCATCAATTTTAAAACTAGCCTAAGGTTACTTAATTAGAAATGAAAACCTATCAGTAGTTTCTAAACTGCATTTCATATTTCATTTCCATCATATATGTAAAACATTTCTCACTACAAAACCAAACTGCTAAGAAAGAAAAATAGAATCTTATTGTATATATTTACTGTGATTATTATTTTTTTTTATTATTAATTTTGTTTCTAAATGTGGGTCCAAACTAAATTATTTTGAATAAAGGATAATCATACAAGTTTTTTGAATAGTAGATATCTGAAATAACAGAATCCACCCAGTAACAAAACTTTGATAATTTAAAAAATAAATGATAATATTAAAACTTTAAAAAAGGGCTAACATTTATTGAATGGCTTTAAGATTAAAATGACAAAATAAAACCAAAACTTCATTTAATTGGCCAAACTGGTTTGTTTGGAAATCAATTAGCACATTTTAAACTATTGAATTCATTATTAAGCTGAATCTTGCAAAATAAAATTCAATGAGTATCAAATAAATATTTACGATATTTACATATTAGTTTGAAGCTGGAAATATAGTACATATTTCTGCTTCACCTAGTGCCAATGTCATCAGCACTAGTCTGGGTTTGAACCCCAACCTTATTAACTAACACCCATCTCATATTAGGTGGTAGTATATTTTAAGCAATATTATAATCTTTTATAATTCATTAATCTTATTTTATAATTAAAACTAACCTTTTTATATTAGTTTGTTATTTTATATTTGTAAAAATGTATACTATGTTTATTTTATTAAATTGGCATTTATATGTAATTGAATCCTAGATATCTATAAAATGTTACAAATATTTCAAATTCTTTATTAAAGTTCAGTTTCTTCAATTAATTAGTGGGTAACATTTTATATTTATCTTTTAATCAATGTACACTTGAGAATCAATTATTTAAACAATGTAATATTTTTAAGAAATATTTTGTAAATTTCTGCTTAAGTTTATGTCAAATATGTTTGAAAGTCATTGTACCAAATTCCTAAAATTTTTCTGAATAAAATCTACATTTTTATTAATCTAAACCTTAATTAAATAGATTTTGTTAGTACAATGACTGATAAACTTAATATGCTTGTTGTTGTTTTTGTAATTAGGAAATCAACCCTTGGAGCATTTAGGATTATAGATTTCCCTCCAAAGCACCAACCTCAGAGTACTGCTTAGAGCAATTACAATTGGTGGTCAGTATAGATTGAATCCTGTAGATAAGACCAGAACACATAAATAGAAAAAAATTGATGACAGGAATTAATTATTATTGTTGAGTTTACTGAAGAGAAGTGATTAATCTATATACAAGACATCGTGCCTAAAATATCGACCGTGCTTCCCAGAGCTCTGTCTCACCAGCTCATCAATGCCATCCAGTGCTGTCAACATCTAGCCAGAGCCTATCTGTGTCAAGTAAACCTGCTAATACTCTGACTGTAACTGCCTCTGTCAAGCCATGAAGCATCTTCCAATAGGTATATTATTGTAATCTCCAATTTGCTGCAAGCCACTGATTTTATTTCACTTGTTTAAATCAATATTAATTTATATATTTTATATATCTGTGTAATGTTTATACGGTTTGGTTTAAAATGCGTCTTTTAATTTTATTCAATTTAAAATATCAATTCTTATAAAATTTTACATTATTTTGATGTGGCAAATTAAATTAATTTTTGTCAGTTTGTTTAGATTATTTGACTTACTGAAATGGCCAACTACAAAATTCAATGAGCTATTAACTTTAAATCCTCCCCCTGTTATTTTTTTATTTTATTTAAAAATCATTACAAGAAGACTTCCTTCCTTAAATTAATTAATAGAAAGCTCATTTAGTTTTGTACCTCATATATAAATTTATTTGAATGATTGAAATTATTTTAAAAGTATCTTACTATTACCTCCAATTTAAAATAGCCCTATAATTATTTCTGAAAGAATAAATAATTTTAGTGAATCAATTAAGTAAAATTTATCATAGAATTTTATCAGTATATATATTTCATACATATATTTTATTTGTCAGAAAATATTAAAATTATGATTTACAATTTATTAGTTTGATATTTAATGCCCGTCTATGTTAATTAAAGACAAGTCCTATTTTGTAATCTTCCGTGATGAGTGGGGAAAACAATTTTATATTTTAGTTTTAATTCTTGCCTTTCTTTTTGTAATATAATTTACTATTCATTCATTAATGACCTAACGTTTCTGGGACTTTACATTATTGCAGGGAGATAGTTTAATTAGAAGTTAAGTTATTAATTTTGTTAGTGATACATTATCTACTATATATGTCTAAGGCATTATGTATTTATAGCTACAACCATTCATTTATTACTATTCTTGCTTTGTTACAAACCTCTTAGGACCTTCGGAAATTTAACTGACCTGTCCAATCTTTCACACTCCCTCAAAGTAGACATAATCCATACCAAGGGATCCATTTTCGGGCATTGCCATTTAAAATGTGTGCGGAAGTCCAGCATATCAAAAATATTTTATTATTATTCAGAGACATGCTTTGGCTAGAGGGCCAACATTTCTCTTATCAACCTGTACATATCAGGAATTTCCTTTAGCAAGCCATCCAGAGTTTCATAACAGACCTCATTTATTTTTGTTGTAATCTATAATAGCATATTGCCTTCTTCATCATTTTACATCTTTATTTAACACCTGAAATGCTCTCTGCCGTGGTGGCATATCCTTCCCAAACAAATTTCGTAATTAATTAAATCTGACTGTATAATTGTCAATTATTTATTTAAGAACTAGTTTGCTTCCCACACTCTTTATATACAAATGATTTTAAATGTAATAGTATTTTAAATGCATATCTTTCATATCTTGTAATATATATAAAATAGATTTGTAATTGGTCAAAGAAGGCTAATAACATTTTATTGCTGATTGGTTTTTGGCCGACCAATTAACAAACTTTTACATTGTTCGTCAAAGCTGCATCAAAACGAATTAAATGAAATAACCAAGTTGTATAAACAAAGACTTAACTTATTTTGTATTAAATTCTTTAATAAATTTCTATAATATTGTCATTTAAATAAGCTTAGTTTGTCATCACTCCCAATCTCTAAGGTTAATTACTCTATTTGTTTATAATATTTATTTGATGTAAATTCACTTCTTTATAATGTTGCCATAAAGAATTATCATTATTACGGTTCAAACCATTAGTAATTGATCAAATCATATCTGTACCGTTCTGCAATTGTCAGAATCCATTAAATCATTGATTTTTCATATAAACCCTTTTATTATTTTGAGTCTCTATGTGAACCATGACCTCCAGCTGGGACGGAATAAAACTAAGCACTGCTAGTGTCATCACAAATGTTATCCATTAGTCAGAGAGGCAATAATTTAGGAAAATAGGTTAGGATTCATCTTTGTCCTGACATATGTATCTTGTGCATGGTTGGATTCAAGGTACTTTTGCTTGGATTATTGGTCTTGTTGAATGAATACTATCTTTTCACATATATATCAATCTGCAAAGAACTTTCTAATTTTGTGATTTGACTAAATAACACTTACACTTGGATCTTGTATGAAGTTAAAACGATAAATTCATCAAAACAGTTCATGTGTGCATATTCTTTTCACAAATTTACAAAGTTATCAGCAGTACGTATGTGAAAAGGTGTAGCAGTTCTAATATGTGACAGAAATTGCACCAGACTAAATCTAACAATACTAAAAATATGAATTTCACCCAAAAATGAATCTTAAAAAGTACATTTTTAATAATACTAAAAATATGAATTTTACACAAAGAATATAAAATATGACATGGAATAATAATTTCTAACAATACTAAAAATATGAATTTCACCCAAAAAAATCAATCCTTAAACAGTGCATTGTTAACAATACTGAAAATATTGATTTGACATAAAAAATCTAAAATATGACACACCATTCTGCAATTACCAAATGTTACTTTAAATATGGACAAAACAATCACTAAATTACAAAATACCATAAAATATTAACATAAAACTCTAAAATATACACATACAGTACTTATCATGTAATATAAAAGAAATTGTTGCAATGACAATCAATTTGTCTGTTCTACTTTATTTTAAGTGGATAAAATTTTCCCCCAAAATTGAGACAAAAAGTAAAATTTTTATTTTTTCCAAAATGCACACTTACTTCCTATCTTTTTCTTATAGTTCTGGCTTGTGTTTTAGAATTAAGAGTTTCACGTGCAGTCATTATTACATCTGATTGGCTGTCACATAAGCATGTTTAAAGTGCATCTTTCAAACGTTTTAGCCTTTCACGTTATTACAATATTATCTGCTTGTGCTTAATAAATTTGATATATTAACACATGATTGTAATTGTGGTTCACATGAAAATGATCGTAACCGGCATTTCATAATTCAGCACTTGTATAGATATTCCAATGGCTTCCATGAGAATTGCCATCATTTTATCATTAATTGTCATGATAAAATACTCATCGGTCTCTGTATACATCACCAAACATTCACTGTATAGGATCAATTCATCCAGATTGGTTTTTCCTTTTTGTGATGATTTTGTTAGAGCCTACAATTTTACTTTTTCTTGAAAATGTAAACAGCATTCATTTCAGTACATTGAAAATTGTCATCATTTTGTACTTAAAAAAGAAATGGACTATTGATCAGGAAATTATGAAAATGAAATCAAAATGAAAAGTATATGTACTCACTTAAAACTACGAATACAAATGAAGCAAAAACCATTGAATCAAAACTACAAATATAAATGGAAGTGAAAATCATTGAATTGAAACTATGAATACAAATGAAGTAAAAATAGTTAAAAAGTGCAATTAGCAGCATTAAAAATCTTGTCAGACTTAAATCTGGACAATAATTGAGAGTATAGAATTATCACAAAAAAACCCTTATTGGACGAGATTGCAGGGTTTATTTGATGTAATCGCAAGGTTCCACATTTACTGCGAATGTGAAAAGACCTACCATCTCCTCTACATTGCAGAACTAATACATAAGTATCATATTTACTTATCATATAATTGGTTGCAAAATCAACTCTTTTCACTCTTTAAAAACAATCTCAGAAACTCATCCAAAAGAATTAATAAAGCAAACAAATAACGATCATAAACTGAATTTTTTCACTCTCGAGTTTATTTTTCATCAATAGGCTAAACTGTTCTGAGAACTAATTAAAATTCCATGATACCCAGCTTACACAATGTTTTATTTCTGGTGTACAGCTGACATCAGTGAGGTATTTGAATCCAGATTCAAGCTGCTCTCTAATAAAGGACTAAAACAGAAACTAATAGGGAGAAAAAATAAGGTATCACTGAATGTGGATTTAATAAAGCATTACTATTTATTATCTATTGATTATTAAGCTTACAATAGATATTAAATGGGAATAGTGATGTAGAACAGGGCAAGTTTACTCCTAAAAAGTGACACATTGTGGAATTTGATAAATATCCATGAAGACGGTAGTTTAAGTATGATAAGGTTTTTGTTAACAAAAAAAAACTCATTATCATAATGTATATATATATTAATAATTTAAATGAGACTGTAAATAAGCAACAATCATTAAATACTAGCACTGAAAATATATAATCATATTTATGGAGAAGCTAATTCCGTTTATGCATACTATGACAATAATTCGTGAGTCAGATATACTAGAGACATTTTATAATTTTTCATAGAATATCCACTTTCTTATATCAGTGCTTATTAGCTAAACGATAGCTAATAAATTATTTCTGATTCAAAAACATGGATTACTTTAGTGGATCTGATTTGTGAATCGCTAAGATGTGTATTCGGAATTAGATTTTCCACAAATAAATTACGCTGATTTACTCAGATGTTTGTAATATAGTTCTAAAAAACAACAAAAAATGAACACAACATTTAGAAGAACCATGAATGCTATTCACGCAATGCAAAAGGCAATCCTTATTCAAAAAGAAAATGGTGCTTATCTAGCTATTATAAAACTACCTTTTTTATCTACAACATCATCGTTTATTTTTGTAGCCTTGTTTTAAAATTAGACAGTATAAAGATACTGTGGAAAAATTTTGATGATATTATTGTCAGTGCAAAAGAGGCCAAGAACAAAGAATATACAGTATATTGTTTTTATTGGATAATAATTTGTAGGCATTTAATTAAACTTATATTCTATTATTTCTGATTTGCTTATCAATGCTCAATTGGAGCTGTTAACAATTCGCTAACCATTCGGCTTACAATTAGGCAATATTACAATCCTCACATGGTAAGGAAAAGATGTCTGATTTAATAGCATGTTTATATAGAGGGAAATTAGCATTTTAAAATAATAATATAATGTAATGGAACAAGTTACCAAGATATTGCATAAATATATTCTACCTAATAATCCATGTTCAACCAAGCGAATATTGATTGCATAAGAAACTTATACTTAAATGGAGGAAGTGGTATAATAATAAAATAAATTTGCCGAGTTGAAAATAATTAGCATATCAAATTAAATTTGACAAATAAACATATAAAAATAAATTGATATTTGCTGCATGAACATAATATATAAAGATACCGTGAAAGAATATTACAATTTATAGAATTCTAAATTAAAATAACGAAATAAATTGTTTGAGTAGAGCTATAATACATTATACGTAATAGCTAGGCATTGTAGCTATTTTGAAGAAAAGAAAATGAACATTGCATTACAAAATCATATTAACAATTATTTAGATACTAAAGAATAGAAATTTCGAGTTTGTTCAGCAGCTTAGATTTATCACCTTCTGATGAGACTTGAAAATTTACGGCCGGACGGGTGGGAATTCTTGAATAGCCCAGATTTAATAGAGCTGGTGTTGCAAATTTGGCAGAGGTGGCATCTTGGATTTAAATTATAGCATACTTTAGTTTAGGCAGTCCATAGGATAGAGTATTTAATTGTTGTTATTTCTGGCAGGGTTTGATCTGGAACGGGAAACTTAGCCACTATACTCGGTGGTCATTATAAAATTATGACTGGTGTGGATTTGTTTGGCATGTCTCTTTGCATTTTTTTCTTCTCTCTTTTTCTTGTTCGAATTTGGCTCTATTTATATGATCAAGACTTTTCTTGAAATGCTTTTAAATTAGTTTGTCGAGAGCTATAAACGGTCACTACCAAAAAATACACCTTTGTTTAATTTTGCTTGTACAGATGCAAATAATTGATTAGCCCTAGAAAGCATTGTGTTGAATCTATTTCTAGATTGGAAACAGATTTGTAAAAATATGAATCCACTTAAATATTTGGATTTCTAAATTTTGTTATTACCGAATGATTTGAAAATACACTAATTGATCGCTCTTTTGTCTTCTAAAAGTAAAATATGCTAATTGCTTTCTAGAACTTTCTTAATATTGCATCATCCAAAATGCTATTTTTAGAAAAAAATGCATAAAATATAAAAATACATATAATAGAAATATATAAATTTTAAATATTCCCCATTTTAATATTAGTAAATTTAAACTACAAATATATATATATAAGGTTTACATATTAGTAGATTATGACTATCTGTAATATATGTATACTTATATACACGACTGCTATTGGAGGCGGAAATTAATCTTTTCCATATATATTTTAAAACAATAACTTATTCCATATTTTATTACACCTTTAACTATTTATTACATAGGGAGGGTGAAACAGTTGTATGTGTCTGCGGGCTTTCACCACCTGGCGACTGAAATGGATGATGTAGGTGGGTTTAAATCTAGTCCACTGATAAAATGTCATCAGAGAGTAAAAATATGTACTACAGATTTGCTGCTTCAATATATATATATATATTGTACCCTGCCAGTAGGAGGTCGACCCCGAGAAAACCTGACAAGTCCCTAAATTTGGCCATACTGTGACATTATTTAGGTATGATTTGATACTCTTCATTATTTCTAAACTATGTTAATTAATATTAGCAATTGTGAGATCCACTTATCCTATTAACAAGATGACATACCCTTTAACATTAAACAACTACCAAAAATGTGTTCAATGGCATAAGAACTATAGTTAGGGAATAGAAGATAATATGTGAGCATTCACAGATGTAGATGATTGGATAGATCGCACACTAGTATGATTCAAGGTTAAAATGAAAGTTGCATTAAAAGGCAGATCCTATTCCAAATAGATAGATGATCGTCTGATTATTCTTTAAAATAATCTACATATATGTGTACTACATTTCAAGATCTATTGAACACTAAAATTTATAATTTGGACTTTCAGAATTATCATGATATTGAGGCATGAAATTTTTTTAAGATTATTATACAATCTATTCTTGGGCTCACTTAAAAAAAAGAAACCCAACTGGTTCTTAAACAATGATCATATTATTGGTGATATATATAAAAATCAATGCTAATGATTTTATTCCCCTTGAGACTTCATAAGAAGTTTAAGCACCAAAATCTATTCTGGGACCTCCCAATATCAAGTCGGTCACTCTAACAATTGCTCCAAAATGTGCAGGGTTATGATAAATAGGAATCACACCAGCAATTTTTACTAGGCAAAATAATAAATTAATGTAGATTTTTAATTCAATACAGAGCACAGTTTGCTATGAAGGAAAAATTAAAAACACTATAAATTAACTACAGCTTAGAGCTGCTTTCAACTAGATAAGTCATATTCATAACACTAAATGAAGTTACTTGCATTTTTATATTGGACTATTTCCATCATCTAATATGAGTATTGAATGTCTTTCGAAAAATTTAAATTTATTTAAATATTCCAAATACACCTGGGTCTCGTTTTACTCGATAGATAGGTTCCTCAGAAAACACGCGCAAACGAAATCGTGCAAAAATAGACGTAACTTACATTGAAAAAGGGGGGATGCAGTCTGTGATTTTTCAAAATTCGCGTAAAAGCAAAGCACCAACGTAAAATTACTTTAAAATTCGCGCAAAAAAAAAATAAGGAAATAAAATATGACTAATAAAAAATTTCAAATTTGAAAAAAATTGATACAAGACAAACTTTTTTTAACTATAATATTTAATTTTATTCAAAATAATATATTTTTATGCATAATTGACAGTACAGTAATTTACATTTTTTTATACACGTTTTAATTATTATAGCTATTTGCCGAAAAACATGTTCGTTTGCAAACAACTAGCGCCAACTTCACACTCATGTTGGGTCTATGGTTTTCTGGTGACAATGTAATTAGTAATTAATCTTTGAGACGATGATTTTATTAATTGTTTATGAAACTAACAACTAAATATTAAATTCTTATTTTTGTCTTTAATTTTCAATTCCGTTTAAAAATCAAATTTCACATCACATTATTTCAAGTCGCCATAAGTAATTTTTAAATTGTTAATTACAATTAAAAATCAGATTTTAATTTTTAATTGTCAAATTTAATTGTGCCCACTGCTATTACTGACCTTTTAAAAATAAACTTGTGGACACTAAATGGTTAATAATTGATTACGTTCTTTTTTAAAAAGCAAAAACAGAATGTGATTTAAAATGCAAAATTAACACGCACAATGTTTGAACAAATTTACATTATAATCTTGTAAAATTTAATGTGTGTATACATAAAATGTGGAAATCATGATTTTAATTTCATTACTGCATAAAATCTTACTATTATAAAGCACTGAAAATATTGAAATTACTAAGTTGAAAGTCGAATTCCAATAATGTGCTATTCCTTTCAATATAACGTAAGTGCGCAAAATTTATTATTTAAAGTAATAGCGCAATATCGGAGTTCGACTTCCGGTGAAACATGAATCGCGTAACTTCAAAATCGTGTTAAATAAGTCCGTGTAAAAAGAGACCCAGGTGTACATTCAACAATTAGTAATAGCACATCAAACAAGTTAGTATATGCACAAACATTTTGAAAGGTATTATTCTCTCTTTTTCAGGTGGTTCTGGTCTGACCAGTGACAGTACTAGCATGGGATTTGAACTTGGACCCTTAGATTCTTGAGTATTGACTTTTTAAGATAACACTCAAACCAACTGAGCCATCCTGCCAAAGGCAATAGTTAGTAGAAATTTCGTCTACTTATCTATGAGATTCCTCCTGATTTCTCCACTTTTTCCTTAAGATCAATGTTGATTAGTGGTTTCCATACATTAAGTATAGTCACACTGGGTTGGCTTAGGGGATTTTTTGCCATTGTCATGTTAGCAGCTTCTTTAAATAGTCCAATATAAAAATACAAGTAAAACACCATCATCACAAACTTTCGGGAAAACACTAAATAAAGTTAATTTTGTGAGAGAGAAAAAGCAGAGAGTGAATATATAAAAGGTGATTGATAATAAATTGATAGAATTACATATTCCACTTGCATGACAATGCAGCCCATGAATCTTTTTTATCTATCGTGTAGATACTGTTGGTGATAAACTATGCCATTTTAAATTTTCTTTTTCGATCATTGTGCTCAGCACAAATTCTTTTGATGTCAAATGGATCGAAGTTGTGACCAAATTTTATCAATTTCATGCTATGGAAACATCAATTTTATATTGGGGTATGTTTTTGTACAACTATGGATTCACTACAATAAATTGCCTTGCAAGCAGATTCATTGCAACTGATTTTATAGATGATCCGGAGGACGACTAAGTCCAGATGCAACTTGTCTTTAATATTATTTAATAACTGATTTAGGTTAGGAGGGATTCTGAAACTAACATTGAAGATTATGTCAAAACTTGGTCAATGTAGATTATGATCAAAATTGCTTAATAAGATCTCTTCCATAATAATACTATACCTATGGACCATAACAATAATAATACATGAATCAGCTTTCCATTTATACCTGGTGTATTGCAAAAATTACAAGACAATTTGTTCTGAATCATTTAACGTTAGCTTCAGAACCCCTCCTAATCTAAATCAGGCCCTCCAGATCATTCTATAATTCACTTGCAATATGACATTATAGTAAATTGTGTGCCAATAGTGCAGGGGGCCCCAACTCTATGCCCGCAGGCACCATGGTGCCTGCAGACCATTTTATGTGTGCCCGCTGCTATCAGAACACGATAAAAAATTATTTTTATCTGATACAAATAAATTTAATTTTTAAAATTTCTTATAAATTATTGTATTACATTGTAATCAAATTGTAGGCATACTATACTTTTATAGCGTAAAAATATAAACGTTAATTATATGTTAAAATTTTATTTTTGAAATAAATATTTTTTTGTACATTATGTGTATTATTAACAATATCCGACTATAAATTTACATTGAAAAATTAAATGGTGCTCGCCATCTGGTTAAAAAAAATAAATGGTGCCCGCCACCTGGTCAGTATTATAGAATGTGTTCTTAAGTGCAAAAAGGTTGGGGACCCCTGCAATAGTGCCACTAAGTTAGCACAACATAAATATATATAGTTGCGCAAAAACAGACCCCAATATAAAACTGTTGTTCCTGGAGCATGAAATCGATTTTGGTCACAACTTTGATCCATTTAACATCAAAGTGATTTGCACCGAGTGCAACAATCAAAAAAGAAAATTTAAAGAAGTGTGGATTAATGTCAACAACACCTACACAATAAATAAAAAAAGATTCATGTTTTGCTTTATCATGCAAGTGAATATATTCCTTTTCTGCCTCCTCTCCCTCACAAATTTTATTTTATTTAATGCTATGAATGTGACCTGTTCAGTCAAAAGCAGTGCTAAGTTGTAGTTAATTTGTAGTACTTTTAATTCTTTTTTATCATATCTCATCTTGCCTTCAAATAATGGACTAATCCAGATTCCGTATTATCTTGATTGGGTTGAGCATTCATTGTGATGAACCTATGCATATATAGATAAATAACACATAGCTAATGACAAGAAGGAGTCAATACATAGTGATGCTCACTGAATCCGAATGTTTCCATTAAGGATGGGGATCTGGCAAGAAATAGTCTTTTCAGCAATAGGATCAGAGATCTACTATCACAAATCTCTAGACTATAGCAGTTAAGCTAAATGTTTGACGCAATATGGCAAGTTCACGTTCAGGACTGGAAGCTGCTAGAAACAAACATAGGTACAAGACAAGATGTCACAGTACAGCTGGAAGTGTCATCAAACCTACTACGAGGCAGGCTGCCAAGATACAGGTGGAAGTAATAGGAAACTTATAAGAGCAATTGCAGTCCCTTCTGTAGTGTACCCTGGAACTAAGAGCTATACTTTGTCAAACAGTTTCAAGTAGAGTATAGCCAATGTAAAATATATTGCAAATATGAGTGTATATTTGTTTTCATATTTGTTAATAAATATAATATTAGAAACATATTTGCACGTGTTTGTATTTACATGAGTTTGTGACTATTAAATCCCATATTTATGGCTGAATAAACATAACACTTTCCTTTGTAGCTAACCATGCTTTGTATTGAATTACAAAATAAAAAGGAAAGAAGGAAAGTTCATTGAGTAGAGATTTTCAAGAAATATGGGAATTTAAAGGTAGAAGTTAGCAATTGACAAGAAAACTTAAAAATAGTTAGTGCATTAAAATTGCAAAGGAGATATATACATTTTTGGTTACTTTAGATCTTATTTTGATATATTAAAAGTAACACGTTATCTGAAAAGCAATATCACAGTATTATTAAATCCAGAAATGGCACACTCCATGACAATATTTTGAACAGATGGAATATTTTGATCATTTTTTGACTAATAATACAAGAATTGAGATGAAAACTTTTAATGATACATCCATTCTACCTCCTCAGATTTAAACAAAAAAATCTAGATTAGTAAAGTTAAAATAGTTCTTTTTAATCTTAAATCTGCAGCTTCTAATGAGATAACTGAAAAGATTTTAACTATAATAGTAATCACATGATCACTATCTCTTATACTAGCACATATGTTTATAAACAAGGTAAAACTCTGGTTGGCACAGGGTGGCACTACTGTATGGAAAGTTTTGCCTTGTTTATAATAGTAATATGACATTTTCACAATACTAATTTTTTTTAATAAATGGGTGAATTCAAGAAGTTGTGCCAATTAATCTTACAAATGCTTCTATTGTTCCAACTCATAAACAAAAATATAAAAAAAATATTACATCAATTATTTTTAGATACATTATTATCCACTACAGAAAATGTAATTTCAAAGATTCCATTGAATGGGTTGCTTCCAATCATAAATAAATTGTTACCAGAGACTCAATCGGATTTTAGTGATTTCAGAAACTCTACAGACATCATTCTTGTGGCTAAGCAAATGCAAGAGAAAATGTATGATTTATAAATTGCTTTTATTAATTTGGTCGAGGCATTTGATTTCATTAATCAAAAAGATTTATAGCAAAGGTGGAAATTAGTTGGTTGCCACCAAAGTTTATCTACATTATACTGCTGAAGCATTTGAAATAAAAACTGGTATTTAAACATGGCTGCACATTAACTCTAACTTTATATCTTTCATTTTTATAACAATTATCTTTAGGAAAAAATATAGATGGTTTCATGAGTCAGATATCAAGATGTGATGGTTTCCTTAATATAATCTGACTGAAAATAAAAACTTTCATTTTCATTTCATGATCTTATTCATTTAAACACAGTCTATAAATCTTTACTTTGATAATTAATGTTAAAGAAACAAAAAAACTAAAATTCTTTATTAGCCACTGATTAAAAAAAAACTTGCAACAATTTTTACATTTTAATGGTTATTGGTTTGCGAATGTAAATAAAGTTAAATTCTTGAAAAATACGGATAAAAATATTGAGATGCAGCAAAGGCACAAGAGTGGATATTTCAACAAAGTTGACTTGGATTCCATTAATGTGGCATGAAAACATTGGAAAAAACTAACTTTAAGGATATGTGGGAAGATTTTAATAATATGATATTAAGATCTAAGATCACTAGAATATTCTTTGGCTTGCTGTTAAGAGATTCTATTGAATCCACAAAACCACATCTTTATTAGGTTGCAAATATGAAGGAATAATTATAGACCCTATAAAAAATTATTTACTATTGTGAACTTAAGTATGGCTTCCCATAACAGGGATGGACTTCTTATATCATAAAGATTATCTCAGAGTCTCTAAAGAAATACAACTGAAGACACGATACAATGAGAGTGAAAATTACGAAAGATATTAAAAGTCTTTCAAAAATTAAACTTTCCTACTGAAGAAGTTAAAAGACAATATGATAAGAAGTCAGTGTTAAAAAACTAGCTTATAATATATATTTGTGTTTCACAATGGTTTATATATTTATCATACAACTTGCATTAAATTTTTTGTTATTCTTTGTTTTTTTTTCTTTTTCCTTATCAAATTCTTTCTGGAGATGATAGAAATCTGTATCAGTTCAAAAAGATCTATTACAATGAGAGATTTTAAAATTTATAATTTACTTTTCAAATGATCCCATATAAATGATAACCATAAAATATATATACCATATAACCATGAAACACATGTACCATATGACTCATATGAATATTATATCATATTTTATTCAAATAAAATTATAAGTACAATATCATAATTACATATCTGGCATTATAAAACAATAAAACAAATAATTATTTTTAAAAATGGCCACTAGAAGGAGCAATACATAGTAAAATAATTTAAAGACCAGCCTCTTTCTCATTTGAACATTTATTTAAATTAAATTTGACAGATAATAACAGGTGTATATTTAATTTCATTATTAATAATAAAATTAATTACTTTAGACTAGTTATTATTTACAAAATAACTAAATGAATAAGATTTATATACTTATCTAACATTAAAAAAGCAAAGAATTGAGAATTTTTACATGATAAAATATAATTTATTTACATGTTCTTGTACCATAATACGCATTTTAAATTATGCCATTTTTTTTCCACAAAAAAATTTGTACAGAATTATTTCCTTTTTTTTTTTAACTTTTAGTTTTGAAAGCATGTATATAATGAAAAATTTTAATAGGCATTCCAGATGCAGGAAGAAGACCTATGTCATCAAAATATAATGACATCATTTTTTTTGTAATTTTTTCTACTAGAATCGACTTACAAAGAATATATACTTACCTTTGGAAAGATGGTTAGATTCCGATATTGGGCCCTTGGTTCGAACCCCATATTTTTAATTTAAAAACTAATTTTAAAATGTTTTAGTAATTATTTACTCAATTAAGGTCGAATTTCCAATATTTTGTTTATAAAATCATAATTCTAAAATTTAATTTTTGAACACAAACTATTAAAAAGCTATATCATTTTTTTTATAAATTTATTTATATGGTTCATATTTTTTAAATATTATCATTTATTGTTATCACATTTTTTCATATACTAAAACAGCATTGTAGGAAACCAAAGAGATTTCTTTGGTGTTATTTTTTTTAGATATAATTCTTATTTATTCTTATATCTCCTCTATTGGATCTCTCTTCACCAACTATAATAAAAAAACATTTTTTTCTTATTTCTTTTGTCATCATAATATTTATTAGTTTTTTCTAAAATTCTTTTTCATATAAAAATATCAATTAATAGACAATAGTGGGATCTCAGTTTATTAAAATTAATATCTTCGGTTCTTGGACTTACAATCATGAATATAATTATTTTAAAATGTGTTTATTTATGTTTCACATAATATCAATTTTAATATCTTTCAATAATTCATATTGGTTGATAGTAAATAATTTTAATAAAATTAAAAATTTATCCATTTATTTTTCAACTAAAAAAAAAAAGATTCAATGAGATTCAAATATGGATTCCAATAATGGATACCAACTGAAGAGATTGTTATAAACCAATAGAATAAAATAATATAAACATAAACGGAACTATTATAATGTAATCTAATAACTATTATAGTACATATAATTATAAAAATATTAATGTATTTATTTAATAATAATAAGTCTATTGAAACAATGGGTTATGTCTTAGTCTGCCGTGAAATTTTAATCATTAAAATCATTGATTATGCCATGATTGCTAAATATTTGATAATATTTAGTTAAGTAAATAAATTCAACTTTCAAAAATAAGTTGTTGAAGACCTCTAGGGTATATACATTCTTTATTAACTTCTAGTTGCCAATGTACCATTCATGGTCTCTTTAGGGATTTATACGGTTTGTCCCATATTCGGTGCAAATTATGTTCGATTTGTTAATTCCCTTATTATGACGTTTCAGATAATTTTATCAATGCAATTATCTTTCCTGGTCACACAACCCTGCTTAACATAACTAACTGAAATAAGAGAGGTGAGAACCAGTTTTAATTTGTTTGAAAAGGTGCCAGAATTCTATATGCAAGTCCACTGATCTACACCCCCATTTTTATTAGTTACAATTATCATTTATTTAATACACCCGGAGGATTGTATTTTGTAATACAGCATCAACAGTTTATTTGATAAATAAAATAATGATAGAGTTTAACTAATATTACCTTGTAATAATAAACTTAATTAGACCACAACATAAGTTATATTCAGGTTTATTAATTTATACTTAAAATTGATAAATATTTCTAATTCTGAAAAGAGAATAAAATATTAAACTTATATGCATATCAAAGTAAATGTTCTTGGAATTCTAATTGTCTGCAATATGATTTAAATCTTCAATATTACTTAAGAACTTCAAGAATGTGATCACTTATATGAAATAAAGTTTCTTACTGGTAAGTTTAATTGTTCAATTATATCATTTATCGAATTACCATGCATGAATTTGTTTGTTCTGAGAGGGATCCGTTGCACACTCTTGGAAGCTTGGAGGTAATCTGGGGGTTAAAGCTTCAAGTAGGCGATAGGCTTCACTCACAGCATTATCACAACTTTATGAAGGGAGAAAACATTTGCAAATAAACTTTTTCTACTCACACATATTACGATCAAGATGTTGGTAAGAGTAGTTTGGCACTACCTTTCTGACTTCATAGAAAATCAATCTTATCTTAAACTGCTTTCTTTAGAAAATGACGATCTAAGATGACTGGCGTACGATGTGTTTGCGTTTATAATCCCTCTTGATTTTAGACTGACATGCACATCCTTTTGACTTTGACAAAAGTCATCATCCTTTTCCTCCTTTGGTTGCCATCTTTAATTAAGGAAGAAATGCTGCGATTTTAATTTTAAGTACTGCTAATTGCTTCATGATAAGAATTTGTTTTCTTATCTTAGCAAAAATCAAAGTACCTTTTATTACTCTTTTTTTTTAATTTCTCTTAACTTAAAAATATATATATAACCTATGTTGTCTAAAATAAATAAATCAGATATTTCAAAAGAAAAATATTTTCTTTTTGAGAAATTTGATAATTTAAACTTCTAAATTGCCAATGCAACTTGTACTAAAACAAATACATTCAAATATCAGCCTTTTTTTAAGCTAATTGTGCATACGCTTTGCGAGTGTTAATAATAAATGAATACTTTCTCACCAATACAAGATATAGTATTTATGCAGGAATAAAAGGGATCCTCTTATTCCTACGACTCAAATGCTTATATATGATCAAATCTGAAGTACTGGCAAGTAAAGCGTAAGGATGGAACCATCACTTTAAATTACTATATACGATGTCTGAATGAATGACGTGGGTGAAATTGTCTAGAATTTACTAAACGTCATTCCAACTGAAACTTAATCATATGTAAATAAGCATTTATTTTATATAGCGGATGTTTACAATTGTATACATTCAAATATCAGCCTTTTTTTAAGCTAATTGTGCATACGCTTTGAGAGTGTTAATAATAAATGAATACTTTCTCACCAATACAAGATATAGTATTTATGCAGGAATAAAAGGAATCCTCTTATTCCTATGACTCAAATGCTTATGTATGAGCAAATACAGTAAAATACCTCTGCGGTCAACGACAAGAATAAAATAAAATATTTAACCTTGCTTTTATTCTTTTATCTCAGTTAATCATATTAATACTAAGTTACGGTTATCTAATCACTATCCTATTTCATTTACCATTAATTCATGTCCATAGTCTTTAGGGTTTAAGTCCATCTGGTTTATTCCATTCCTGATCCGCTTTAAGGCTGGTCTAAAAGGCATTTTAGAATGATCTCTTCGCGATGAAAGAAGTTATCCAAACAAAATTACTCCGGTCCCACTTCCAGCATGACAATTCAGTTCAGTATAGAGTAGTCCAGGATACATTCTGCATCCAAGATCTACGAAGACTGTCAGCAGCAAACAAGATGAGGTTTGAAGTTTTTCTCTCCTTTTATATCCTTGAGTCCACTTTTAGACTTTTGTGCAGAGATTATCTTTTGTTTTATTATCAAAAATATGTATAAGCAATCTTGTATGTTCTTTCTTATTTTTGATATACAAAGTTTATTTTTTTATGAATTACTTTCTCCATCTTTAATTATCGTTAGACGGATTTTCTGATTGTAATCTTTTACTTTGGAATTCCTTTCTTTATTTTATCTGGATAGTAATCTGCGTGTCTTTTCATTCCTTACAATTTCAAGTTTTATTTTTAATTGAATAAATAATTAGAAACCAAAAACACCAACTTTCATTGAAAGTTTATAAAAAAATAACTTACACCAACTAAAAAAAAAGCTAAATTGTTTTAAATTTTACTTTTTTTAAAAAAAACTTTTAAGTACACCTGGATCTCTTTTTATGCGGTTGATAGGTTCCACAGAAAACCTACATTAAAAAAATCGCACAAAAATAGACTTAACTTACCTTGAAAAATGTGGGATATGTTCCGTAATTTTCAAAAATTGCATAAAACCAAAGCAACAAGGTAAAATTACTTTAAAATTCGCATAAAAAAAAAAGGTAATAAAGTATGACTATTAAAAAATTTCAAATATTTGGAAAAAATTGATACAAGACAAACTTTTTTTATTAACTATTTAATTTTATTCAAAGCAATGTTTTTATGTGTAATTTATTTTACATTTTTTCATACATATTTTAATTATCATCACTATTTGACAATATGCAGTTTGTTTGTGTACTAGTAAGACATCAGATTCATCACAAGAGGAAATACAATTAGCACCAACTTCAGCCTCGTGCTGTGTTAATGGTTTTCTGTTGACAATGTAATCGATAATTAAATTGTGAGACAATGATTTTACCAATTGTTTATGAAGCTCACGATATCCAGACTTCTATGTCAAGCTGTTAGAGAATGCACTTCCATGAGTGCAACTATATATATATATAACAAGCTTCTACGAGTGTGTTAATAATGACTAATGGTTAAATTTTCTTTTATACACAAATATACACTGAGAAACTTTTAGACAGAAAAAAGTTACAAGTAAAAATATTTAAAAACTTTTAAAGATACATTCTTTTTAAGTAGCAATTAAAAGTTCTTACATATTTTTACTTGTAATTTTTTTCTGTTAAAAATTTCTCCATATATATGTGTGTATAAAAAAAAATATAAATATACACACACATAACACAGACATACAACTATTTAGCTCTTGTTGGAATTTAGTTCATAATTTATGTCATTAACAATTAAAATGATTTTCCAATTGATTAGAAAGTTGAAGACTTTCTCAAATCATTTTTGCTGTGAAACGAACAGGTTCCATTTCTGTTTCATTATCTTTTTCTAAATCTTCTATGGTATCTAAATTTATTGCCTAACCTTTTTCCAACAGGCATTTAAAGTATGTAAAATTTAATGTATGTATATAAAATGAGGAAATCCCGATTTTAAGTGAAATGTGAACTTCTTTATCGTATAAAAGAAAACTGCATAAAAAGATATTTCGAAGAAACATGAACCGCATAACTTCAAAATCTCATTAAAAACATCCACATAAAAAGAGACTCGGGTGTATTATCAAATGCCAAATATATCGGAACCATACATATGCTTTAAAGATAGCTATCTTTTGCCACATAAATAAATTGACATTAATACAGAAAATGGAGTTATTTACAACTTTGTTAAAAATGATTATTTAAATTTTTGAAAGTTAAATTTTCTTACTTAATTAAATAAAATGTACTATCAAATATTTAGCACTCATAAATAATCATAAGTAATGATGACTAAAATTTTACAGCTGGACTATCACTTAAGTGATAAATAATGTTAATATTTTATGAAATTGTAATATAATTACATATATAAACTATTATCTTTTAATAGATACATTTTAATGAGAACATTGAGACTGTATTTTTTTACAGAACTTCCTGAAATGCTTTTCAATATATATATATTTATTTGTTACACTGCGATTACACACGTGATGTGTCCCTTTATTTCCACAAAACAATATTCTTCTTACCATTCATCTTCCAAGTGGTAAAAATAAGGCGTTTATTAGATCCTGATTCAGGGGTTCTTTTAATTAGCATAAATTCATGAAATATTAACAAAACAATTATTGAACAGATGCTGTATGCAATTCAAGTCGTTAATCAAAACTGACTTGCAGGATAACAAATACACAATACACATATAGCTGATGTTGTGCACACAGGAGATTAGTAAAAAAGAAATATCCAAAAACGAGAGAGAACTAGTTAAGGCAAGATCAATACTTGATTGTACAATAATATTCAACTTTTTACATTTTTATTATTATAAAATTATTATTATTTATTTTTTTAATTACCTTTACATATTTAAAAAAAAAGTTGAGAAATGATATTTAAAATATACTTTTTAGATAATCATGTCACAGGCACTCAAGGACAAGGATTGGCCTATATTAGAAAAAATTGTCTAAACCAGTGGTATTCCATCTTTTTGTTTTGCATATTGTTAGAAAATCTCCTGAATAAACAAAAAAAGTTATCTAATACTAGTATGGCTCAAAATTGATATATAAATGTGCTAAAAAGAAACTGCATTAACATATTCCACGGGTGAATATATATAGTGCATTTATTTAAAATAAAAAAGTACTCCCACAGAATTTTCTGAATATGCAATATATTATAATAAAAATATTTTTTAGCCCATTTAAATCCATTTCCTTGCATTGTGTTACCATTTTTACACATATTTTTTCATCAGATATCAGTAGATAAACTACCTTATACAAAATGTATCTAAAGGTATTATCAACATCAATAATAATGGCTATTTGCAAATGAGTAGGGATAATTCAAATTCAGGAAAAAGAAAATATATTATAGATGAGTTTTATGATTATAAATCAATATTTGAACTATAAGTATATCCACATACAGAACACAGCCTATTATATAATTTGATATTTTGTGATATTGTCTTTCATCTTTTGAACAAAATTTTCTTTCTGAAATTCTTCAATTCCATGGCTAATTAAGCCAATAAACATCACATGATCATGAAGCTTGCTTATAACTGTTATTAAAACAGGCAAAACTCTCCATACAGTAGTGCCACTCAGTGCAAGCCAGAGTAATCAATGAATGCCAGAAGGCTTATGCATAAAATCCCCATCTAATGCTACTCATCCAATATCCCCAGAGTTTTGCTTATTTTAATAACAGTTATAAGCAAGCATAAGAAATGATGATCATGTGATGATTATTGGCTTAAAACCAATCCTGTCTAATAGGATAGTGGTGGCTATAGTTATTAAAGAAACCAGACACCAAAATGGGTAGGTACTGAATTGAGTTCAGACCTATATGACTATATAAGCTAATGAGCTTGGTTGAAAATATTATTGTGTTTTCAATTTAAGACTCACAGTTTTGTAGTTAAATAGAGATAAAAGATGGCTGCTGGAGGGTTGCATTAGATCCTAAGATCTAGATGCAGTGCTCTCAGATTCAAGGCTCCTCACTGACAAAGGCCAGAAGCCAGAAACTAGTCTGGGATATTGGATGAGTAGGCACTAGATGGGGATTTTATGCATAAGCCTTCTGGCATCCATTGATTACTCTGGCTTGCACTGAGTGGCAACACTGTATGGAGTGTTTTGCTTGTTTTAATCCATGGCAAATTGTAGCTTTCCACTGTATTCTAGTTTCTGCCATATTTTCCCAATCAAAAACAATCAACGTTGCACTTCTTTAGAATAACTTGCAGATAATATTCATAACATAGATGGGGTTTGCCTCTCCCAAGAAAACTCTGCCCAAGCTCATTATAAAACATTCATTCTTTTAGGGATCTCATATAGGTCATTCTTTTCACACATCTAATACAACCATGATGTGACTTTACAACAGCAGTTTCTATACTTTCATATCCAGCATTGAAGAACATACTGATTGGTCCTATGATCCTGCCATTATATTTTTAAAATTTTAGCATCTTAAATGAAACTTTTCTAGTAAGTCAATGGGGTATCAACTCATAATTCCATACAATAAATAAAGTAAAATAACAGTTCCATATCCTGCTTATTTACTTGCATTAGTTATTTCATTCTGATAAAATACCCTACCTTTTGACTTGTTAAAAACAGCAGCGCATGTCTATCTTTAGCAAATCAGATTGACTATTAACTTAAGGCATATTATCATTGCCCAATATACATCCCAAGTCATTTTGGGCTAATCAACCAAAAATTCTTTCTCATAACTAAAGGATTGTGTCACATTAGTCTTTTAGTGAGAACCCAAACAAATTACGTCTTCCAGATCCAGCCATATGATTTTTCTAAACTTGGTGTTGATTCACCAGCTTGTTAGTGCATTTACCTGTCGCTTACATTTGTATAGATACAAACTATAATTAGTGACTAACCAAACTATGCATTCACTGGTAGGACTTAATATAGTCACTAAAGGATTTATCTTCTGATTAGAATCTCCTGAGACTTCTTTATAAACTATTTGTGTATGCTTAGCATTCTAAAGAAAAAATCCAAGTGCTAAATAAATTCTTTAACAATATACTCCCAAGGTAATTAGGGCATAATTTCAAGGTTTCAATTTAATTATATATAAAGTTTTGTTGGCAAAGAATAAGGAAGTAAAATAAATTATATAATTTATGCACAATATAAAAAAGGGTTAGATGACCGATATATAGTTAACTTACAATTCTATATATCATTCGTTTAACTTTTTTTTCTATTTATGGCTGCTATATTTAATATATAATAATACAAACTGCAAATATTTTAAATCATATAGATCATGGATATCAAACCTTTTGGCATCTTTGGATCACATTGAAAAAAATCGTCTTGGGCTACACATTAAATATACAAACCTTACCAAAAGCTGCTGAGCAGAAAAACTGTCTGTGTATGATTTTTCACAAATATCCTGCCAATGTAGACAAGCAAAAAAGGCCCATACAATAATTCTAATCATGCAGCAACTTATTTGGAGTCTTTTAAAACCGTCAAGAGATTCCAAATTTGTGACCACTAGCTTAGAAATTGCGCATATTAAGTAATAAAATGTTACTGAAGTCCTTTTTTTATATTTTTTCATTATGAAAACAAGGCAGCAACATGAAACTAGTATAATATTTGAAATTGTATTGTGCGAATATGTACATTTATTTTAATCTCATGATATGTTCCCAAAAAAATTTAATGTTTTACTGCTGCTACCCTAATTGTATTAGCTGGCTGTAAGGATTCTGCTAGTAATACATCTAATCAGAGTAAACCAGTACATCTGCTACAATTATGTTCTGCTTGATTATAAAGACAATTTTGACAATGATAACTGCTTGAATCATACATAACTCTGATGCCTTGGACCATCCAATTTTAGTCCAAATGTACAAAATAAGTTATCAACCTATGCATACATCACACTTGAAAATCAATTCCCTTTCTCAAACTCCCACATTCCCTTCAGGATTACATCAAGCTGTCAGAACTTTGTACCAAAAATACCTCCTTTATCATTTAATAATGATGATAAAGATAATTTAGGTTATTGACTGATGGGATCAAATAAATATCTTACTGATTTTCATGAGGATTCTAGTATTAAGACAAAGTAATGAAGCACCCTCATAAAAGACTGAACAGTATCCAATTATGAAAGATCACACACATTTTAATCATTCCATAATAGCACTAAAAATCGAATTTATTGTAAAAGATAAATTATAGGTTCTACATCCATAGGAATATGATATTTTTCCAATAAAGGTAAATTCCTATTTCCAGCACAACTTACATTAACCTGGCATATTTAATCACTGGTTATCTTTTTATTGTCAAAAATTAAAAGATTATGGGGTAGGTGACGGGAAAAAAAAAATTTAAACTAATTTATATCATGAAAAAAAAAATCATGTTTTATATGATCAGGTTAAACTTGACTGCAGGCAAAGAAAAAATCTTTATTACTCTAAGGTCCTTCTCATTTCTTTTAAATTATCTGAAATAAAAAAAAGTTCTAAATGTTATTTTCCTTGTGGATTCATTGCAAAGGTGAACACATTTGTTCAACTATCTGTCCCCCCAGCACGAATAATAATTTACAGATTAATGTGTGCGAAGGCATTTTTAAGATGAAAGATGTACAAACCTGAAATAAAATGATTAACAGCTACTGAGATACGTATGTGTGAAAGGATGTTTTTACATATACAATATAAACCGAAATGTGAATATCATATTTTAATTCAGTTGCAATTCCTGATCTTTGACTCACACACAAAAAAATTTTTTTACACAGTATGTGTATAAAAAGTAGAGATTAAAAACTCAAGAAAGAGCGATGTAAGATCAGAATCTATTTATAAGGTTAAAGATAAATTGTGATTAAAGGAACAAATAAATAACTACTTACATGGTAAGATTTTATTATTTGTGTTCTTTGCTTGAATGCAATTAAAATTAGGTTAATTTCCAACATTTTCCAGCCATCTCTTAAAAAAAAACAAAAGGCTCGTCAGCTAACGTTTATTACCGTGATTTTTTTTTTTTTTTGAAAACACTTGCTGAGTGAGCGCTGATTGGCTAAAATATTATTATTTTTTTTCTAAGAATACAAATCAATTAAAATTAATCTCTATTAAAAAAAATGGTAGTCAAAAATATCCTTCCTAATAATTATAAATTTCAAAATTCTAAAGCAAGCACAATTTTAACGAATAAGATTTTAGTTATATTATTTCATCTTAAAAGCTAGTGTTGTAAACATAAGCGATGCGGTAACGGGATAAAAAAAAAATCCTTAAATTGGATATGTCGCACTGCTACAGTTTTTACGACAAAAATCAATGCAGTTTTTATTGTTTATATAAGTTATTTATCATTATAATAATTTTTAGCATTTTCTCAATAAATAAGAGATGTCTTTCATGGTTTTAGCCTAAAAAGAATAAATTTATTAATAAAGACTAGGGAGTTAGAGAGATGGAGAAATAGTATGGAAAGTAAAAAGAGTTTAAATATATATAGAAATAAACAGAATATTAGGTGTGAGTTAATATATGATAATAGTAAAGAAAGTCGTTTATTGTTTAAGGCTCGAACGGGATCTTTAGCTACAAAAGAATATACATGTAAATGGAAAAATATGGGTGATTTATTTTGTAAATTATGTAAGGAAGGAATAGAAAATATTAGGCATTTGTTAATTGAATGTAAATGTTTGAAAACAGAAAGGGTACATATAATGAAGTTGTGGAAAAATAAATATGAAAAGAGTGATTATACAGAAAGTGAATTATTGGTTTTTATGCTGGGTTTGGGAAAAGATAAGGGGGATTTAGATATAAAGGTTATAGAGTTGACAAAGATTATGTTGTGGAAATGGGATAGAACAGATTATGGGTAAATTTAGAGTGGGGAATGTAAAATAAAGTGGCTAACAGGTTTATCTGGGCATAATTGCTGAGATATTCTTGACTTCGTTTAAGGAGAAGCCATAATACATCACATCACATCACATTTGTTTCCGCAAATATTAAAAATTGTCAAAGAAAAATATTGCAAAATTAAAATGTGTACGTAACTTATTATCACGTATATATACTTGATAAAAAAATGTAGAGTACAATTATGATATTAAATAAATTAAAAAACAACAACAACAATTGAATAAAATAAAGTGAGTTTTAATTGACAATTTAAATTAAGCACTTAAAAGAAGAACTATATATTGTAACCCTCATTACACGAATAATTAAGAATATAAGCATAAAAAGAAATGTTAAACTAAAGATATTATTTCTTACAATCAAGTAAGCTAGCATGAAACAATAAATCTAAAGAAGGTTACAAAGTTTCTATGAAGACAATAACTTCTAGTTAGACTAACCTTAAAATCCACTAACAAAATATTATGAAATAAATTCAATATTTGTCAAATCAATAAATAATTAATAGTCAGGTCTATAAAATAAATATGAAATGAAAATTATGAATTAAGTACTAAATAAATTAGGATGTAGATGAGTAAATGGATGATGAAAATAATTAAATAATAAAATGAAGCGAGCCTAAGAGTGATGAGAAGAGAAAGAAGATGTGCTAGAATAATGAATGATTAAGATAATGATAGAATAAGAACTAATGAATGATTAAGATGATAAAAGAATAAAAGCCAGCGAAGAGTGAATCAATTATGATAATGAGTTAAGATCAAATGAGAATGAGGAAATAAAAGAAAGTTCAAGATGAAATAAGAGAACAATGTTGATGATAGAGAAGGAGATCTTGAACTATGAACTAATATTGTATTAAGTGATAATAAGATAAAATAAAATAGGGATTACAAGCTTGACAAAACCAGAATATTCACCATAAAGTCAAAACAAGCTATAAGTTTTAAGACAAAAGAAGAAATTTACACATTAAAGTTATTAATTGAGATTGCGCTTTATGCAAAAAAGTGAAGCTTGTCTAAATCTTATAAAGTTATATGGCTTAGCGCTTTCGGAGACCTTGAGTCTCCATAACCTGACTTTAATAAAACTGGGAAAATAATATAACTCAAATCCAAGTACAAGAAATAACTGTAGATGTAAAATTTACAAATTTAAAATTACACTGAAAATTAGTAATCTATTCTTCTCAGCGTTCAAATAACTTAAATATTATTATTTTACAAGATATACTTTAGTCAGTGAAAAAGATTTTGCCACTACCCAAATATAGCAAACAAAACAGCTCATAATACAAAAATAGAATTAACAAACAATATTTGGCAATTCCAGATAAACTTTATAAACTCCATAAATATTATAAACTTTAAGCTTCAAGAAATACGAATAAACTTTTAATAACACAATAACTTACCAACTTTCTTTTATTAAATAAATATGGGCAATGTGATCAAGATTGGCAAATGATATATCTGATAGTTTAAATAAACAGATTAAATCAAACTTAAGTGTTTTGTCTTTTAATATACTATTTAAAATAATATATGCACTTCAAGTTAACAATATTTTGATCACTAAGTGATGATGCCTTAAATATACTTTTATAATATAAGAGCTTAACAAAATTATTATAATATACTAATGTCTAGTCAAATACACTATTTTGACTGATGATGACTTCAAAATAATAAGATGATGTGTCGATAGCAATAACAATAATAATGTGTATGATGAATAGCAATAAGACCACAGACAACTAAATAAACTTTTAAAACAACAAGATTTATTTACACTATTTACAAATTTTCTTTAAACATCAGAAATAATTGAATATCTATCTTTCAGAAATATTATACGAAACAAGACAGAGACATTATATAAAACAAGGTACCTCCCATTAAATATATGCATAATATATAAAATAGTATAGTACAGTGATACCTTCATTATCACTATCATTATCCGTTATGTTTCTTTTATTATATTCTAGCACAGGGAGGTTAGTTACCAAATAAAAGTGTATTCAAACATTTAGGATAAATGAAAACTTTAAAATTTAAAACTTAATGTTATAAAGTAGCATGTTACTCTATAGCTATTTTATTTATATCAGAATATAAGGGTGATTATTATATGCAGCACAATAACTATTATTATTATTCGATATGAAGAAATTTATGATATTAATGTGGGGACAGACATCAGAAGTCAAATGTATTCATGACACCAAAACCTTGCCTATTTCCACAACATAATCATTCCAATTATTAACTTGTCTTATCAATCCATCAGTGAATCACTGCTTGATGAAAAACAAATGACATTGTATATGTATATCCCTTATGCCATACAGAAGTTTTATAATTACTAGTAAGTTTTGATTGGTTTGCTTATAAACTGATGAAGGTACTACAGCATCATACATATACTATTTACAACTAGGCAAACACCATAGATACACAAGTGTCCCTGAATCTAACTTTATTCTATCATTGCTAAATAATTATTAAATACAAAGAACTTCACCATATGTGGTGGGAAAATAATTAGATAACATCATGAGGGATCAGACAATAAAGAGAGGCTCTACAAAACAACATTATGTAGTTGTATAATAATATCACCGATTCCAATACCTTTTTCCTAGGTACAAAATGTGTGGACATTGTCTCATCACAGGAAAACAGAATACATGCCATAAATATAATTCTCTTTAAGGATTAACTGTGCTAACTAAGCATTAACTATTTATCTGCCTCGACAATATAATCCTCTCATGGAATAAGCAATGGGAGAGTGATCCATCTACCCATGCACAATATCAATGATACAATATTTGATGCCATTATATATTGCACATACTTATCAGATGAAAGCTGTCACAAATCCTTATCAATACAATAGCAAGATAAAATAATTCTAAGAATAAAAGTTTAAAATATAAATATCTCATTTTGCAATGCATAAATTAATAGTGTATTAAACAAACAATATTGTAAGCCAAACGACCATTAATTATTTTTAAAATTTTAATAATATTTTTGCTATACCAAGAAATGCACATGCAAACAATGAAGAATAGCATACCTTCTATAACTAAAGTGGACATACTAATTCATAGGCAGAATTTAATAAATGTAAAATGCTTATATAAAACTCTCCATATAATTATAAGACAATTGTGTCATTATACCATACCTTTGACAAGTTATTCGGTCTGTTTACCTATCAATAGTGTATCAGAAGCTATTTTCATTAATGTAAAAGATGAGTATCTCTCTTTATATCTAGACAAACTAGATAGAGTAGTAGATTTTAAACCAAAGTAAAACAACAAAAAATATATAATAAATGTACATACCTTTACATTAATCTGTCTTCAATGCAATTACATATTCATACTACAATATTAAAATATATATATACAGTAATAACACATTAAAACCAATATAACATAATAATAAATATGAGTAATAAAAAAACATTTTATCACAATTTACAGAATCTCCTAGTTCATAATTTGTTCCTTTATGATGAGCTGACTGATGAGGAAAAATGACATCATGGGCAAAACATTTTATGAGTAATGCATCCATATATATATTAATATTTGATCTGGATACTGAAAAACATAGTAAACATTCAAAATTTTGCTTTCAACTTAAGCTGTTGTTTCAAGTTAACAACAAGACAAAACTTTCTCAAAATTATTTTGTTGATTTTTTTCTTTTTCATCCACGGTAATTTAATAAAACAATAAAAAAAAATGATTCTATTATTTTGAATCATTTCAAAATGTTCTTGTTTACATTTAAAATTATTATCATTTCCAACAGTTATTAAAAAGTAGCTATTTGTTCATTTATGTTCTAGATCAATAATATTAAGTATTTCTTATATAATAAATGACTATTGTTTTCTTTTATGAGGATTTTCATAAAATATATTCAATAACTATGAGTTAAACATTTTTTTTTTGCCTTTATTATTACTGTAAACGTATTTTGGCGCTCAAAAAGTTTATCAGACGATATTCTTTTTTCTTTAATAAAAGAAAATATATAAAGTAAGTTCCATATTTTATAAATTGATTAAACATTATACCATTTGAAGTGACTTTTACTTTGTTTGATTTAAATCTTAAAAGTTTTATTCAAATTATTGTTTAGTCAGATTTTTATTAATATTATATAATTCACAAGAAAAACGTTTATTTCTTCTTTATTTATAAAAAGCATGCAGAACATTTTTTTTCTTTTTCTTGCCACTCTAAATAAATCACGCATAAATTTTAAATATATAAACTGACTAAAATAAGTGAAATAAAAGTTCATGCTTACAATTTCTTGTTTAGTCCTGAGTTTGAAGTCACATTTTGCCAGACAATTAGTTTCCAATATGGCTCTCATTTTTTTTGCAGTATGAACTCCACCAGCAATTTTGAATCAATGGAAAAGTAAAGAGAATGTATACAAGGAGTTAAAATTTCTTATTCTAGGGTTTTAAAAGTACAATATCTTTTAATCTTGTTCAATTCAGTCCCAGTGTTATAATTTTTTCAGTTCTTTCTTTAATTTTGTAGGTTTTAGATGTTAAAGTATTTTCTCTGATTTTTTTCTTGATAGTTCCCCCCCCCCAAAAAAAAAAAAAAAACTCTCCTAAATTATTTGTACTTTTTATTACATTGAATTGTGATATTAAAATTAGTGTGCATTTCATTAATACCCCCCCCCCCCTATATTCATTGGTGACAATTAATCAAATTGTTCAGTAGTATTTTAAATCACTATAAAAATATACTTAAGAATTGACTATAAATATTGATTTACAAGAGTTATAACTTTAATCTTTCCAATTATTTTTTTTAATAATAATAAAATACCAAGCATATTTATACCCCCAAATTAATAATAATACTATTAATAATATCATTTTATATAATTGAAATCCTACAATGTGTATGAAATCTCTTCTACACTCAAGCAGATTTTCTAGTGTGTCTTGAATAGTATAAGTTTTTATCACTTTCAGAATATTTAATGATATAATTTACTGAATTTTAAAGATACAATCTAACAACCACTATATCATACCATTGATGTAATTCACTGATTTTAATATTTTTCAATTATTAATTAAAATTTAAAAATTTTCAGATTTGATCATTTAAATAAGGTTTGATATAATCGAGCTCAGCCATAGGGTTACAATATATATATAATTTAACACTGGTATAAAACAACAATTTTGCTAAATTACTCCATTTTTTAATATAATGTATGCATAATCATAAAGAGCTTTTATACTTTTTAATCAAACCAAATATTTAGCTTCTGTCATTTACTTCACTTTTCCCCTTTACCAAGAGAGTTGCTGATTGATTCTTTGATATCTAAGTGAATTTTACATGACCAGTGATAAAACAATTTTCAGGTAAATTTAAAAATAGCTAAAAGAAATTTGCATAAGCATAATTCAATAGTTTTATACCACCAGGCAAGTAATAAGCAGGTATTTACCTGCTTGTTAAAATTCAGTGATTGAAATTTAATTAACTATATGCAATTAAACCACTAAGCATCACATGATCACATCTCCTATACTAATGTGCTAGTATGGCTATGGTTGTAAAAGAGCCAAAGACACCAAAATGTATGGGTGCTGAACTGAGTTCAGACCCATATGACTATATAAGCTATTGAGCTTAGATTGAAAATATTTTTTGTGTTTTCAATTTCATTCTCATAGTTTTGTAGTTAAGTAGAGATAAAAGGTGGTTGCTAGAGGGTTGCATTAGATCCTAAAATCTAGATGCAGTGCTCTCAGATCCAAAGCTCCTCACTGACGAAGGCCACAAGCCAGAAACTAGTCTGGGGATATTGGATGAGTAGGCATTAGATAGGGATTTTATGCACAAGCCTTCTGGCATCCATTGATTACTCTGTTTAGCACAGGTGGCAATAATGTATGGAGAGTTTTGCTCTGTTTATATACAATTACATCAATTGCTTAAATGGAGAAGATATGAGAAATCGAATCTTAAATGTATCTTCAGTGCTAATCTTTTAAAAGATAAACATGTTACTTCAAAGAGGAAATGCGAACATGCATTCAAATCGCATTTATAACCCCCTCACTTCTCACCAGCATGCAAATTCACATTTAAATATTCATTTGTATCAAATTTGGTATTCAAAACTTAAATTATTTATGGATAACAACTTCCCTTATTTTATGCTACGTTTATGATACTATATGGTATCGAAAGTACTTAGCCTTAAATAAATTCTTTCTTATTCAAAAACCAAACCTGTTTAGTCATTAAATGCTTTAACATTTGCTTACTCATTATATTTATCTATTCCAAATGTACTTAACTAAACATTATTAGAGTTTCTGTTCCGTACTGAGTTATTCCATCCTTTTTTTATTTTCCACTTTCTGACTTCATCTTTATGTATACTATCATCATCACCATTCTTTTCAACCTTTATTGATCTATGGTAGTCTGAAGATCTCTCCAAGTTGATCCTGATTTTGCAATCCATAACTTATTTTTTCCACATAAAACCAGCAATCTTTGCTATTTTGCTCACCCATTTCACATATGATGCCTTTTATAATCTCTTGAGATTCAGTTTAAAACCTTTACTATTTATCTATTATCTCTTTCAGAATGAATGGAAATATGTAGTAAAAAGTAACCTAAACATCATCAATTCCTTTTAATGCATAGAAATAAGTTCTGCCAGGTGATGATTTGCTTTGGATAATGATCACCAATAATTCTCTGATTAGAGATATAACCAGGACCTACTTCAATTTATAGTGTTCAGGTGCATTTGCAAGATGATAATTAACAGTATTCAGAATGATATTCATAAATTATAATTTTCTTTCTCCCACTAATTGTATTGTTTAGATTGTTGCAAATAATTGAATACAAGCTGAAAATAAACATTACTAGATTAATAGCAATCAATATATAAAGAAGTTCAATGATCTTTGACACCAGATTTCCAAAACAGCAGCAGCAAACAGACAGACCTTTAAATATTCTTAATCATAAATGTAGGATAAAGTTTACCAATTATTTATTTATTATTTAATACAAAGTGGATTGAAGAACACCAGATGAATCTAAATAGAAGAAGCAAGCAGAAGATAGTCACTAAGCAGAATGACAGTCAAGAATCCAACCCAGCAACAAAAAACCATTAACCGTTGAAGGAAACATTTTGAAGGCTTCAATTCAGGTTTTCCCTTTATTCATATTATATTTGAGTGCAACATCCATTACTAACCAAGTTTGCATATACAAATGTCTATGGTTATTGCAATTTCATCATTGTATGTATTAACAAATAAATGAAATATATACATTGCTTCTAAGTATTATTGCAATCTGACAAAAGAATTTACATTTGATGTTGCATATGTCTATTTATTACAGTTTAATGACATTAAATAATTAAAAATATGTAAAATAAAAAGCATGCTAATAGCTCTAAACAAGCTGCTGCTGCTGCTTCTTCTTCTTCTTTTTTCTTTTTCTTCTTCTTAATATTATTATTATCATCATCATCATATTAGGATAAATGCTACAAGAGTACACATTCAAAATCTTTATCTAGGATTGACTTCATCCCCAGACTAGTTTCGAACTATGTCTCTCTTCAGTAAAGAGCTAGGACACCAGATTTAAAATACCAACTCAAGCTAAGCATTTATCTAATACTTAATCATTAAGAAGATCTGAATTTTTAAGACATCTACGTGTCTTTAAATCTAGCTCTCCAACTGAAATAATCATAGGGGCCTGAACTAAATTCAGATATGTCATATATTAATAGACTTAGCTATTAGCATGCTCTTTATTTTACATATTTGTAAATGCAAGCTATATAAGTCAGGTAATGTATAACTTGATTTTATTTCTATTAAATAATAATCAACAAAGCAAGTCTTATATTTATTGTGTGACATAGCTTTTATAAACTTGTATTTACAAATATATAATATAGGGATAATACCAATAGTTCAAACAATCTCTTATTGATAAGTCCAGTAAAAAAAAGATATTTAAAATCTAAAATATTCTTATCCCCAGATTAATTGGTTTCAAACTTTTGGCTCATCTCAGTGAGGAGCTGGAACATTCAGACACTAGATCTAAAATATCAACTCAAAATCCAGCACTTAAGATAATATGTAACATTTAAGTAGAAAATCTGCAATTTTTGGACATGAAAAGGTTTTCAACTCCAGATATCTAACTTAAATAGCTATATGGCATGGAACCAAATTAAGATCTACCATATATTAATAGCCTTAGCATTGCCCAAGTCTCAAAGACAAAATTATAATAACCAATAAAGCAAGTCATATATTTATTGCATGACATTGCTTTTATAAGCTTGTATTTACAACATTTAATATAGAAAGTGTACTAATAGTTCAAAACAAGCTCTTATTTATAAGTGTGGTAAGAGAAAGATATTTAAAATCTCTATCCCCAGACCAATTGCTTTCTTATTGCATTATCAATAAGAGCTTGTTTGAGCTATTAGTACACTTCCTATATTACACATTTGTAAATATAAGTCAGAAAAACAATGTCATGCTATATATGACTTTCTTTACTGATTATTATAATTTTGCCTTTGAGCTTTTGACAATGCTAAGGCTATTAATATATGGTAGATCTGAATTTGGTTCAGTCTCATATAGCTATTTAAGTTAGAATTTTCTAATTGTGAACCTTATTTATTTACATACTTACAATTGCAGATAACTTTCAAATAAAGGTTCAAATTAAAAATTCCACCAGCAATTATACCTTGCATCTTGACTTGAAGCTATTTACAAACAGTTTTGAAGACCACTATTATAAAATGAAAAGTATGTTTACTCGTTTGAAACCAATTTTAATTTCTAACACCTCAGATTTTTAATTGTCAGTAATAATATTTTACTTATATTATTATTTAAGAAATATATAATATGAAAAAATAAAAATATAAAGTCTTATTAAATAATACGAAAGAGGAAAAATTGGTTAATAATAAAGAGGATAGTTACATGCTTTCATGCATATATATTTGGTAAAATAAAAACATAAAGAAGATATGCCTGTAAGAGTGATTGTAAATTTTGCCAATAATGTTATTAAAATTTATGTACAATAATACATTGAAAAATCGTAGATGTAATGGGATATGATATTATAATATTAAAAGTTCGGAAGAAATTGTTATGAAATTAAATAATATTAAATTAATGACAATGTACTATGACAGTAAAATAATTAAGAATTGTCTAGTCTAATGACGATGACAGGCCAAATTTCAAACATAATATTATCATAATGTTATCAGTAATGCACCCGGGGGGGGGGTGTTATATATTTTTTAAAAAAGGTTAAACTAAAAAGCGTTTATAGTCAATTAAAATAGAAATAAAAGCAAATCTTAATTCCCTTTGATTATAGTAGTTTCTTTTTTAAAAAATTGTTTTGTTCCATCTTAATGATTGTAATATTTTAAAGTGCATGATTTTTTTTCAAACAGGACATGGGCTTCAACATTGTCTTATTCTCCGCTTAAAAACTGGAATGAAAATAATTACAAAAATATCCCAATAATAAAAAGGTAAAAAAATATATGTATAAAATATTTTATAATAAAGGATAATATTTACAGTGCACTAAAAAACAAAAATAATTATTTTCTTCAAGCATAATTTAAATTTTTATATTTAACTTAAAATAAATGTGTCGAATATCCAAAAATTAATTAATTAATTTCTGGATGCTATAAGCTTTTATTTTATTTTAAGTATAAAAACCAAAATTGTTACAAGAAAACAATTATTTGTAGCTTTTTAGAGTGTAGAAAATGAAAGTGTTTTATAATTTTTTTACAAGATTATGTGTATAACTTCAAAGAAATACAGATATAGAATACGAATAACATTATACATACACACATGCGCGCACGTACACACACATATATATATTGTGCCCATGTATTTGTTACAGTCATTTTTAAGTAAAGCTTAAAAATAGCTAGTTTTTTTAAAAAAATAAGTTTATATTAGTCTATACTATATTATATTAATTTTATGAATAAAATAAGTTTAAACTTCTTAGATAGAAGTTTTAAAGAGATTTAAAGTATTTTAAAATTGTTTTAATACAATTTAAATAATAAAAGTAATACATTTAAATAATAAAAGTAATACAGCATATGCTATTTGAAGGATAAAATTAATTAATATTTATTATATTTGAAGGATATAATATTAAAATAATAGTCTAATTACAGTATTAAATATATAATATATCTAATATATTTTAAATGATTTTAGTTATTTAAGTTATTTTAAATAATTAGCAATTAAATTATTCTAGAATGTTCTAAAAGGTGTCACATGTCTTGAAGGTGTGCACGTTTATCTTTTAAGTTTTTGTGTGTTAAATAAAAAAATATTAATTTGGTACAGTTCTATTAGCCTGTTCAAGCCACTTGATGTCATTGTTTCTATGCAAATGCATAAAAATATAATGTTACTGGGCTGTTTTTTTAATTATCTGTCCACAATTTATTTATTATAACACTAAATTTAATAATTTAATTAAATAACATTAAAGATGAAACTAAAATAATTTAATAACATTAAAGATGAAACTAAAATCATAACCATACAGGATTCATTTACTTTATTTTATATAACAAATGGAAGCAAGTTGTTTGATTTCATAAATTAACAATGACAACAATTTGCATTAAATCACAATATACATTTATTCAATAACAAGTTAGAAAACAAAAAATTACCATCTGTTGGAACAGACTGCTTCTGGCTCTACATTTCACTTTGGTGCAGACTCATCTCCATTATGATGACTCAGAAGAGATCTTCCCTCTTGTGCAGACATTGCCACATGAACTTGGCCAGGTAGTTGTCCAGATATTGCCTGGGTATGCCATATTGATTCTTCTTGTGCCATTTCAGCAATCCCCAAAGTCACTCAATGTTTTGGGTGTGGGCACCTGTGGTAAGATCTATAAAGTTGTAGCAGTGGTTGATTGTCATGTGTTTGAAACTGGCAGCCTCCAGATTGGATGTTTTGTAGCGTTTCCAGCAGTCTGAATAGATGCTCAATCCAGGCTTGATGTTCTCACATATGGCCTAGAGAAGGGTAGCTGCAATGTAAGAGGGAACAGCAGTGACAAAGCTTTGCTGGTCTGACACAATCTTCTAAAGAACCACTGCAGTGGAAGTATTCTGCCCTGGTGGTTAGTCCACCAGCTGAATAATTTCTTGTCCACATCCACAATCAAACATGGCCTGCTGATTTGATGGCAGGGCTGGGACATCAGGCTCTCATGGCACAGCTCCTGCAGATCATTGGTCCAGTTCACCAGTGTGTCTCTTGACATCTCCAAATTGGCACAGGCTTGTTTTATGGTCAGTTCATTCGGGCTCCAGTAGTAGACAAGCTGTAATGCTTTCAAGAAAGAGATTCTGGAGCCATGCAACCAGGTCTCCTTTCAAATAAAATACTTTCATCAACAGCACCCTGACTAGCATTTCAAGCGTAGCTTTCGGAATGGTCCAGTGTCACCATTTCACCACACACACCCTTCTTCACAGTTGGCAGTATTCTGTTCACCTGGAAGGTCACTGTGGCCACTTCTGTAGCCAGATTTTGCTACAATTTGAAATGTTTGCTTTTGGCATCAGCCATTTTATTTGTCTTGCAGGTGTTTTCATGAAATACATGATCCTTCACATGAGGTCATGAAATTGTGACTTGCCATATCATTTCTGAATTGTTCACAGCTTCCAAGCTGTATATGGAAGTGCGGTGAATGGGATTACAATTATTAGTAGGTAATACCAAGTCAGGTAAGTTGTAAGCTAATTAGTTTAGAATGCATATTTCAATAGTTGTGGAAAATTGAAGTCCAGCAACCCTCAGATGATATTGTATCTCAATGTGAATTGTGAGCATATGCATAAAGTGTGCAACACAAAGCAGGCCATAAGTTTGGTGAATGGCCATGTAAATGGCACATTTCTGTGTGTTTGCATAGAAACAACACCATTAAGTGGCCTAAAAAGGCTAATAGAACTGTACTATTAATTTTTTGTTAGTAGAATTAAAAACATTAAAATGTTGCAAATAGTGTTTTCAAAATAACAATTGATTTTATTGTGTTGTTTAAATAATATTTTTCATTTTAAAATTAATATTTAAAGTTATTAAATACACCTGGGTCTCATTTTATGCAGTAGATAGATTCCTCAGAAAATGTGCACAAAAGAAATTGCACAAAAATAGACTTAACTTACCTTGAAAATGGGGGATATATACTGTAATTTTTCAAAAAGTGCATAAAAGCAAAGCAACAATGTAAAATTATTTTAAAAGTTCACAAAAAAAGAAAATAAATATGACTAATAAAAAATTTCAAATTTGAAAAAAATTGATACAAGACAAACTTTTTTACCTTTTTTATTAACTACAGTATTTAATTTTATTCAAAACAATATATTTTTATGTGTAATTTACATTTTTTTCATGCATGTATGGTATTTTAATCATTATCTCTATTTGAGACATCAGATTCATCATGATGTGATGTGATGCGAGGTACTGTAGCTTCTCCTTAAGCGAAGTCAAGTGGAAATACAACTAAAACATTTTTCAATTGCTGTTGATCCTTCACATTTCACTAAGTGATCTAAAATTGAAATTTTTGTTTACAAAGAAATTCATTTTCTTGGGTGTGTTTTTTCTCTCCATTAGAGTAAACTAAAATATTAAAATAAAAATAAGAACTTAGACTTACGATAATAAAAAGACAGACATCGACATTAACAATTAAAAATTAAATTCTTATTTTTGTCTTTAATTTTGTAATTTTTAACTCTGTTTAAAAATCAAATTTCATTGTTCACATTACCTTAATTTCAGATCACATTACATAATTTTTAAATTGTTAATTACAATTAAAAATCAGATTTTAATTGTCAAATTTAATTGTGCCCACTGCTGTTACTCACCTTTTAAAAATAAACTTGGGGACACTAAATGATTAACTGATTACATACTCTTTTTATAAAAAGCAAAAATAGAATGTGATTTAAAATGTAAAAACAACAACATACATAGTGTTTTTCATCTATAACGTTTGAAAAGACTTACATTATAGTCTTGTAAAATTGAATGTGTGTATATAAAATGGGGAAATCTTGATTTTAAGTGAATTATGAACTTCTTTATTGCATAAAATCTATTACAGTACTATTATAAAGTGCTGAAAATATTGAAATTATTAGATGGAAGTCGAACTCCGATAATGCGCTATTACTTTAAATATGATGTGAGTGTGTGAAATTTATAATATTTAAAGTAATAGCACATTATTGGAGCTCAACTTCTGATCTAATAATTTTTATCACATAAAAGAAAACCACATATAGAGGTATTAAGAAGAAACATGAATCGCATAACTTCAAAATCGCATTAAATAAATCCGCATAAAATGAAACCTGGGTGTATATTTAAATTGTTTAAATAAAGGTATTTTATGTTATAAAAGTATTAAATAAATTTAATGTAATAATAGTGTCATAATTTAGAAAATTATTTTGTAGATAAAATAATTTGGTTTATCTGAAAATAAATATTTGGAAGAACTTGGATTAATCAATAAGATCACTGGATAGAATAGATATAAATATAGGTGTTCAATCAGTCTAGACAGTAATATTTCTTGTCTAATCTTATGTAGTTATGTTTGTCTAATCGGGTCTTGTTTTAAAGTTTTAATTTTTTATAAAATATTTTTTTAATTTAAAAGTTAAAAGTATAATTTTAAATAATTATTTTAGTGTAGTCATTGTCTGGTTAAATTAATTATTTCCTATCAGTAAAATTTCACATCAAAACTTGATGAAAACTAGGATAATTTCATAGAAACTAATAGTTGTCATCGAAGTATCAGCCTAAGGTCTCTTAGAAGCCATGAGAATTTAAACCATATAACCAAAGAAAATTTAAGGATTTGTAAGAACTTTATGTTTAATATGCTTAGTATGTGTGGGATGAAAGAACATTTACATTTAACAATTTTGATAAATTCTTATAAATTATTGAGAAATTTATATCTTATAATTATACAAAGGATATTTGTTGAAATCTTTATGTACTTTAAAAGGAAGAAAGAGAAGAACAAATGATATTATACAATTGAATTAAATATGTATGAAGGAATCTTATAAAATGCAAATATACTTTATATTATTTTTGAATGTGGATATAAATATACTTTATTACCAGTTTAGTTTAAAAGAACATCTTGAATGGATATTATATGTTTTAAATTTGTCATAGTAAGTTGAAAGAAAATATCTTTTGAACTTTATATTTAAAAAAAAAGATTTTCCTACTTAAAATAAAGATGAATGAATTATACATCTTAAAAGATTTTACTACTCAAAGAAAGATGAATGAATTGTATATTTTAAAAGATTTTTATTAAAAGTAAGATGAATTGAGATATGATTTTAAAGATTATCATTAATTGTTGATTAATATGTGCACATTTGAAAAGATAAAATCTTGAATTTTTTAAAAAGTATCCTGTGATAAATTATCACCATTTAAATGTAAATATACACATTTCACTTGTAGGAAAATAAGAATGAAAATTGTTTGTGGAAAAATTAACAGATAAATCTTATTTTATAAAATACTTATTGACGAAAGAATTTTAATTGTGTTATATTCTAGCATAAAGTTTAGACTAACTTGAAAAATATACATACATGAAAAATTATTACTTTAATGCAAAAATTGTACTAGTGAAAGTTTTCCTGGTGAAATATTCGTTTTTCTGATAAATGCTAAGAAAACAAACATAGTGAAATATTTATTCAATATGAATGGACAATATTTCATCGATATTTTCAAAGATTTAACTTTGTGATTTATTGAGTTTTGTTTAGTGATGGCAGGGAGAGAGAAGTTTTTGTTCAAACTGTTTCTGTCATCAATAGCAACAGGGGAAGCAAGGTGTGGAATAATGAAAGCAAAGAAGGACTTTAGTAGCTTTGAATTTTATTACTTTTCTATTTTTAGTATTAATTTTTTTTATTATTATCATTAATAATATTCAGTTAACATGTTTATTAGAAATATGGTTAATTTAAATATTGAAATATTTTTTTTAAAATAAAAAAAGATAGGTATTAGAAAATTTAATTTTCTGAAAGGTAAGAATAAAATATCTATAGTTTATTTTATGATCGGATGATCAAGAAGAGAAGGGATCACCATATTTCATTCTGATAATTGTTGGGATTAAAGGTAAATTACTATGCATTTTAATAATATTTTAATATTTTAATTTACATTTTATTTTATTTATCATTGTGTGAATATTAAAGCCATATAAATCATATTTATATGATTATGGACATACTAATTACTTTATGAATGTAATGTAAATGTAAGAAAATGCCTTGTGACTTATCCAAAGATATTTAAGTAATTTTTATGAATGCTTGAGTATGCATAAATTTTTACATGATTATGAGTTGCTAATATATTATTATAGATGGTATGTTTAGATACAATAACATGAAATGTTGATTTCTAAATTATCTAATACTATGAGTGAATGAATGTATGATAACAATACATATTTTATTCAAATCATTTGTGTATACAATGTTTTGAAACATCTTGAATTTAATATTATATATTTGTTTTAGAAATGTGGCTTGGAGATTATTTTATGTAATAAGATTAGTATTTCTTTGAGATGTTAGGAGAAATATTCAGAATGTGGAAGATGAAGGATAGTGGTCTGGGAAATTAGTTGCTAAACAAAATCCTAGGTGCTAGAGATATTAGGGAAGAATATTATATGTGAATCATTTTGTTATAAGTTAAGAATTAAAATACATGTAACAAAGGTCTGTATAGTTAGTACATGGACAGATGCATTCTTTCCATGGTTCAGTAAGAGCTCAGGTAGAAGCCATGACTGGAATTTAGGGTACATGAAAAATATGTGACCTTAAGCACAGTAACCATGCTGTTTCATACTTGTTTGTTATTATTGTATTCTTATCCCTCACTATAATTGCTATTAATCTCCATTGAATATTGCATCATAAATGATAGATGAAAAATTGGATAGAATAATAAGTAGACTGTTGAAAGTTGTAATTTTTTTTTGAACGCAAGAGGAGAGAAAAATGTTATCACAAATGATGGTTAAAAAGGAATGATTTGATATTCTTAGAAATGTTTGAATGCTAGCGATTATTAAATTCAAATCTTAAAGCATATTTTGTTTGATTGAGAAAAATAATGATGAAAGTGTGACACCTGAATGGTATTATGGTAATAGATTATAAAATGAATAAATAAAAAATGTCAAGCAATATAATTTATAATATAATTTGAATTTTCTATAAGAAGAGTTAACTTATAGAAGAGTAAAATTATAGGATTATTTTTTTTAAATGTTTTAAAAATAATTAGTTCTATAAAGTGATGATTAAAAGTTATTTCAGTGACTATATTTTTTTTTATTTAAATTTTGCATTTAAATATTAAAATATACCTGACAGGTAAAGAGAAATGCTTTATGCATATATAAAAGAAATGCCTAATATTTTTCAATATAATGTTATATGCTAAGTTGTGAATAAGTGCAAACTTTAATTTAAATTTTATAATTAATAGGCATTGTTTACGGGTATTGTAATTTAATAATGCTGTTATAAATATTTACACAGATTCTGTTATTAAAATCATCAATTCCACTTCCTGACACAATTTATTCTACTAAGTGATAACTGCACACTGTCTATACAGGTTATTGGAAACAAAAAAGCTGTTGACTGCAATATTCAACTCTCATCCTACTCAGGCTCAAACAACTCTCAGTTGCAGCAATTGCTGTCAACCTATACAATCTCTAGAAAATTTCAACTGTATCTATTCTGCTATGCACTAGGAGTATTCTTTCAGTACTAGCCAGGTAGTGCCAACAACTTTATTGAAGAAAGTTAAGACAGTTTAAATTTAACAGCACAAGTTGATTAAATTGCAAATAAATTATATATATAGTAATTTGAGAAAGCAGCAGCTCTGAGGAAAGTACTTGTTATTGTACTGAAACATCAGCTATTTAACTATTATATTTTTATTACATGGAAGCTCCTAGAAATTCCTATAAATTCATCATTTATCTGTGAGAATATTATAATATACATATAAATGATTAGAAATTACTTTATAATCTCTGAAGTCCATTTCAATCTGTAAATGTATGAATTAACTTATTGACATGCATAGAAATTAAAGATAGGTCATATCTGTTATATATGCAACAATTCCATAATGAACATTTATTATTCAACCATCAATCTGTTGATGACTACATATATATATATTACATATATAAAATCCATGTGAATGTTGTTGTCTGTAAGGTTGTGGGCTGTTTCCTGTGAATGTATGCTTAAGGCTGTCATGTGTTAAATTCACAACCAATTAAAGAAACTATTACGTGAATCGTATTTTATGTGAAGAAAAAATTTCTTCCATTAAGTTATCTGAAATGCTGTCAAATTCACATACCACATTTTAACAGGTATACTTAAAAATTTAAATTTAATTCCACCACGCAAAAAAAAAAAAAAATGTTAAAGACACCAATTAAAAAAAAACTAATATAAAATGATGACCTTTCAGGCCTGTTAGTTCATAATTCCACCATTAATAAACTGTAATTAAAAAATGGCAACCTTTCGTGTTGGCTAAATTTATTTATATAATATTAAAATCTTTTGTTTAATTTACACAAAATATTTGCTAAAGCAATCAATTAAAATAATACAGTATTTATGGACCGGGTACATCTAGTATTTGGTATAAAAATCCACCTTTGAGTAGACCATTGAAGCTTTTTAGATAATCTGAGCTCATTTGCATACATTATCTTTTATTATCATTCAAAGATAATCGGGTTGTGTGTAAATTTTTCTAGAGTGAATGCTAATCAAGAATGTACATGTATAATCTGTACTTAATTTACAAAAATTTAATAAACTTTATTTACAATTCAATTATAAGCATGGACAGACAGAAAGGTGATCTGGCTATATACCCTCTAAAAAGTATTTATATATCTATAATAAAAATATTAATATTTACTTATTACTTATTAAATGACCAGAACATTATTCTGATCGTAAAGGATATAAACACAATATTTATTAAAAACTTTCCTTTTCAGATCGAAAGGCATATTTCCTTTTAAGTTATTTCTATAGAAAATATTCCGCACCTAGTTTGATTTTACGATTAATTTCATTCATAACGTATGTATGTAGTCCTAAAAATTGCTTCTAATATATGATTACAAAAAGAGCTTTTATTATGTCACTTTAGAATGCAAAGTACTAAAATTTTTCGAAGCGAAAGAAGGGGGGGGGGGATTAGTTACGTGAGCATTCCCTTTAGTTATAAAGAAGTAAAAGCGATTTTATGAACGACTTTTTCTGGATTAATATTGATCAACCGTTCATCATTACTGACGTTGTTTTATACGACAAGTACAGTAAAATCACATTTCTGTTAGTCATTAACTTGATTTGATGTGATAACGGTATTTAATCGGAATTGATTTTTTAAATGCTTCTTATATTCAATCATTGACGTTTCAACGAGACTTCTTGAAACAAGTTGGTTTTTGATTGGTTTTATTTTTATCCAAAGTTCGCGAAAATACAGCTAAACTTTTTAGTGATTATATTAAATATAAAAACTACAAATATATATTTTTTAATAAATGTTATCTGAACACCGATAGAGTAGTAGCATGGAGAGCGGACCACTTTTGTCACGTCCGGGATTCGAACCTCTTATGAACTCCTGAGCAATAATAGGCCATATGATTATTTTCTGTTATCAAATAAATAAAAAAAAGAGAGACAAATATTTAGTTTTGTGATTGCTGAATGTTGAAGTTATTTTTTATGGCTTGCATAAATATTTATTAATATCTGATTGATTGCAAAAAATGAATGTGTACAATAAATAATGCATAAGTATACGGCAGATTTACATTATGTTGTTTAGACGCATATAAGAGTATATAATTTACATAATGGGTCTTCCAATTAAAGTTTGGCCATTCAATCCAAACTGATTTTGTAAATTTTTTCAAACAATTGGGTATTTGCAAACAAGCTTAGAAACTATATTAATAATTTTTATTAGTCATTCATTAGATTAGAGATTAACCAATAATGAATAATATTTTTGAATTGGAAAATAATTGGGCTAAACATTATAGCTATCCGTTAAATTACTAATCAGCCAATGGGTGTTTAGCTATTATTAGCCGGAATATAAAACAAAAATGGAAATCCATAAAAGCGCGTTATTGCTATTTGATTCTTTTGATGAGAAATATTCTCTCTGGAGGAATAGCGAGATTCCTTGCTCCTGCAGAAGTCTATTTAATAGACCTTTATATAATTATATACTCGCATATTATTGTTATAGTTATAATAATAATAATAATAATAATAATAATAATAATAATAATAATAATAATAATAATAATAATAATAATAATAATAATAATAATAATAATAATAATAATAATAATAATAATAATAATAATAATAATAAAAACAAGAACAAACTGTTTAAAACAAGATCTGAAAAGCACACTATGTAGTCTCGAGCCAAGCAAAAGTGTATTGCTTTCGAGAAGTTTGGTGATAAATATTTCGTATTTTAAGAGTAGTAAATCATGTTAAATTAAGTTAATATTTTTAAGATCATATGACTTCTATGAGATTCATAGTGTGCTACGAATACAAGATGTACTTGTGAATAAATATTTCATAAAAAACATCTATAAACTTTGTATTAATAATGAGTGAAAATTAGATATAAAATCAGATTTAAATTACTTAAATTAATTTTTTTTAGTTTTTAATATTTAAACAATTTGCTTTATATGTTTAAGGGTGCTGTGTTGGAACGCATGCCCGCTATCTATCTATTCTATCTATCTAACAACAGGTTTTACTACAATCCCAAATGTGCATTTTAATAGCTTTTGGAGTAAGGAAGCGTTCATTTTTATAAAATATCTTAAAATTTAATTATTGATGTATACAGAAATATTGTATATAGTACACTAATGAAGAAAACTGTTCTTCAGTTGAAACTCTCAGTTATATTTGGCAGTTTAGAATAATAAAATATTGTATTTACTTGTGTTAAGTGCATAGAAGAATGTGTTAGTATTGTTTGTTTATATTATTTTGAGTTTTTTAAATATAAAATCAAAAAAGTAAAAATTTTGTGAATAAATTTGTTTTAAATAAATTTTATATTTATTTATTCTAATATTTTATTTGTGTTACAGTAAAATGGGAAACGGGAGACTTTTTTTTTGTAAAAAAGCATTCATAATTAATCTAAGGATCTGAGCAACCTTGCACTGACCTTGAACATTTATTATGATCTTTACTAAGTCGTACTGCATAGTGGTATCATTTTACAACATAAGAGGAGGAGAAACTGCTTACCAGTATGGTGCAGCAAAATAATTCTCTTTTAATTTTCTGGAGTTATAGAATTAAAACTAGATAATCTTTTTGGGATCATCTGAAAAACATCTATGATCTCACTTTTACAAAGATGGTTTCCAATAGAAGATTTCTCATGATAAAGCTAAATCCCATCATGCAATTCACGAGAGTTTATCTGAATCAAACAATTTAATCAATGGCAGATTTAGAAAAAAATAATAAAACTTAATTCGTTAGATGGCGCTCTCATTTTATTATATAATGTGTGAGTTGTTTGCTATTATTAATTTTCTAACCAGGAGAAAAAATACCTACAGTTAATAAATAAGTGATGACTGACTTGGAAACAGATCTATATAATTCTTTTTAAATAAATTGGTTTGGATCCAAAACTTTAGCTATTTTGAATTTCAGGTTTTTAGCTTGAATAGTAAATTGGATTTAAAGATGACTGCTAGCGGCATAATTGCATTACTTTCAGTGTCAAATTCCAAGCTTCATTGGTAAAAACAAAACTAAAACTAGCTTGGAGATTTAAATATACTAAAATCTGGTAATATGTAAATTAAATCAAATCAAATCGAAGTTTATAAGAAGGTTGAGGGTGCCAAAACTGAAATTGATATGAATGAATGCCTTACATTCCAGAAAAACTGAAATTGATATGAATGAATGCCTTACATTCCAGAGTCGGACAATCTATCAATGTTCTAGTCATTTTAAATGTATTTAAAAAAATCCATATGTCTAATGTTTGGGAGTTCCTAAAAAATTCAAGCACCAAAACTGCAAGAACCAGAATTGATCTGGTAATTACTGATTACTTTAGCTTGCTATAGATGGTGCTAGAGTAGACAGATAATGTAGTTTACTGCTCTGGAAATTTTAAATGTCCTTTAAAAAAATCCATATGGCTTTATTGCTTAGAAATTCAAGCACCAAAACTGTGAGTGTTAGAATTGATCTGGTAATTATTGATTGCATTAGCTTGCTATAGATGGCGCTAGAGTAGACAGATAATGTAGTTTACTGTTCTGGAAATTTTGAATGTCCTAAAAAAATCCATATGGCTTTATTGCTTAGGAATTCATAAGAAATTCAAGCACCAAAACTGTGAATGTTAGAACTGATCTGGTAATTACTGATTACTTTAGCTTGCTGCTCTGGCGATTTTAAATGTCCTAAAAAATCCATATGGCTTTATTCTTTAGGAATCTGAAAACTTCCATACATAACAGAAAAGAAGTACAGAGATCTCTAGCCAACCAACTAAGTATGAAGAGGAGAGGTGCTGAGAGTATTAAGAAATGTCAAAAGTGTAATCAATAAATATTAGATAATGGTATATTATTTTTGGTTATATATGTAGTTTTCTATCCCTAGATTTATGTCATTTTCACTTTTATATGTTTATTTCTTTCTATTTGCATGCCACGAATTAATATTTTTAAAAAAATTCTAATCAGTCTTACATTAAGTGATTTTTCGGTAGATAAAGTTAATTTAAAGACATGAAAATGATATCTTTTTATTAAATCCATTAGATAGTTCTTTATATGATGATAATAATAATTAAACAGGTGGAAGATGTAAGTTGGTTATCTTTTGAATAATGATGCAAAAACTGAGATGACAAGTTTTAATAATATAATTTATTCCATTGATTGTGAATTAGTGGATTTAAAAAAAAAAAACTCTTAAAAGTGAAAATCTGCAAATTCTGGTGAGGCACGAGAAAGTACTTTAAAATATAATAATAATGTAACTCCATTAAACACTCTCATACAAAATAGGTACTGGTTTCTACGTATTTTTAGGACCTCGTGGAGGGGTTGTGTGAGAATGGTGTGGTGAAAATTAGACTACAGAAATGTTATTGCCTAGTTTTAAGGATGCTTCTTTTGTTCCAATTTTAAAAATAAAGAAAACATAGAACAGTAATTATCATAGAATAACATTACAATCCATTACAGCAAAGTTAATTTGTTGAATAAGTTGCTTCCAGTCATAGACGAATGTTTACCAGAGACCAACATAATTTTAAAGAATCAATAAGCACTATGGATATGGTTTTTAGTGCTAGATAACTGCAAGAAGATTTCAGGAATAAGAGTGTGATTTATACATTGCTGTTATTGATTTGATCAAGGCATTTGAATTGGAATAATAGAACTCGTCTATGTCATTGTTTGAAATTAGATGATTGTACATTAAAGTTTATCATATTATATAACTTCTATGTAAAAGACTAAGAGAAAGTGTTGAAGTATTCAAAATTTAAACTGATGTTTTACAAGAATGTGTATTTGCTCCCACATTGTTTTTAGTTTTTATGACTATGGTTTTGGAAATTTGATAAGATAGCTTAATAAATTAGGAATAACAAGGCAAAACTCTCCACAAAGTAGTGCCACCCTGTGCCAACCAGAGTAATCAATGTATGCTAGAAGGCTTGTGCATAAAATCCCTATCTAGTGCCTACTCATTCAATATCCCCAGACTAGTTTCTGGTCACTTCTGTGTGGAGGGTTTTGCCTTGTTTAATAACAATTATGTTCTGGTATGGGAGGTGGTGATCGTGTGATGTTTAATGGTTTAAATTAGGAATAAATAGTCATATAGCCATGCTAATAGAATTTTTAATTTGAATTGATTATTTATTTTTTTGAATTCCGATTTTGAACTATGCTGATGATTATATTATACTTGCCATTTCCAAAAAACTCTGCAGAATGTATTTAATGTTTTGAATGTAACGTTTAATAATTAATATGGTTCTTTATTAGTCAAAAATTGAACAAAAATCTTTAAGAATTGTTAGCATAAGAGATTAATCAACTTAAGAATGTGAGCCAATTTAATTATTTTAGTAGTTATTAAATGAAAACATAGACTTGATGTTGAAGTATCACACAGATGTCTAATATACTACTGCTTTTAACAAGTTAAACGAGATTATTTTATTAAATTTACTGTTTGGAAGTGAAATTGATAGACATAATGTAAACACATTAGAGATATTTTATTTAAGAATAATTGGCAAAATCAGAAGATCATTCATTTTCTAGATTCCATGAGATAGAGTTTATTAATGTAAAACCACATATTCATTGGATTAAGCATCTGAAACAAAAGAATAATACAAAACTTTCTAAAAAGCATTTTGTAATAAACTTAAATACATTTTTTTCTGGTCGCAGAACCCTTTCCTGTCTTTAAAAGTATGCACTGTTGATTGCTTTGATTAAAAATATATTATTGAGAACACACACACTTACTTATTTTATCCATCCATCTCACGTGTGGTCTCTTTCTAGACTTTTACATTCTCTTGGAATCCAGTTTAAGATTTCAACTATCCATCTATCATCATCTCTTCTAGAAATATGTCAAGCCCAATTACACTTCAGATTCTTAATTCTTTTATTGATGGCAGTAACACCTGTTTGTTTTCACACTTATGTCTTTCATTTTTAATCTTTTTTTATTGCTCCTAACACACATCTCTTCATACTTTGTTGAGTGCTCTAAAGTCTCTACATTGCTCTTCTGTTAAGTGTCCAAGTTTCAGATCCATAAGTAAGAACTTGTAATATGCATTTATTAAAAGCTTTTCTTTTCAAATAAGTAGGCATATTTTCTTTTAATATTATCACTACCAAAAGTATTCAATCAAGTTTAATTCTATGGTTAATTTTATCAATTATATTTCCATCTGTAGTAGCAATATGACAAAGGAATTTGTAGAACTCATTATTATCAATCTTTATTTTCTTCTTTTGAAAATCCACTGAACAATATTTTAGTCTTTTTAACATTTTCTTTTAATGCTATTTTCTTACTTTCATCTGATAACCCGATACACTTCCTGAAGCTCTTAAGCATTATCTGCAAAAGCAAGTACATCATCTGTAATCTAGATGAATGAAATAATGTCCACTTTTTTTTTGTTCAAGGAGCTTCCCATTTTAACTCATAAAATACTTCTTGCAAAACTGCTGTAAAATTTTTTGGAGATACATACACAACCTGCTATACACCCTTTTCAATGTTAATTTTTTTAGTATGATTTTACTCTTGCATTTTTATAAATATTTTTCAGAATATGACAATATCCTGGGTCTATATCTTTATGATCCAAGGCTTTAACCACTGAAGAAATATTTATAGAATCAAATACCTGTTCATAATAGGCAGATCCAAAACATAATGGCAACTCATATTCATTTGTCTTTTTTAAAATTTCTCTCAATAATTTTAATCTCCATAATTATATTCTAAATTAATTATAATATAATTATAGAGATTAAAATTAGGCACAATATTAAAATGTTTAAGAATGAACAATTTCTTGCAGTTACCTAAGACCTGAATCCCAAACAGAATAATGGACTAATGTGTTACGTGGGAACATATTTGTCGTTCGCGGATTGGTTTGAATAGTCTTGACAAATTCATCTTAAATTCATTGTTATTACTATTAACCTTTCCATATCATCTCTCTCTCTAGGAACTGAAATGATAATATTCATTTGTGAATGCTTCTATTAACATAATATTAATCATTTACATTTTCGCACATGCCATAAACAAATAAGTAGTATGAATTAATAATATATGTAGTAAAAAAATAAAATATATAAATATAATTTATACTTATTAAATAGTTTTAAAATAATTTTTCTTCTTTAAATTTGTTTTCGAGCTTCCTTTATAAATCAAATAATTACTTTAATTAACGCATGATTATATATATTGTGAACTATACAATAGTCAAATATGTTTAAAAATACATATATACAAGCAACAAAGATTACAAATTATAAAATTATTATATAAAAGTCTTTTTCGGCAAATTATGTTTTTTTGCCCTTTTCAAATTCCTTTAATAAAAAAAAATGGCAACTTACAAATAAACACATACGCGAGCAATTCAATTTATATCATAAATTTTCATAGTTAATGAACATTTCAATAACCGAGTTCATTTTTTAAAATTCTAATTTAATTTCAGTTTTCCTTTATATAAGGTCATGCAAATGCCAAATAGAGTTTTTACTCGATAGACAATGCTTTACGTATACCAACGTATATTTACTTCAGAAACTGCATAAAATGATAAATTTCCTTATAGTTATTTAATTGATGATTTTGTTTATATTCTATATTTATAATTATACAAAATATTTTCCTGCTAATAAATATCTTGAGCAGACTTAATTTCCTTTTAACGTATTTGTAATTGGCAAAAAAAATTTCTTTGGATTTTAAAAGAACTATTCTTCAAATTTTGATGAATGGATTTCCGACTTGTGAAATGTAATATATTACAAAACTCATATATATATATCTTTAATTATGAATTATTTTTAAATTCTAATAATGAAATCCATATTTTCCTTTAGCTATGGTTAATAAATATAAATCTTATACTTCGATGAAGGTAATTTATGGTGTAATGATCCAGCGAAGCAAATAGTTATTATTAGAATGTAGTGGTTTTTTTTAAACATTGAATCTTTATTTTTTTTTCACTATATTTATTGATTTTAAGATTTTTAACAATTTGTATTAATTTTAAACTGTTTTAAACTTCGTTGTGTTTATATACGATTTTAATAAACACAGACTTTTATAAATACGATTAAATATTTTCTTAACGCATATACAGCGTGTAGACATTTGCCTGATTCGTTAAATTGATATAGCATCTAGTTGCCATGCTATTATTAAAGGATTGTCCTTTTAGATTTAGATTACACTTTCAGCTATACCGTGTCATCTTTCCTCACATGTAGGTACAATGACACTTCCTGCTGTTTTGTGAGTGCTTGTCCCATGCCAAATTTATATTATAGCAGCTTCCAGTTCAACTTGAATTTGCCTCACCACTTTAACAATAATTGTGGACAACATGTATACTGCTGTTCAGCTTTGACAGTTATTTGTTGTTATCTGACTTCACCTCCAAATGGAGTTCCTGTTAAAAACCAGATTCTCTTCCATAATGATAGCAATCACATTTACTAAGCATCATCACCTACTGACCTGTTTTTGCTATTGGATGTATCTTATGTCTTCATAAATCCATTGGTCCTTAGTAATGAATACTGAATCCAATCAAGGTGGAATCAGGACAAATCCATTAATTGACAGTAAGTTGAGCTATAACATATTCTTTGCCTGGTTAAATTAGGCCTGGAGAATATAATCACAGAGATACTTTGGTGGACATCTTTGTTATTTTCTGGCTGCCTTATTCCATTATTATTAGGTTCAGTAACTTCATAAGTAGATGTGGTATTTTGATCAGCAGGTCTAATTTTTTTATTTGTAGATCTGGAATGTCTGGTGGTTTTGTCAGAAGGTCTGTTGTCTTCATCCACAGAACTAATACCTTTAATCTTATAGGTTGTTCAGTGCAGTCTAGTGGCACATAGTTCAATCTTGGCTTATCTCTATGCCTCTGGTGTCATGTCCATCTGCTTCTCGAACAACTACTGGCTGAAATTTTTTTTATGTCAATCACAAAATGGTGGAACCCATTTGGTGATTCTCTTGAACATACAGTCATACCATTTAAGCACTTATCTGCATTTTAGCACCTAAAGGGTTCAAAACAAATTGCCATCAAAAATCTCTGAATAGACTCTTTGATTTTATTTGTGTGAGCTGGTTCACTTTATATATTGTAAAGCCTAGTGATTGAACCAGTCACAGACTAATACATTTCTGTGTTTACCAATACAGTAAGAGGCAAATGAATTGCTTTTTATAGATACAGTAAATCTCGGTTGACCTGTCCCAAAAGTGATATTTGATCACTTTAATAATCTGAAATCACTCTGCTTCCTGGATGCAGTTGAACCTTATTTTTTCTATTAAAGATGGCCCACATGTTTTTAATGCATTGTTATTGGCATATCATTAAAAATAATTTTGCTTTTGAAGGCAGATTCAATGATGCTCATACTATTTATACAGGCATTGTTTTTATTTGATTTTACTTGGCTGTTCTGGTTTTTGAAAAAGTCTTTTATTCTCTTTAGAATTAGTTGCTGTTCCTTTTTAAAACAAACAGCTTCCATGTGACTGATGTAGAAGTTGAGGATGTGCAAGTTTTGCTTTGTTATATCTATAACAAACATTTGCAATAATAGATCCATTAAGCTTATTCTGATCAGAAAGTTTTTTAGATGATTGGTTTTCGAATCCACTGCTTTAATGCTGAAAATACTTTTATTTGATGGAACAATTTGAAATCGCTATAGATTCAGCCAGAGTTGCTTATGATACTATAGATTCAAAGATAGTATTTGCATAAATTAACCATTTGGATCCTGAGCCCATGATCATATATTCCATGTATGTAACAATTTCTTAGTGTTTCATTCAAGCAATCCTTTACTGTATAGGACATGATCAACTGTTCATATTTGATTCTTTAATTTTAATTGACATATTAATAATGTTAGCTGTCGATTTTTAGTAATTAATAGCAGAGCTCCAAATGGCCCATGGAAGTAAGACAAGGGATTTCATATATTCGAGTGCAAAAGTGCCATAACTGGAATTGATCCAAGAAATGTACCCACCAGAGGTAAACACTGACACCATACTACCTGCACTAAATCACACAGAGCATTATAGCCTTTTATAAATGTGTAGAACATGATAATAGTAGCAAAAAGAGAAGGAAAATGAAGTACAAGTGTGAGAAAACATTTAGTTGAAGTTGGACTAGACATATTGCTAGATGAGATGATAATAGATGGGCAGTTGAAATTTTAAACTGGATTCCAAAAAACCGTAAAAGACCTAGAAAAAGACCACATTTGAGATGGATGGATGAAATAAGGAAAAGTGCTGGAGTGATATGGAGAAGATGGGTTGAAGGAGAGACTTTTATATTGAAATAGATTAATAATGGTTGAATATGATGATGGTAATAATATTTGAATATAGGACTTTAAAAGTGAATTTATATAGAAAGTTTGAGCAAATAATGATTCATGAAGGAGATATAAAATGGCCTGCATTGCAAAATTTGATTAATTTACCATAACCGATGAGTTTGATTATGTATGGAATATAACTAATTGCACTCATAGTAATGGTGCTGGTTGAATTATTAATATCAAAATATTGATGATTATATAAAATTGTATTTTTTCCTCTCTAAAATACTTAAACATTTAAAAATCGTTTAGTTTATTTTTGGAAGAAAAAACATTTCATTAAAGAAAACATCAAAACAAAAACAAAAAAGAAATTAGAAAATTAAGTTATGTTTCAAGAAAGCAAATAATGTTTTTTTATTTTATTTTATGTTTGTTCGTTTCTTAATTGAATATTGCATTTATTATTTAATATGATAAAGGAACCATTTTCTATAGCTGATTAAAAAGCTTATGCATAGCAGTAATTAAAGTAATATTCATTAAATATTTTAATTTTAAACAGAAGGTAATCAGCCCTTTACACATGCACTGTACTGCTATATTAAAGCAATGGTGTGTTAAATGTGAGGAAAATCCCGATCCAAGGTAAAAGATAGAGATTTTGAAAAGATAAGGGTGGCCATCTTATCTTTGTACCTAAATTCAATTATATAGGCCAATATTAAGTATCTTGGAATGAGAGTGGAAAGAAATTGTATTACTCACTTCCATTTCTTTATTACACATATTAGCACTCGTGAAATTTTAACATTTACCGCTATTGTTGATTTAATATAATAGTACAGCACATGTTAAAAGGTTGATTACTTTCTGATTAAAATTATAGTTTGGAATTATTCTAGTAAATCTATTAGTCAATTACAATGAAAATTTTAATAAATAATAAAATGGTTTGTCATTTGAAGGTCATGTGAAATAGAGTACCTAAATATCGAGCTTCAGTATAGAAACAGTAGGACATTTTATTAAACTTAATCTCGTACTAAAGTATTGCTCTAGTGATATTTTTAAACATATATACATTGCAATGATGTTGCAAAATATATACAAATGCAGATATATACTGACAAATACAGACACATTTTTTTCTTTCTTTATTTTGAAGCATAAATGCGCTTCCCTATAATTTCTTAATGAATAAAATTAATTGTAGAAATAAAAATGAATAGAGTACTCTTTCAAAAATAACTGAACATTGAAAGGACTTATATCTAAATGTTGGGAAAAAAATAGTTTTAATAAACATATTTTTACCAGTTTTTACTTATGAATTTGAGATTTGGATGCTTAATAGAAAGTCATTTTATAGACTTCTGTTTATATATTGCTTTCATGGTGGGACACAGTAATAGAGTGTCAAACATTCCATAACATCAAATTGATTCTAGTTTTTCTGGCATTCAAATGGCCATAAAGTCATTGGCTTATTTACTTTTTATCTTAATGAAGAACAGTTTATGTATATTATAAAAAAATTGATTAAAAATTGTAATATAAATGCTACCATGAACCTTTTGAGTATTCCAGATATTAGTTATATATGAAATGATAGTACATTTTAATGGTGTATGTTAGTAAAAAAAATAAGATTAAAAAAGTAGTAGTTAAGTCCTTATGGCACTGTGGGTGTACCAAACTCTAGATAGCTGCACCAAAATATCTCCTATCACATGGGTTTGAACTCTCATTTAAATATTAGCTAATTTAATTAAAAAGAATGTTTTATATTTATAGATGTCAAATTAAGGAACAAGTAAAATCTTATGGAAAGAATGAAAGTAGTGATTTTTTTTGTGAGTGGCTCTTTGCTTGTGGATCAATGAGAAGTGAGTGAATAACGTCATGATAGAGGGGGGGGGTATGCTTTGTTTCTTATTTTACAATATGTCAAACAGTTTTACATTCAAATGTTATTATCACTTATTAAATTCTATTATGACTTCATAATGAATATGATTTATACCTATTGATTCAATATATGGCACATTTTTATGTAATGATGTTAATATATAACAGCAGGGTTAGTTTTGATAATCTATGAAATAATAAAAAAAATATAAAAAACTCCATCCTAGTAATTTATTTATACTTGGGCAGATATTACCCACCACCTTTATGATATTAAAAAAAATATGGAATATTAAAATGGAAAGGTTAGAGATCCAAATGATATGACTGGAGTTATTTTGAAACATATTATTGATGTGCTAGTTTTTCTTTTTAGCCCAAATAAACCCATAAAGTTATCACCATGTTATCCTAAGAATGTTTTTAATCTTGTCATTTATAGAAAAAACGTATGAAAAAAACTCATTGTTATTCAAGTAGCAAAAGTGCCATCAAGAATTTTATTGAAAGGAATTTCTTCTAGTGATCAGAAACTCTGCATAGTTTTACTATTACTATGACTACTACTACTACTCCATTACTACTACTACTACTTGTATTATTACTATTGTACTATTACTCTTACCATAACTGCTATTATTATTACCACTACTACTATTTTTCTTCACTACCATTACTACAACTACTGTTACTACAATTACTGCTACTGTTATTACCATTGCAGCTACTATTACTACATACTATTACTATTACTACTATTATTATTACTACTACTCACTATTATTACTACTATTCTACTGCTACTAATATTTTAATGGTTTATTGCTCTGAAGTTCACATTTAATTCAACCATCAGAAATGTCCTAGCTGGGCTCTTAGCCACAGACTTTGAATTTTAGAGGTCCAGTTACTCTTTCACTGCACCAACCATGAAAGGACTAAATCAAGAATACTATGAATATGATTCTTGTTGCCAGAAAAATGAAAAGTATCATGAAAAAGAGTTATACCAGCAAGCATCACATGATCACATCTCCGATACTAGCACATAATTGTTTATAAACAAAGCAAAGCAAAACTTCATATAGTAGTGCCACCTGTGCTAAACAGAGTAATCAATGGATCCCAGAAGGCTTGTGCATAAAATCCCTATCTAATGCCTGATGAAGGCCACAAGCCAGAAACTAGTCTGGGGATATTGGATGAGTAGGCATTAGATAGGGATTTTATGCACAAGCTTTCTGGCATCCATTGATTACTCTGTTTAGCACAGGTGGCACTACTATATAGAGTTTTGCTTTGCTTTGTTTGAAAAAGAGTTATCAAAGTATTTGTTTTTTTTAATGTTTATGAAAACATTTGAAAACTTTGGTTATCTCTGGAAGTTTAATTCTATTAAGCATTAGAGACATGATAATATATGAGGAAGCATTTTTTCTGCTGATGAAAATCTGATATTTGTTTTTCTAGTTAGTTAACAGTGGTTTTTAAAATTGTTTGTATGTAATTTCATGACACAGGCATAAAAAATATTCTAGGAAAAAGATGACATTCTTTTGCCAAGATATTTGCAATGCCTTCTCTGAATCGATACAGTGACATAGTTCATCTATTCACCACAGAACCCTTAAGATGCTAACATATGTGGATCATAAGTTATGACATTAAATGGAACAGTGTGTTTCACATCTTTGTAGGTAATCTTCAATAATTTCCTTGCTGTTGTGAGATCTTGATAAGACATTCTCGTGACTCATGGTTTCATTTCCATATTCAGTGTGAATCATTTCAAACATTTCACAAACATGTTTTCTCAATACTATTGTTATATTGTTATTCCATCACAGTTTAAGGTGCAAAACACACTGTCACATTATATAGCATAACTTATAATCCACATGTGCTGACACTTTACAAATGTTTTTAGCAAATAGCTAAACTATGTCACCATGTAACATAGATCTTAATTCAAAAGTGGTAATGCAAGAAGCTTGGACAGAAAACAGTCACTTTTCAGTGGGACACAGTAAGCATGCTGCCAGGTGTTTAATGTGATCTGACTAAATCTAACTAAAACACTGACTTAATTCAACTAAAACGTCATCTTTTTGGTTCTACATTTGCAATGTGTTTGATTATTCTACCTTTTTTTTTAACTCAAAGAATAAATTATCAAATGCTAAATATTTATATGTTGAATTATTTCTATTACCTATTTTATAATTTAATTGCTAAATGTTTTTTTTTTAATTTAAACTTTATTTATTCTTTTTTAAATAACTTAACTGTTTGTAATATCTTCAATGGATTTTCTCAAAATATGAAAGCTACAAATACCTTGGCTAGATTATTAATACAGGTGGAAACATAATGGATGAAATTAATCACAGAATTAAACTTGTTTGGAGTGATTTTTGGTAGAAATAACTAGATGCTAAAAGGAAATATGCCTATGTGTTTGAAAAGGAAGGTTTTTAATATATGTGTTTTACCAGTTTGAAAAGGAAGTTTTTTAATATATGTGTTTTACCAGTTCTTACTTATAGATCTGAGACTTGGACACTTATTAGAAGAGCAATACAGAGACTTCAGACAACTCGAAGAAGTATGGAGAGATGCATGTTAGGAGTAACAAGAAGAGATTGAAAACACAATATATGGTTAAGAGAACATTGAAAAAATTAAAATATTGAAGTGGAGTTGGGCTGGATATATAGCTAGAAGAGATGATAATAGATGAACAATTGAAATCTTAAACTGGATTCCAATAGATTGTAAAAGACCCAGAAAGAGACCACATGTGAGATGGATGGATGAAATAAGAAAGTGTGTAGGGGTGATGTGGAAAATAGAAACTAAAGATCAGAGACGATGGATTGAACTTGGAGAGACCTTCATCCTGCAGTGGATTGATAATGGTTGATGATGATTTCACATCGTTCCAGTGGGTTATTCCTCTCTCTTTTTAGATATTTCTGGCATGATTAGTGATACTGCTAGCATGAGAATAGAGACAAAGACATTTAGATTCATAAGCACTGAATTAAAAGTGATGTTCTAATAAATTACAATATTCTTCCAAAAGCAGCAATCATTTGATAAAGGAAAGATTAACGAGATTTTTCATCCTAGTATTATCACTGCTCGGTTCATCAACACCTGAAGAAGAGAGATAATACTACTCAAAAGGATGCGGGTATTGATTTATATATAAAACTGTATGATACAACTAATAATTGAATGTATATGTAAAGTTTAAATAAAGTTTACATTTTTCTAAAAGCATTTAACAATTAAAAATAGATTATGAAAACTCGAATAAAATGCCGTCAACACAAATTTTCAGACAAATATCAAATTAGAAGCTTTATCAGCAAGTAATGGAATAAAAATCTTAGAATGCTTAGCATGGATGTAATTCTAAGGAGAATATGATTCAGTTCAAATAAATTGTTGACATTTAAAGTAGAAAAATGGAACATATATTTTGAAGAGAAGCATATACTCCACGAGACTGCTCCTACACGTAATAAAGGATATTTTATAGTGATAGTCCTAAATTAATTACATTTAGGATTTATTTTTGCATAATGTTTTGCACAGAAGTGAACGCTCTAAAAAAATTTAGATTTAAAAATGCTGAAAGTGTCACAGCAAATGTCACAATTGCAAGAGAATATTTTTGTTGGGTTGAGCATTGAATTGTAGAAAAAGTAAAAGATGAAATCAAATTGTGTTACAAAGATTATTTGAAAGACATTTACATGCACAATTTATTGTGAGGCTGTGTTTGAGAATATAAGACAACATAAGGGCTATACTTTGATTTGTTTTCAACATATTAGGAAGTATATTGAAGTTTTTCAGAGAGGAAAGTTCGCTTCTGAAAATATTAAAAAGGATCACATGGTGTTAAATATATGAATTAAAGGAACAACCTCATATTCATTTCAGAATTTAGTTTTAACTTTTTTTTCATTTGTCCCTTTCTTGTGAGAAGGAGGGGGGGATGTGGACCTACTTGTTTTTGAATACTTGACACCAAGAATGATAATTGAAAGCTACATTATGGTATAAATAAAAAAGGTAGGTGCTAAGTTTGACAAAAAAGTAAGTTTTAAGAAAAAATTTTCATTTCATTTTTTTTTTTTAAAAGTATTGAATATGATTACTAGTTATTTGAAAGTATGCTTAGCATACTACATTGATGTATTCAACATTTTTATTTTAATATTAAACAAGCTTTTCTTATTATAGGTGCTGTATATATTATTTATATTGGATTAAAAAGTATTGAATAGAAGGAGTAAGTGAATGTATCTTATTGATTAAAATAAGAGTAACATATAACTTTATTGCAACTCATGACTTCATTGACATACACATTTGAAATGGTTTTAATTGCAGTTTTTTTACTTTAAAACAAAATTTAATGTATGTTAATACATCATAGATTTAAGTACCAACATATTGTCACACTTCATGTCATAACTTATGGTCCAGAGATGCTAGCAATATTTTTTGTGATGAATAGGTAAACTATGTTACTATGTAAGACATGATTGACTCAGAGATAGCTATAAGGAGCAGAACCAATTACCTTTTCAATGGATGACACTGTATATATGGGTAATTAGAAAAATGATAATATTAAAATCAGATTATTTACATCTACAAAATTGTTTTGGAGAATATGTCTTTGCAAAAAGCACAAAACTTGGAACAAACGATAATAAATATGTTTTTAAAGTAGTTTTTTTTGGCTTTGAATTAACATGTATCTTACATCCATCTAATCATCGATTATTCTATGTGTTGACTCCATTGAGAACATTGTAATCTTTAAATGTATATTTTCTATTAGGTAAAATAAATCCAATTCTACTGTAACTTCATTTGGATGTATTCACGACTATTCCCATTTAACTTTATCATAGTATAGCTATTCTTTTTCTCCTAAATTCCAGGAGTCTGTGTCTTCTTTTATTTTTGCCACCATAACCAAATTTATCAAATCACTTCCATCTTTCAATTATTTTTCAATTCCAGCATTAAAAACTCCAATTATAAATTTTGAATGTTATTTGGTGTGATCAAAACCATTTTGTACGTTCATATACAAATCCTCTACTTTTCATAACAATGAGAAGTTGGTGAAACTTAAATTTAAATTATTTGCATTTGCTATCTTCTAATAAGTTAAATAATCAATCTTGCCATCCTATATGATATACTATCAATCTTTATAATGCTGTTCTTCCATATTTTTTTTAATATTTACAATGAATTTCAATCCATTTGTGCTTCCAATATTACTGTTTTTAAAGTAAAGGCCATATTCACTTTTTAAATCCATTTTCTCTCTATTTCCCCCATCAAACTCCAACAATAGTCCATTTAATGGCAAACAAATTCTTTCAATTTAAGCAATTCTCCTTTACTTGAAAATGATCTACCCATTCAAGTTTCTAAAAAAAATCATTATTGAATGATACCTGAATCTAAAACCAGGAAATTTTTAATATCCTATGTTTTTGGCCACCACCCAGTCTTTTAGGAATAAGTGCCACAATTTATCTTTTTCTGTCATGATCTTAAAAATCATTGACTCCTACATATATTCTTCCTCTTCAGGAAAACTCAACCTACATTTTAGTTAAGGACTATCAGGAAAATGAGAAGAAAGAGAATAGCGTTGAGACACAATGACAACAAAGTTATCATACTGGATGATGCATGTTAATGAGTAGACCATGCATGTTTATTTATTGAGATACAATGACAATAAAGTTACCATACTAGACGATGCATGTTAATGAGTAGACCATGCATGTTTATTTATTATAAAATAACAATAACAGCTAAAATGACAAGAATATAAGATGTAAGTATCAGGAATCGCCCTTCTTGGTTCGCTTATGGACCCGAAAAGGAATCAGTCTCCTTTCACTTAACAGCAAACTTCTTTCTGCAGCCATAGGACAAAACACACCTAAGTTGGTCAATCAAATCTAACACGAGCATGCAATTATATAAACAAACATTTGCCCATATTTATGCATAGAGAAAGCTAACAATGATTTCATCATTATACATGTAAATATGCATTTTCAGGATTAATTTCTCTCTCTCTTGAATAGAATGACACACTTTTTAATTTAAATAATAAAAAGTCACTATATGGTTATATGAATGATGGTTTGATATTAATTCGAGGCTCAACCAATGAGATTTCATAAAATATTGTATAGTGATGAAAGATTGTCAGTTTTCTCTATATATTGATATGGGTGATTCACCCGTTATTCCTTCACATGTTTGTATGTGATTTGATTAATTAATTTTGTTATATATGAGTTATGTTGAAGTTAGTATATTGATTTATTTATTAATAACAGACATTCATTGTTTTAAGCAGTTATAAAACACTAGACGTGATCGACGTTAGGATTACAGTGAAAGCACTAATCAGATATTATTGACATTGATAAAAGTATCTTTGTTAATGGGTGATCCCAGAATACACTATAATAGGTTTTCAGAATCAACAAATTTTGTTATCTGATTGATTAACACCTTTCTTATTGATTATCCCTGGGGTCAGTCTTTTAAATTTAAAATAAACATCATTTACAAATACAATATTTTTTAATAATAACATGATCGATACATCTAGACTGATACGAATAATAATTTATACGAGTAATATCTCCGGAAACAGCAAAACTTTCGTTTGCTTTACTGTAAGTTATTTGACCTTCGAACCATGCATTGCCAGGAAAGGCAGTGAAGATTAGCTGGTAATGGATTAAGGCAGACTCTATTGATTGTCTTGCATCGAATATATTTCCTAATTGAAGTCGTAAGCAATGCTTTTGAAATGGTTTAATTAAACTATTTATTTTCTCTATAAGGTGTGGCACTCCTTTTAGTACAATTACATCTTTTACAGAAATCTCTTTAAAATACCCACAACTGCACCACTGAGGTAAAATTGATGCATCTCCACAAGTTCTGGTCTCAGGAATTTTTTTGAATAAACTTATGCCTCGAGGTAGTTGTTGAGTATAATTTAAGGGCTTGGTATCTAAGTTTTCAAAGTTTAAAATATCCTTAAATGTTTCATGTAAATCGAATACTGTAACTAGGTGTTGAGTATTTTCTTGAATATTTTTCATAATGTCTGATTGTTGTTTTTCAAACCATGAAGGAAATTTTATAAAAAGAAATGGTAGTCGATCTTCCATTTTACCTATAAACGTTCTTCGAAAGTCTCCATATCTCATACCATGATCACTCATAAATATAAACAAAGTATTATTTAGTACAGAGTTTGAATGTAATCTATGTAAGAAATTGTAAAATATTTCATCTGCTGATGAAATTTCGTCAATATAATCATGGGTTAACCTGCTTAAGAGAGTAAATGCAAAATATGATTCGTTTTGAAATATATCCAAGTAATCGTAAGTATAATTCAATATAATGGCAGATTCTAATTTTCCCAGACATATTCGGCTTAATTTTTTTAAAAAGGCTGCTTTTTCCAATGCAAGGCCAAATGGTCTAGGGTAAAATTCGGTCGGCTGAGATAAAAATCCCACTTTTTGGGAATTAAACAAGCTTTTGTGTGAGTTGTCTTCAGTTAATAAAGTATGATATCCTTTGTCTGAGAAATGTTTCCAAATAAAATCATAATCGTCAAATGGTTTTTTTCGATATTTTTTATCCATTTCATCCCAGGGGAGCTCTTCAAGATATTTTCCAATAAGAAGTGGAATCATAATTACAAGTGTATTTTCAGCAACTTTGTTATAGCCTTTAAATTCAATCGCTTTCATAGTATTAGAAATGTAGCTGTAGGTCAGTGGACAAAGTCGCTGAAGATTTAGTCTTGAAACAGAATCCATGATTATTATTGCTAAATTTAATTTATCAGGTGTGCTATTCCTGGATAGAAAATTATTTTTCTTTTTTAAAATTACTGCGTGAAAGTTTTCATAAATTTTTGACAAAATATTATTGTAACAAATTAAATGTAAAAATTCATACACTATCACAATTCTTGGATGCGTCAGATTGAACTTATATGTGGTGTTCGCATATTGATAAATACTGTCAGAAGGGAGTTTAGTATCTCGAAGAATTCCTTTATATTCACAGTGACTTAAATCTCCTTGATAATAAGCGTTTAAATTAAAATTATTAATTATTAAAAAATTATGGTCAACATCTACTAGAGGAGGATAGTGCTTACAAACTTCTTGCTTATGTGTGAAATATTTATTAAATGATATATCGGAAAGATTGATGTAAATAATGCGGCATCCTTGTGTATCGATTAGTAGTTGATCAGTCACAGCCCTATTGTAGAATTTGTTTGATTTAGATAAATTTACATGATGTTCTTTTAAGAATAGTTCAGTTGCAGCCATATTGTAGTACTGTTTTGCTTTAGATAAATTTTCGCGATGTTCATTTATGAACCATATTATAAATAGGATCAATGTTCCATAAAAAACTACGATGAATAAAAAACTTTTTGATAAGATTATTAAAATATTGAACCTGAAAAAAAAAAAAAGAAATACATAAACAAAATAGTACATATACAATAAATAATAACCCTTTCATAGAACAGACAAGTCAAATAAGTTACTAAGACAATTCACAAGCAACACTCTTAAAGCGTCATTTATCTGGTGTTGTTTGCAAGTTTATTTAAATAAATCTTTAGGAAACTTTTTTGCAAATTATATTCGTAAGATATGTGAGCTTATTTATTCACAAATGGGTTTATATTCCTAGCGTTATATATTTAATAAGCTGTAAAATTATTCATTGCTCATTAAAATTATTACAATAACTAAATTACAATAATATTTTAACATTTTTATAATATATAATTAAAGAAAAAGAAGGCTTCACACTGAACTCTTTACATTTCTTTAAAATTTTTATTCTGCATTTCTGTTACTATGTTCTGAGGGTATCCAATACCAGTTAGGCAGGGATAAAATAAATAACACAAACGCACTGTAATTATATAAAAATGTTTATTTACAATAAAAATAATAATGTAAAAAAATAATAATTTGATAGTCCATTAATTCAAATAGTCTCTATAATTTAACCTGTAATAGACATTTTGCACAAAAAAAGTAAACCAACTTCACATTTGTGTCTCCAATTCTAAAATCTCTTTATATTAATATAAAATCTCTTTATATTAATAACCAATGCATAATAGTCCTGTTGGAGGCTAATTATTTCTGTACACAAACAAAACTTTTTAAAGTTCCATTTTGAATGCTTGCACCGAACACATGATTTATCATTTTCTTAATTGCTTCATTGTAAATTGAAAGTTTTCACGTTGTTTATTTATATATAATATTTAGTGAATTAGATGTGAAGGTGTTTTAAGCTTCATGCTCTTAATTCACTCTTAGTTTGGAATGCTTGAGTCTGACTCATTTATATATAAATTTAAGTAGAGAAGAAGGTGGGTTTCCATCTTTTTATTGTAGTCTGGCTTGTGTTCTTGAATTGAGAGTTTCACATGCAGTCATTATTACATCTGATTGATTGTCACATAAGCATTTTTATGACGCTTTTGTCTAAGGTTTTAGCCTTTTATATTATTATTATATTACCTGCTAATGCTTAATAAATTTAATATATTTACATTTGTTACTATCATTTCATTAGATTTGAAAATTGCTTCATTGTAAATTGAAAGATTTTGCATTGTTTATTTATATATAATATTTAGTGAATTAGATGTGAAGGCATTTTAAGCTTCATGCTCTTAGTTCAGAATGCTTGCGTCTGATTTATTTATATATAAATTTAAATAGAGAAGAAGGTGGGTTCCCACCTTTTTCTTGTAGTTCTGGCTTGTGTTTTTGAATTGAATTCCATATGCAGCCATTATTACATCTGATTGGCTGTCACATATGCATTTTTAAGGTGTTTCTGTCGAAGGTTTTTAGTCTTTCAAGTTATCATTTTCTTAATCATAATTTCACTACTATTTCTCACTGCAGTCATGGTTAGATTTTGATTTTTTATCCTTTAACAGTAAATACATGTATCTGACAACCAGTACTTGCCATATTCAACTGCATGAGGGTTTATTAATTTCCATTCTCTTATTACATAAATGTTAATATTTGCATGCAAATTTTATTCAATTTAATTCACTATCATAATTGTATAACTAGATTTTCTAGATTAGTTTTAAAGAGAAATAATTTTAATATTGAAAAAAATTTGCATATAACTGCAAAAAAATAAATGATTTTTATTTGCAATATATTTTATGCACACAGACATTCCATTGGTTTAAAACAATTTTTATTAGACATCATTTTTTACTAGTGAGCATTTATTAATATGAAGAGCATCCATCTCAATATTAAAATTATGCAACATCAGTACATCTAAGAAGAATATGTGTAATATATAAATAAACTATAATATTATTTTAAGTTTTGGTTCGTAAAAGATTGACATAAATTTACCAAAAACTTTAAAATAAAGTTATTCAAGAAATTATATTTTAATATGTAATCTAATCATGAAATTTATTTCCCCTGCAATATTTGATACCATTATAGTATGAGATCTAGTTTCAATTTAATGATATAGCCACCAGATGCCATTTTACTTAGAAAAGGAATGAAGAAACTAATCCATAAAAAATTAAATGGAGGTATTTATTACGAACTTTACTAAACAATCTTTAAACAAGTAAAGCAATAAAAAAAATAATCCATAAGAATTAAAATGAACTGTATACATGGGGAAAAAAATTACAAAACAATAAAAATCCATAGCAAATTAAATAATGGTAATAAATATTTAAAATAACCTACTGTGTTATCTGTATTATTATAGCTGTGTTTTTGACATACCTTTGCCTATGTAACAAACATTTATTTTTACTGTAAATATGTTAATATTTATATATAGTTTGTTATTAATAAAACTTTTTTTAAAAAGTAAAATATTTAAAATAGAATTTCGAATTATTAATAATTTTGTATAAAAAGTATTTTTAATATCACTCAAAAACGGGCTACATTGGTCATTGTTTTGAAATCTTATTAAATAATTAGTCCAGATATAACCAGAAAAGGTCTTATGTATTCTTATTTCCTTTAAAAGTTTGAATTTAGCTTTAAATAAAGAGCATTACTGCAATACTGTGTTATACAAAAGCAATAAAAAGTGATTCATAAGAAATTAAATGTATGTATTTGTAAAAACAAAAAAGAATAATAAGTAATCTACAACAAATTAAAACATGGCAATTAAGTGTGTGAAATGTAATTTTAAATCTAACGTACTTCAATATAAAACTATAGAGCTGCTCATATTTTCAAAAGTGTAAATTTTCCATAATTAATACAGCTTTATTTTGGGTGCCAAAAGTAACTTTTACAAAGATTTTATCTTTGTTTATTATTTGAATAGTAAGATATCTCTCAATTGGTATGTAGATAATAAATTGAAAAAAAAAATCACTGATTGTTAAAATGATGCAGTTCTCCGTTTTTGAAATTATTAAAAAATATTTTAATTTTATAAATATAGTGTAATAAGTTACATTTGTTAGACATATTGATATGAACACTTTTCATTGTTAGTATTCTGCAATTTTTTTAAAACAAATAAATACTATTTGCAAGCATTAGTGGCTAAGAGGTCAGTGACAGCTGCTTTACAAGCAGTTGTCTCGGGTTAGTGGGTTCGCTTCCCGACTGATGCTATGACCCATGATAAAAAAAAAAACCATTTAATTTCTAATGGATTAATTTCTTCATTTCTTTTCTGCTAGAAGTGCCATATTGTGGATAGATCATATACTGTAATATTACTATTTACTTATTATTCAATATAAACTGTTACTTATTTGCTACATACATTTGTCACAAGCTTCTTCACACTCCATAATTTATTACATACTTCTCATACGTATATATCAAAAATGAACTGACTTCTTAAAACTATCAATTTCATTTATATCTAGACTTTTCACATATTTAAAACTTTGATATAATTATTTTAGATTTAATATGTATTCACTTACTATATCCATAGAAACACATACATATATATTAATAAACTTATTTTCATTTGGTTTATTCAAACAAGACTATTTTCAATTACAGTGATTATATTCATAACCATTACAGCTATATTTGAAAATGGCTATATTTGAACAAATTATAAGTGTGCAAGTGTAAAGACATAGTATCATTATAAAATTTAATTTATTTATATATCTTTGAATATTTTAGATATCCATACCCAATATTCCAGATTAATCTAGGTTGATCAAATATGTGTCTGTTATGATTGCACAAAATAATCAATAGAATTGTAATATAACATAATTTTTATTATTAATGAGTGATGCTGTACTTCTATAAATGCTAAACCTAAGATTAACATCATCCTTTTTATCTTAGGGGTTTAAAAATTAGTTAACTAAGTAAAAATTTTATTTTTGGCTTATGTTTAATTACAAGTTTTCATCCAGATCTAAAATTAACATCATAAATCACAAATGGTAAAAGGAATAATTTTTCCAATGACTGCTTCGAAAAATTATTTTATTAAATGGGATTAGAAAAAATGTCCCCATATTTTGATAATGCTCTAATTATCATCATCATCATCAAAAATTATGGATGTAATACTTCTACACATGCAATACTTTCTTCATGAATTCTTTCACTTTTGGTATTTCTTGAAATGTGATGAATGACCAGCCAAGAAATTATTAGTTGATTTAATATTATAAGAAATTTCCATAGATGCTATTAAACTCTCATCCACAGATTCGAAGTGACCAATGATTATAAAAAGGGATTTGATTTCACTAGTGCTTTAGATCATCAATATGTAGATCCAATAGGTAATTATATTATAAAGAATATTTATAAATCACTATGATGGTCAAATATCCAATATAATTTATTTGTCCATAAGGTTGTCACAAACGCATAAATAAATAATCAATCAAACAAGATTGAAATAAACAACTATTAATAAGTTTAAGAATAAATAGTTTTATATATATATATATTAGATTTTAATATTTATTGATAACAATTAATATTTAAATTAAGCATGAAAATGAAACAAAACAGCAAGGAGATTCATTCTGTCTTGAATTATTAAAGAGAAGAAAAGAAAATGATTTCTTTTTAAATAACTTTTTCCTTTTATAAATATTACTATTTAACTTTGGAATTAAATATTAACTCTTCCAAATTAAGATCTATGGATTAAATCTATGGATTAAAAGATTACAAGGAAAATATTTTAATTTTCTATTAAATCTTAAAAGGAATAGCAATATAAAAGAAAAGAACATCTGTCTGAGTTTTTTGGAAACTACGTTATTTTAAAACTTCGTTATTCCATATATATATTTAAAATAATTATATATATATAGAATATGTCAATGTGTAATTTTGATAATGAACAGTCAAGAATTTTAAATAAAGGAGTTAAATATATTTCCTTTGTAAATAAAGATGTTCAACAGGAAACTATAGTATGTGTGGAGACAGCAAATATAAATAATGACTTAAAGATTGATTTACAATCAAAAATTAATAGTGTTATAAATAAAAGTGTGAAGTATAATGGAAAAGAATGGAAGGAGAAGTGTGTTATAAAACAAATTATTGATAAAGCAAGAACTGAAAAATTAATAATTACAAGTGAGGATAAAGGTTCAAGGTTTGTGATTTTAAATGAATCAGACTATGAAAGGAAAATATATCAAGACATGGATAAACAAGGGTATAAAAAATTAAGCAAGGATCTTAGTAAAAGAATAAAAACAAGATATAAAGTGTTGTTAGACTATATGAAAATGAAAGGGTTAATTAGTGAGAAGGAATATAAGAATTTATATCCATCACGATATGAACATCCATGTATGTTTGGAAAAGTAAAGGCTCATAAAGAAAGTATGCCAGTAAGGGTAATTTTGGATTTTAGTAATTATATACTTAAAGATTTATGTGAAATAGTGTATAGGAAAATTGTAGAAACAATAGGATTTGGAAAATATTATATTAAAAATTCTGAAGAAATTGTTAACAGGTTAAGTAATATCAAGTTGAATAGAAATGGAATGATAGCATCATTTGATATTGAAAAGATGTATCAAAGTGTGCCTAGAAAAGATAGTATTGATATTGTTATAGAAAAATTAAAAATAAGTAATGGTTTATCAGAAGAATGGATGAATACTATTTATGATGCATTATTAATAATAGATGAGGCATTATATTTTAAATATAGGCAAAGGATGGGTAATGGGATGTTCAGTTAGTGGAATTTTATCATCAGTGTGAGTAAGTAGTATTGAGGAGAGTATAACTGATAGAGTTATAAGTACTAATGAGATTAAAGAATATTGTAGATATGTGGATGATATTGTAATTGTAGGAAATAGTAGAAATATTAGTAAAAATTTTAATGTGTTGAATGAGAATAAGTATAATATTAGATTTACAACGGAGAAAGAAGAAAATGGATTAAAGTATTTAGACATTTTTTTAAGAAGAGGAATAATGAATGAGATAGTTGTTGAACATTATATTAAAGATGAAAATACCAGAGGATTGATTGATCCAACTTTTTATCAGCCATGGTGCCAGATAGCAAAAAGTCATATTGGGATGTGTACAAACTCAAGATCAACACTCCTACTGCACTCCCAAGTGCTCTTGGATTCAACAATAGAATCATGATTAAGAAAGCAAAATATTGGTTCTTAGAACCGAAATATATAGACTTTATTATAAAATTAAATCTGGGCTCATTACCCACCAGCCATTTTCTAGTGTGGAAAAGGGGATTTACCAAAATTAACTCTCGATGTCAATTATGTACTATGGAGGATGAAACGATCCAACACATCTTTCATAACTGTCCGATACTCAGTTCACTAAAAACATGTATCAATGATAAAGCCAAAACACAAAATGCAGACTTGTTTTTGATTCAACATTCAATCAAGAATGGAAATTTCTCAAACATCAGACTCAATCTTTCTCTCCTTTGCAATCTGGCTAACCAGTTGCAAACATGTAATCAGTAATACGACAACCAATATCCTGGATACCTTCAAAACATTGATTAAGAGCATAAGCATTAGAGACAGAATGTTAGCTCCAGATAGGCTGTATAAAGAAACATGATCTAAAATCATCCTAATAGAAGAAGAAGAATCATAGACTTTACGTCACCTCAAGACTCCATGATACAGTAATACAGAGTAGTTTTTCTCAAGCTGTTGTTAAAAATGTAGTTCATGTATAAACAAAGTCAATAAATTTTTCTTTTTTTAAAAAAAAAAAAGAATGATAGATTAATATTAGATAAAACAAAGGCATATAAACAAATTAAAAATGAAAAATAATTATATAAAAATAGGTTACAAAGAGAAGGAAATCAGACAAATTTTTTATGGTAAGGTAGATAAAGTAAATGAGGATAATAGGAATAGGTATAGGGATAGTAAATGGATGTCTATTCCATATTCAGAAAAAGTGTATAAAAGATTAGTGAAAGACAAATTGCCGAATAATGTAAAAATAGCTTGGAAAAATAATAAGACCTTGGGTAAATGGTTAAATAATGCAAAAGAGTTAAATGATGTTAATAATATGGGGGGGGGGGCTGGTGTATAAAATTAGCAGTGGAAAATGCAATAAAATATATATAGGACAGACAGAGAGAACAGCAAGTTTGAGAGGTAAGGAACATGATCGAGCAATTAATAGAAAAGATATGAGGTCAGGGCCATATTTGCATTATTTGGATACAGGGCATAAAATGAAGTGTGAGGAAAATATAAGTGTTATTAAATATGTGAAGAATTACCATAAAAGAATATGTTATGAAACATTATATATTCAAGAAAACTTGGACAAATGTGTAAATATAGTAAAAGGTCCAGCTAAATTGGGTGGGAAATAGGCTTTATTAAACAATTGGAAAGTGTAGAAAATGGTTGTAAATATGTAAATACCAATTTATTTATTTTTATTATTTTTATTTTTAAGAGATGTAAAATATATATTTAATTATTATTTTTTGGGGAAATATTGTAAACATTTTTTTAGAGGTATAATATATTAAATTTATTTATTTATTTATTTATAATATACTGCTACATGTTCAAAGAAAATGTAATGTAAATAGTGTCCAGTAGATGCAGTGAATATTGTTAGTTGGTTATGTGAATCATTACTATAATATCTTGAGAAGGTCTCAATGGGGATGAAAGCCGGTTTGATAAACATTTAATTATACTTATTAATAGTTGTTTATTTCAATCTTGTTTGATTGATTATTTATTTATTTATTAATATTTATAAAATTGCAACATCAGGTATTAGATTATAAGGTGATATACTAAGAAGATTAACAGTAACAATGGTGAAGATGAGGTGATACCACATCTTCCAAAACTTTTTATAGCAGTTTTACAACAAATATTTTGTCGATTAAAATAGAAATCTAAAAGAATAATAGTTAATGAAGATTGTGTGCAATAATGTGCCTATTTTTACAAATAATGTTTCAGGGCTACTAAAAATGCCACAAAAGTTATTAGATAAAAGATAAGAAAATTGAACTAGAGATAAATACTAAAAAAACTAAAGCAATGTTCTTTGAATTTTCACAGAAGAAAAGCTTAATAATCATAAATTAGAATAACTATAAATAATTTTGTCATGTTATTAATATATATGAAAACATAATGAATAAAATTAAGCACAGAATTAAACTTGGATGCAATGGTTTTGGTAGAAATAATATTAAAAGGAAACATGGCTATAATAGAAAATTTTATTATGTGTTTTTTAGATTCATATTAGAACCTCTTAAATAAGAGTGAGATAAAAACTTCAGACCACTCACCAAAGTATTGAGAGATACACGTTAAATTAAAAAAAACATTGAAAAATAAAATATATAGGTGAGTGAATAAATAGATATCATTAGACATCATTGAAACAATTAAAAAAAATAAAAAAGAGATGGGATGGACATATTGCTAGAAAAGATAATAATAGAGATAGTTGAAGTTTTAAAAATCAATTACAAGAGTAGTGTAACTCCACATAGTAGTGCCACCAAATGCAAGGCTTAGTAATCAGTGGATGCAAGAAGGTTTGTGCATGAAGTCTCTAATGCCTACTCACCTATATCCACAGACTAGTTTCTAGCTACTGGCTTTTATCAGAAAGGAATCTTGTATTTGAGAACACAGAACCTAGATCTTAGAATCTAATGCAACACTCTACCAACTACCTTTTACCTATTTAGTTAAGTATAAAGCTAGGAACCCAAGATGAAAACACCATAATGTTTTTAATGCAAGCTCATTTACTTGTACAGTAATATATATCTGAACTCAGTTCAGCAATTATATATGTTAGAGTCTTTGGTTTTTCAAAAAACACAGTCACCATTTATTCCATGGGCAGAATAGGTGCAAAACCATCAAAACATCATGTGACTGGTTTACAACGGATTAGATAAGACTTAGAAAGAAATCACACCTAAAATGGATAGACAAAATAAGAAAATATGTTGGAATAATGTGAAAAAAAGATGCTATGGATCAGAGAAAGTGGATTAAATTGAATTACAAGAGATTAGAAAATACCTAGAAAGAGATTGCACATATGATGAAATTATGTGAAGAAGAGAAGCTATGAATCAAAGAAAGTGGATTACATTGAACTATAAGAGATTAGAAAAGACTTAAAAAGATATGACTTCTGAAATGGGTATATAAAATAATGAATTATGTTGGTACGATGTAAAAAAAAAAACTTTCAATTAGAGAAAGTGGATCAAGACCCAGAGATTTCATCTGAAATGGATAAATGAAATAATGTGCTGGAATGATGTAAAAAAGAAAAGCTATGGGTGAGTAAAAGATGATTAAGTTGCAAACGATTAGAAAATACTTAGACACTGCACTTGAAATGGGTAGATGAAAATGATGATGCAAATCTGTTAAGACTATATTTAATATCTTTATTGAAATATAATAAATTAAAATTAATATTAAAACAGGAGAAAATATTGAAACATTATTTATAACGTAAATGTTGAGCACGGAAAATATTTAAGATTATATACGCTATGTCAATATTTTCTCCATATACAAAACAGTATTAATATTGTAATTTTTATTAGTCGTTGATTAGACTAGAGATCATCCCAATAATAAATGAGTATAAAGTATAATTTTCATTTCACCGCTCAAACGGAAGGTAGGGACTGATTTCTATTTGCTTTTAATGACCTTGTGGAGGGATGTAATTATAAATATACGATGAAAAACATGTGAAAAAGGATGTATGATCCCCCAGATATACATTTTGTGACGAACTAGCATTCACCAGTTTGCCCAGACTGTAATCTCTTACACATATCTTTTTCATCGTTTTATTATTTATAAATAACTAATGACTACAGATTAATTGATAAGTGTCAAATTTGCTGTCCTCACAACTTTGAGACAAACCATTAGACTAGAGTTTATTCAATAATGAATATTTCTGTAGTGTAACTTTTATTACACAACTCTCATACAAGGTAGGTACTGTTTTGCATCTGCTTTGAGATTGGTATAGTTAAAATTATACTACAGAAATATTATTTATTATTGGATCTCTCTAATCTAATAAATGACTAATAAATATATTAGTATACTTCCATTAAATGGTTTATGTCAAAGTTGTGAGGGCAGCAAGTTTTGACACATCAATTACACTGTAGTCATTTGCTATCTATAAATATTGAACAGTGATAAAGATTATGTGTGATTGTGGTCTGGACCAAGATGAGTACTGATTTAGCATGAAATGTGCATTTTAGAGACCGTACATCTTTTTCATATCATTGGTCATATATTTATGATTATATTCATCCACAAGGTGTTAAAATTGGATAAAAATCAGTCCCTACCTTGTGTGAGAATGGTATAGGGAAAGTTACACTACAGGAATATTATTTATTATTGGATAATATCTAGTCTAATAAATGATTAATAAAAATTATTAATATACTTCCATTAAGTGGTTTGTATCAAAGTTGTGAGGGCAGAAAGTTTGACACTTATTAATTAAACTGTAGTCATTTTCTACCTATAAATATTAAACAATGTTAAAGCTATGTGCAAGAGATTGTGGGCTGGACCTTGGACATCATACATCTTTTTTACATGCACATGCCTTTGGTCATAAGTTTATGATTGCATCCATTCCATAAGGTTTTAAAATTGGATAAAACCAGCCCCTACCTTGCATGAGAGAGGTGTAGTGAAAATTACACTACAGAAATATTACTTAGTATTAATATTATCTTAAATTTATTTAGATAATCTCCAATGTATGCTTTTGATCCTTTTATGAAGTCATAGTAAAATATGATGTTATTCAAAACTTTGTGCAGCATAATCATTCACATTTGCTGGATGGCATTTCTAATTTTTATTATATATGCAAACTATGATACACCTATGTCATAATGGTATAATTATATGCAGGTATATGCAGGATTCATTAAATTAAAAAAAACACCTGTGATAGTTTTATATTTTGTATGACTACTGTTGTGTCAAGAATTGCTTGTATTCTATTTAAATGGAATTACATAACATTCAAACAATCTATTTGCTTAAAGCTCTGGGTAAGTGGTTGAGATGTCATGGGAGATATTTCCCCTTTCCTCATTTAAAAAAGGCCACAAGGAGCGATAATAGGCAATCTTCATATTTTCAATCAATATTTTACTATGTAGGTGGTATGAATTACTACAATATCAATTTAGAAAATTTCATTGTTAACCTGAGACAAATATTTATGCCATGGAATGAATTTGAATCTCCCACTGTCATCGACCTTAAATATACTGTAACCCGATTTTATTTGTGGAATTGTTGTAATACAATATTGTAATAATTCTGACCAAATTATCACAGTTTTACAAATATTTTGTAGTTGAGAGAATACAGCCAGACTGAATTAATAGGCTTCTCTTAGAATATAGTAGTCACACAAAAGTTCAAGTGCTTTATCCAATTAAATGATATAGTTAAAGCTCTGAACTGTTCAAATTTTGTGCTTGACATCATTAATGCCATATCACATCAATCGTCTTTGAAACAAATTACTTTTAAACAACAAGCTTTTACATTTTGTAAATGTGAAGTTCATATCGGATTATTTTAGTAGATAACTGAATGAATACATATGGCTGATCCGCTTTGATTTTATATTTATATATCAGTAATGACTTGTAATCAATACTGATTCTGAAAGATTTTATGCTCTTTAGTATGAGCTTTTCATCACTATATTATTAATTATATATACTTATATTGATGACCAAACACTATTGTTCAGTGTAGTTCCCTATAATCAAAATTTCTAAACTCACCTTTATCTAGGAGTACAAAAAAGTTCTTCTATAATCTCCAGCCATGCAAAATCTATTTTTATTTATTTATTTAAAAAAAATGTAATTTTAGAATAAATATTTTACAATACTTAAATCCAAAAACCCTACAAATAATTCCACTAAGCAAGTTAATAAACACAAGATTTTATAATGTCACAACTTTGCTTTGGTATATCTTTTATATATGAATAAATAACTTATGCAAGCTAGACTTTTGCAAGTTATGCATAGATTTTATAGGCCCATAGGGGATTAAAGTTATTCAGGGTGGCCAACACACATAATATTTATTAAATAATCCCTGTTGTTTTTGTAAACTTAATAAGCAATGATTACTGACTGCAAAAAAAGGCTATTACCCTAGACAGTCAAAATTATAGTTCCCTCAAAGTAAATATATTTAGGTAATAATATGTGGCTATAGAAATAGTTAAACACATTTTAAATATGAAAAAATATGATCTACATCTTATAACAAATGTACAGAATATTGATAAATAGTAATTGTAATAGGAATGAAAGGCAAATATTTATATATATTATACCATTTTGGTTAGACTTTGAATATATAAAAAAAATTGCATAGTCAAGCGTTGGTGGCCGAGTAGTTAGCACGGCTGCCTTACAGGCGGTTGTCCCGCGTTCACTTCCCGGCTTGTCTCAGGTTCGCTTCATGGCTGATGCTTTGACACATGAAAAATAAATTGCATAGGTCATTAATTTTATAGATTATTGATTATTTTAAAATTGTCAATTGATATTATATCTAATCTTAAGTAATTAGGAAACTTGCAAAATACAAAAGTAATAATTCGCAACTTTTTATTTTACCTTTTTAGAAAAATAATTAACGATTGATTTTCTTTTATCTTTCTTTTCAAATAATACAACTTATTTGCTAAAGTTAAAATCTTGCCATAAACTTAATTATAAATGTAAGATGTGTGTATATCTTACTTTTAATAAAAACAGCAATAATGTATTTATCTACATGTTCTAATAACAATGGGTATTAATAGGTGAATAACAAATGGCATTCCATGTATATGTACATTTGTGTGCAGGAATTAATTTTAAAATTATAAATATTTAAAGGTAACGGTTGCTATTCCAAAAAAAAAAATATTGTTTGTAACAGTATTTTTTTTTTTTTAAAAAAAAACAAGTTGTCTTCTTTTTTTTTATTATTATTATTATTATTATTATTATTATTATTATTATTATTATTATTATTATTATTATTATTATTATTATTATTATTATTATTATTATTATTATTATTATTATTATTATTATTATTATTATTATTATTATTATTATTATTATTATTATTATTATTATTATTATTATTATTATTATTATTATTATTATTATTATTATTATTATTATTTTAAAAGAAGAAATTTGAGTCATTATATTGTATTCAATGGTCTCCAAAATCATTCAGGAAAACTAAAAGTGTAAATATCGAGTTAAGCCCATGATTTTAAGTTGAAGCTCTTACTTATTGTTTTTCTCGGTATGATGTACCTCTAACAATTTAATTAATATGATGTGTTAAATTTTAAATATTTTGCTTAAAAAGGAAAATGATATATATATATATTTTAAAAGTGCATTATATAAAAAAAACAATATGATTAAGCTAAACAGAAAGTTTTGATATATACACTAAAGGACAAGATGAAAATCTTTTGACGAACTTTGAGGCAAAAACTGAAATACGATTTGCTATAGCATTCTGGGGAGAAAATTTTAAAATGCTTGTTTGAAATTAAAGTGATTATATACAGTGTACATCTAACATATATACGAGTGCCAATGCACAAAATTAATAATTTACCAAGAATTTAAAACAACAACTTGCTAGATGGAATAATTATTTTTAAAAAATGCAAAATAAAAGTTTGACTTACTATATGTTTAAATAATGTTTTTTTTTTTTGCCAACTAATGGAAAATTAAAAGTTCTAAAAATATTAATGAAGTGTTGAATATGTAAATCTAAATATGTGTGTATATATATCAAATGCTCATGGATTATTAATGTGCCAAAGATAAATTGATACCCATCCCAATAAATGGAATAATAGTTAAAGATGTTAATAAAATTTAATCATGGAAATTAATACCCACATGCCCCTGTGTTATATACGAATGCCACAAACCAATAACTGATGAAAATATATAGAGTGACTTCAAATGTGATAATAATCGTTTTAAAAGAATAATATGCGCAATACTTTACTAAGTATTATTAATTACCAGTTAATAAATGAACTTCAAATATTCTAAGGAACCTTTTTTTGTTGTTGTTGGATTATTGTACTTCAAATTATTGGATTTTCTTGATGGGTTTGGAGCGTAATAAGAAAACAAAGGAACCTAATGAGCAATAGAACTCTTGGTGATAAATATTAATCTCTATTAACACAGTTTATTTGGTCTATTTATAATTTATGTCTGCAGAAAGGAGTTTGCTATTAACTGAAAGGAGACCCTTTGATTCCTCTTGGAGGCCTTAAAGGAACCGAGCAGGGTAAATTCCTAATGTCCACTCCATACGTTCTTGTCGTTGCAGCTGTTATTACTATATGTTTATTCATATAGTATACGAACATGGATGGGCTGCTCACCAACACGCATTAGCCAGCGTGGTCAGTTTATTGGCTTTTTACCTCTGAGTTTAAGATCAAGAAACACCATGGTCTTTCTTCTCAGTGCCTGATAAGGCAGAATGAATGTTTGTGTAAATGATAAAAGATTTTTCCCAATTATACAATTATGACAGACAAAAATAAAGCATGGCCCTTAATCCCAGGAGGCTGTAAAGTCACCAACCAAGGCAGCGGTTGGTGGCCGAAGGCGGAGGGTGCTAAGAATATCCTGGAGGCGGACCCAGGCTGCCATTTGATGACGACTTTTTATTTAGGTACTTACAACTGCAGCTCACTTTCAAGTGAAGGAAGATTGCAAGAATTAGAAGAAGAACTCTCTTATATTAAATGGGATATTATTGGACTTTGTGAAGTTAGAAGAAAAGGTGAAGAGACAATTGATTTAAAAAGTGGACACATGCTCTATTATAAAGGCACAAATATTGGAAATACAAGTGGAGTAGGATTCATTATAAATAAAAAGTGGAAGAACAATATTGTGGAGATTGATGGTATATCAGACAGAGTGGCAAGATTAGTTATACAACTTAATAGCAGATATCAAATGCAGATAATTCAGGTTTATGCCCCAACAAGTTCTCACAGTGATGAAGTAGTAGAAGATTTTTATATGGATGTACAAAAGGCTTTTGATCAGAGTAAACAACATTTTAAAATTGTTATGGGAGATTTTAATGCTAGAATTGGTAAACAAATGAAAGATGAAAGTGTTGTAGGTAATTTTGGTTATGGTAATAGAAATGAGAGAGGACATAGACTTGTGGAGTTTGCAGAGAAGGAAAAACTTTATATTATGAATTCTTTTTTTGAGAAAAATGTTAGAAGGAAATGGACATGGAAGCATCCAAATGAAGGTACAGCAGAATTGGATTATGTTTTGACTAACAGGAAATACATATTTCAAGATTGTAATGTTCTTAATAAATTTAACACAGGAAGTGATCATCGATTAGTAAGGGGTAAGATACATGTTAATGTAAAACTAGAGAGGCAAAAATTATTAAGAAAAACTATATTTACAGTTGATATTCCTAATCTTCAGAAACATTCTAATGAATTTAAATTAGAACTTACAAATCGGTTTCAAGTATTAGTAGATTTTGAACATGATTCAGATTTGAATGAAATTAATATGAAAATAACTGATACACTTTTAAAAACTGCAACAAAGATAGCTGGTAGAAAAAAGCAGCAATTGACTAATAAAATTTCTACTGAGACTAGAGAACTTATGAAGAAAAGAAGGAATATGAAGATATGCAAGAATGATGCATTAAAAAGAATTGAATATCTCGAATTTTGTAAAATGGTGCGGAAAAGAGTTGAAAATGATATAAGAAAGTATAACTGTGAACTAGCAAGAAAAGCTGTAGAAGAAAATAAAAGTCTTAAGAATGTAAAACAACATTTTGGTATTGGTAGGAAATTTATATCTGCAATAAGGAAAAAAGATGGAATTATTACTAAAAAGAGGGATGACATTATGAAATTGGTAGAAGATTTTTATCAAGAATTATATAGTAATAAAGAACAAGTACCTCCTATATCTATTACATCTTCCGAATTGCCCAGAATTTTAAATGAAGAAGTGAGAAATGCAATTAAATGTATGAAAAAAGGAAAGGCTCCAGGTAATGATGGAATTATAATTGATATATTAAAAGAAGCAGGTGAAGAAACAGAAAAAATATTAGCAAAGTTATATACCAAATGTCTAAATGATAAAGATGTACCGGATGATTGGAAGAATGCAGTAATAATATTAATATTTAAAAAAGGTGATAAAGAAGATATTAGAAATTACAGACCTATCAGCCTTTTTAACAGTTTTATATAAAATTTTTACCAAGATAATTACAACTCGTCTACAGAGAACCTTGGATTTTCACCAACCAAGAGAACAAGCTGGATTTAAAAGTGGTTTTAGTACAGTAGATCATATTCAAGTATTGAGAGAAGTTATAGAAAGGACAAATGAATATGAGTTGTCATTATGTTTTGGATTTGTAGATTATGAAAAGGCATTTGATTCTATAAACATTTCTTCAGTGATTAAAGCATTGGATCATCAAGGTATAGATCCAGGATATTGTCATATTTTAAAGAATATTTATAAAAATGCAACAGCAACAATTAGATTACATAATGATACTGGGAAAGTCAACATTGAGAAAGGTGTAAGACAAGGTGACTCCATATCTCCAAAACTTTTTACAGCAGTGCTGCAAGAAGTATTTTGTGGATTAAAATGGGAAACTAAAGGAGTGAAAGTAAATGGAGATTATTTAAGTCATTTAGATTTCGCAGATGATGTAGTTGTTTTTGCAAATAATGCTTCCGAGCTGCAGGAAATGTTGCAGGAGTTATCAGATGAAAGTAGGAAAGTAGGACTAAAGATAAATGTTAAAAAGACTAAAGTAATGTTTAATCGATTTGCTCCAAATATGAAAATAAAGATTGATTATGATGAATTAGAAGAAGTTAAGAGTTACAAATACCTTGGTCAGATTATTAATACAGATGGAAACATAATAGAGGAAATTAATCATAGAATTAAACTTGGTTGGAGTGCTTTTGGTAGAAATAACTTGATATTAAAAGGAAATATGCCTATGTGTTTGAAAAGAAAGGTTTTTAACAAATGTGTTTTACCAGTTCTTACTTATGGACCTGAGACTTGGACACTTAATAGAAGATCAATACAGAGACTTCAGACCACTCAAAGAAGTATGGAGAGATGTATGTTGGGAGTAACAAGAAGAGATCGAAAATGCAATGTATGGGTAAGAGAACAAACAGGTGTTACTGACCTCATTGAAAAAATTAAAAGATTGAAGTGGAGTTGGGCTGGACATATTGCTAGAAGAGATGATAATAGATGGACAATTGAAATTTTAAACTGGATTCCAAGAGATTATAAAAGACCCAGAAGGAGACCACATATAAGATGGATGGATGAAATAAGAAAACGTGTAGGGGTGATGTGGAGAAGAGAAGCTAAAGATCGGAGAAGATGGATTAAACTTGGAGAGACCTTCATCCTGCAGTGGATTGATAATGGTTGATAATGATGATGATGATGATGATTTATAATTTATTATATGTAATTATTTGATTTAAAAAGATTATTTAACATATACTTATGTGTGAATGAATATCTGAATGTGTAATTAAACAAAAGAAAATTTTAATAATTCTAAATTTTATATTTAGTAGTTGTAATAGATTTTATTTAATAACATGTTTTGGTTTGCTTGGTGAATTTTTAGTAGACTAACTATAACAAGTTAATATTTTCTCCATACGATTTTTTTTTGGCCTATTTGAAATTAATAGGTAAATATTTTTTTGGGATTTGAAAAGAATGTTTAGAACTATCACAGCTTTGGTAGTGACATTTTAATTTAAATTACCATAATATATTCGTTAACTTTTTATTGTTCATTTTGTAAATAAATTACTATTATTATTTATTAAATCCGAATTATGAGTCTCGTTTAACTTAATAGACACATGATATAACAATTATAATTTATAGTTTATTATAAGTATATAAGATCTAATTAACAAGAAAATATAAATTTTATTGTTAAACTAGAATCCAGTAATGATTAAAGGTTAATCTAACATTTTCATGAACACTTATTAGTACAAAAACTATTAATAAATTCTTGTAATAAAATTTCATATATTCATTAAGCTTAATATCTTTTCTTAAATGCAATATAAATATACCACGCGGTTACAGAAGGGTTATTTATGAATGGGTACCAATAGGAATATATTTATGAATTTTAAATACTTTTTTAGCATAAATTTTGGACTATTTTATTAATAAAGTCTCATTTTACTCTATTGCAGGCTTGATTTATTTAACTAATACAGCAATATTAATTTTAACTAATATATTTATTTCATTAAATATTCATATTATATCATTATTATTATTTTAAATTTCAACTTTATGATTTATGAGGCATATTAAGTAAATAGTCCAAATGATTAATTTATTCTTCTATAAATTAAAATAGTTACTGTGTTAGTATTTTATTATAATAGAGGATTAGTTAAATCTTTCTTTATTTTGTACTATTTTAGATTTTTCTATGTTCAAAGACTTGGGACATTGATAAGAATTAGTATTCTCATGTTCTTGATGGTATCAGTATAAATTTGATGTTTAAAGCGAGGGCATACAAATAGAATCTTCTTATTTCTCGTGTCCATTTTTTTTATATCTCTACAGATTTTGGCATTCTCAATTTGGACATTTGAAGAGTCTCTTTCTTTTGTTCATTTTATATCGTTACAATAAATTGTAAGGGTAGCTTACAATCCTATCGAGACCAGCCTTTATTTATCCACACCATCAAATCAAACCTGTTTAAAACATAAACTTAACCAACATTTTTTGTAAACATATATATATATATGTGTGTGTGTGGCAAATGTTTGCCTTATTAAATACCAAATGAAACAAATGTCACAATGAACTAATTTCTCTTATTTAATAAAAAATAAAAACCCAGTTACAGAAGTCCTTCACATACACACACACATATATATATATATATATATACCAACAATGAGTTAATTGTCAATGTGTTGTATGTCACCAATAAAGTCTTAGATTTAGTAAATATAGCGATGATCCAATGTCAAGCCAATCTCTAGGCAACCAAGTGTGAAAAATGAAATTAGAATTCTGTAATGTAATTTTATTTTTTTAACTACAACCAATATAATACACCCAACAATATAGTCATGGCAATTAAAAAGGAAATGGAAAGGCTAATATACTAAACACTAGAAACTAAGTGTGGTATAAAAGCAAACTTAGTTCATTTCCGTTGTCTTTTGTTATTTTTCAAATGAAGCAATAATTGTATGAAACCAACATCTTAAGATTGAATGCTCAAATATAAGGGAAGATGGATGATTTGTTCAAATATTCCATATTATCTACATAATTTTCGTATAAGAAATTACAACAACAAAAAAAAAAGGTTGATAAATTTGTGCGGTTTAACAAAAGAACTGAACTGATTTTAAATTGATATTTAAAAATAAAAACTCTGCTATTATTTGAATATGGAGAAAAAAGAAATAGAACATTGCCAGCATTTACATAAATGATGAAGTAATTTTTTTCTTATATAAGCCATTAAATGCCACATAGCAAATCAAAAAAAATCTGTTATAAACTTCTGGGCCATCTATTCTGGCTAAATTAACATTGATATAGGACTAGAGTGCTACTGTCCCAACCATGGAAGTGCAATGACTTAATCTACTTGCCAGTATGATGCCTAAAGAAACACCAAATGTCCTTCACTAAATGTCTAAATGGGTTGAGAAGGAAAGCAACTGCAGAAAATGGAAACAACATCATTTCAAGCGCCTTGCCGAGGAATTCTAATGAAGGATGAATGATCTGAAGAGATAGACTGTATCCATAAAGAACATTATTGCCAAACTCATTGATATTAATCAAGATTTATGTTAAATAAAGTTTAGGTCAATTTTCTCTCCATAGTGACTTGATATTCATCATCACTACTATAATATGGAATAAGGTAAGATTTTTGATACTATTCCATAGTAAGCACATATACTTACTACAGGACAGAGTTTGTGTTATTTGTTTTTTGGTTATTGTTAACTAAAGATCGTTTATATTTATTTTTTTGATATAAATGACTAACCTTGTATGGATGTTCTTTTCTACCAACCATAGAAAACTATACATAGGTAGGAGGTGTCCCCAAAGAAAATAGAACATCAATAATTGTAACTGGAAGACAAGGCTATTACACATATACTTGTATAATATTGTAAATTAGCTAGTTAGTTAGCTTTGTGGTCAATGTAATAATGTTTTTATTTTATTTATTAACTTTATCTGTTTTGTAAGTAATTAGTGCCTTGTTATGTATCTCTGCCACAGGTAAGGATTGGAATAGTGAACACATTCAATTGCTGATATGGTAGAAATACATTCTTGACACACACACTTATATTGTTTTATCAATTGTTTTATCATGTTAAAATGTTTTGAATTTTTGTTTCATTATTTAATAAACATTGTCAATTTGATTTAAATTGAACTGGTCTCTAGTTTATTAAAATCATGTATACATTCATTCATCAACTTTTAACTGGATATATACATACACACATTTCATTCTTATATAATAATACAGTAATATGTTTGTATGGATCTTTAAATCAATTGAAACCTGTATAGAGGTGTTGTAGTTGCTATTTAGTGTAAATTTACCCCTGAAGAGAGTTGAAGACAGAATTCTCTCTGAATTCGAATATTGAGGGTGTAACAAAACCTGAAAGAGGTGTGAGGTGTGGATGAACTAGCCCAAATTTTATCTAAATTTAATGTGGAAATTTAAAGCTAGCCCATTGGAGATAGATACAATCATAGGTTATGTACTTCATTGTGTCATTCACAGCATCCTATCAAAAGATCGTAGGTCCAACTGTAGTGAGATGCGTCCCCCCTCTTCTTGTGAAAAACTCGGACCATTACAATATATATATATTAAAATATTAATTTTGATGCCTGGATTTTTTTATACATGTAAAATTCAACTTGATATATATAAAATACAGTAATATTCATATAATTCAACTTATTCTGTTGGAAGTACTTTCAACTATATTCCTTTAGTCTTTGCCAACTATATAATGATATAATGTTGAATAATCAAAATGAGACATTAATTTATAACTCCCATAATTCTATTCATCCATATTGTGGGAGAAATGATTAGAATTATGGGAGTTGTGGGAGAAATGAATGGAATTATAGGAGTATTAAAATAATGTCTCATTTTGATTATTCAACATTATATCATTATATAGTTGGCAAAGACTAAAAGGAATCATCAAACATTGAAATAACAGAATTGTGGTAGAACTGAATAGAATTATGGGAATTATAAAATGTTTCATTTTGATTATTCAACGTTATATAGTTCTCAAAGGCTAAAATAAATATATCGAAAATACTTCTAATAGAATAAGTTGAATTATATGAATATTACTGTATTTAATATATATCAAGATGAATTATATATATATATATTAAAATACTATGTGTTTTAGCAATTCTTCCATATGGATCTGAGACTTGGACACTTACCAGAAGAGCAACATAGAGACTTCAGACCACTCAAGTATTATAGAGAGATGAATGTTATGAATAACAAATAGAGATCGAAAAATGAAATACATGGGTGAGAGGACAAACAGATGTTACTGATATCATTGAAAGAATTAAGGATTGTGTTCTGATCTATCGAGTCAGCCGCTTGATGGTGTTGATGCTAACCAAAAACACATTAATATAACATTCCCGGGCTAGCGATTCTCTAATAATATTGACTTCTTTTTTTTGTTTACAAATTTTACTTTCTTTCGTTTCTAAATTATTTTCCCCAAATAATATTTTTGACAATGGGACAATAGTAGTTGTTTTTTAATTTTTATTTACAAGAGGGCCTTTTTGGTGTATGTTCAAATAGTAATTTTGGTTTTTTTAAATAGTTTTACTGTTTTTTAAAATTTGATTGACAAAATTCAAGAGAGAACGGTTTTTTTTAAGTATCTTTAAATAATAATTTATGTTACTTTTATTGGTTTACATTTGACAATAATTATTGGGAGAAGGGGTGTATGTTTAAATAAAAATTTAAGTTATTAATTTTTTTTTTACATTTGATGAAGGCCATTTGCAATCCCTCAAACAAGCTGCCTTTATGAAGTGAACATTTCCATTGGCAAGAATGAGATTTTACAAATGAAAGTCCAAAGATGTCTATGGACCTCAAGTCACATATATTCGCTATACAAACATATCTTTTCTTTCAGCAGGATGTTTTTCTGCTGTAGAAATGTTACAGTGCTGGCTTCTGTAACTGGCAATTCCCATATTTTCAAGTTTTCTGTGTTTGAATTAGCCCATATTCTTGGTCTCGGAAAATTACTCGCTAAAACGTGTCTTAAAGTGTGATTGTCAAAATATTGCACTACCCCACCCTAATAGAGAATTTAGGAGGTTTACAGCTTTATGAGAACAATCACTACACTGTTAAAACTGTTAAAAGGTAACAGTACATCAATTCATATGAAAAAAAGATCCCAATGAAAATTTAAATAATTTTGACAGATGAACTTAACACACTCTCATACGATACTGTTACATAAAATACATAACACAGCATTACAATATAGTGCATAACACAAACAACTATGGCATTTACCTCTGCTTTTAGCATAGGAAAAAGCCACAGTGTTAGCTGCTAGCCGAGTTAACACTCTTTCTAGGTTTTATCGTAGAAAGAAGGCTTAACTCCAAGTTAACACTCTTTCTAGATTTTATCATAGAAAGAAGGTTTAACTCCAAGTTAACACTCTTTCTAGGATTCATTGTAGAAAGAAGGCTTAAATGCTTGGGTGCAGCCATGGAAATGGCATATTTCTAGAAATTAAGCTAGAAATAGCATCATCCAGCGACTAACATGATAGATCAGAACACAACCGAATTAAGAGACTGGAGTTGAACTGGACATATTGCTGGAGTAGATAATAATAGATCAACAGTTGAAATCTTCAATTGGATTTCAAGAGATTGTAATAGACCCAGAAAGATACAACATGTGAGATGGGTGGATGAAATAAGGAATTTTGCTGGCATGATGTGGAAAAGAGAGGCTAGAGATCAGAGAGGGATTGAACTTGGAGGAACCTAATGGTTGAAAATATTAATGAGTATGCATAAACAGAATTTTAAAATTATACAACTGATTTTATTTAAAGCGACATCCACAGTTAAATTGGAAGTTGCGTCCAATTTTTGGAAATAGATAACCAAATTTTTTTTTTTTAATTTAACACTTCTCTATCTATTATTACTCTCATTTTTTTTTTTTTGCAAAATACTATGTGAGATAAATATTTGCGAAGAGTAGCAGCAGGATTGCTATTTGTCAAAATTAATTTAAATCAAATCAATATATTGAAATTTAATGTTAAACACTACAGTCAAGTCAAGCATTGGTAGCCAAGAGGTCAGCGCAGATGCCTTGCAAACAATTACTTGCAGACAGTTGTTGTGGGTTCGCTTCTCTGTCGATGCTTCGACATATGGAAAAAAAAAATACTACAGTCAATTTGTTTTAATTTTAAATACATTCAGACCCCCCCCCCCCCCCCAAGTTATTTTTTTAATTTTGTAAATGGTGATTTCTGTGAGGACTGAAAATAATTTTAACCTGAGAAGTCTGTCTATAAGTATTTCAAATCTTCAATATCATCATTAATTTAATAAATCTGAATATAGAATTAAAGGAGTTGTTTAAGATTCTGTGAAAAACAATGGGATAATGAATTTATTTTTTAACCGATCTAACATATAATCATTCTTCAACAATAATAGAAATCATTTTTAACTTCTCTGAAATTTAACAGTGATTGAACTGCGACCGAGACAGCAGATCAGACTACTCCCATAGTTGAGTGAGTGTCTGATTGGTGGGTTTTTATTCATGAAGTTTCATGGCATATATATATATTACTATACTGTAATATTTTTTATTAGTATAAAAAGTATGGGTAATGATTTTATAAACTTATTATGCAATCTATTTTCAAATCGTTCAAAAAATTTATTTTTTGTCTCCGTTCAAACTTGAATAATTCAATAGTACCAAATAGAAAAAAAAATATTTATATTCATAAAGTTCAAAATCAACTTTACCCTGGTGGTCGAGAGGTCAGCGACGGCTGCTTTAGAAGCAGTTGTCCCGGGTTAGCGGGTTCGCTTCCCGGCTGATGCTATGACACATGAGGAAAAAACTTTACCAATTAAAAAAATGTAGGCCATTCATTATTTTAAATTCTATTAATAGGAAAAAAATGTTCAAACAATATAGTTTTATTTAAATGTTTCTACATTAACAGCGCATGTAAATAAGATCATTCCAAAAAGATATGTCTCAATAAGGCATTGATTTAGAAGTTAAACATTATAAGAAGTAAAGAGTTAAAAGTATCAACCTACCAGTAAAGGTTAATATATTGGTATATACTCATAAATGTACATTTTTGGTTTATTAATTTATGGTGCAATTTTTAACAATATTTTTTCTGAAAACCATGCTATTTAGAAAAATGATTTTTTTCTCATTTGCGTTCTACTGGGAGGGGGGGGGGCATAAATCGCACCACTACTTTTTGTGAAATGATTATGACTAATTGAAGTTATTACAGTGAAAATGCTACTAGCGATTAGAATAAACATGATACTTACTTACTAATCATCTAAATTTCAGGATAGAAGAAAAAGATTGTAAAGAAATGGAGTGGAGAAAAGATATTTATTTCACGTTTTACCTGCTAAAGCACAAACAAGTTTTATTTTCTTTAGAGAGCAATTTCTTTTTATATATATTTGAAATTGATATACAGTGTGGAAACTACGCGCTTGCCTACGTGCATTGTTAAAAATATTTTTATAGAATAGTATTTTACGCGATCGAATTTTATCAAGAGTTAAATTAAAATATTAGTATTTTAAATTTAATAGAGATGTCTGACTTTAGTTACAAGATATATTATTATATCATATATAGTTGAAATTCATTATATTATTATGGTTGCTAAAAAAGAAAAATAGAAAGTGCATTGCGTTATCAGGTTTCTTTTATATGCTTTTTAAATCTATTTATTTTCCTCCAAGTTTATATCTGTATGTTTTATTTTAAAAGATTATTTTACATTAAAATATTTTACAAATATGGGTTTAAAAAAAAGTCTTCACCTCATTTTACGCGACGCGCATACACAAAATTAAGAGACGCTGCAGTTTGAAAATTTCTAAATCCTTTTTATTTGTTTAGCGTGAAAAATCATCCTAAAGTTATGACGTGAGGCTCTAGAAAACAACAATGAAGCAAAAAACATTTTCATCATATTTTTTTTGTATGTATTGTATCTTATCCTATTCACGAATAAACGAGGTACTTACATTTAACAGCCTCAACTATCAGATTATATATATAAAATCACAAGCATGGTTAAAAATTCATGTAAAGAATGAAAAGATATTACAGCGTCCTCTTGTGTTAGTTGTAAGTTAATATAATAATAATAGAGATCCAACAGAATATTTATAGAAATACAAGTTCGTTAGAAAAATCAGTAATGGATTAAACTAATTGATACTAATTAAAATCTCCATTAAAGTGTTTTATTGAGACATAGTTTAAAGATTAAAAAAGTGTTGTAATTAAGAAAATCCATCCTAAAATAAATAACATATGAAGTAAAGAAATTATTTTGTATCATTTCTTAGGATAGATCAAACCTTCGTTGTTATATATTAGATAAAGATTATAAAATAAAATGATTATTATTAATCTATTGATGTAACATTTAACTTAAAATATGTGAAAAAAATGTTTTCTGTTAGAAAGCCATTTAAATAAAGAACCCAGAATTGACATATGTTTCGTGTTTGATAAGTTTGCAAATCTTAACTAGTAACATTTGATTCTTTGATGAAAAAAAAAAAAAAATTAACTTTATCTGTTTAATGATGATATTAGAAAAATGACGATTAAAAATCCGAATTTTTCTTATTTTGTAAGCTCAATTTCTGATATTTATGATTAGACAATTTAATTTATTATTTACATTAGATTATTGCAAATAAAATAAGAAAACCAAATATTTAAGAATGGATAAAAATTCTAAATTTGAGGCTAAATATTAATTTTGCTTATTAAATAGAGGGATTTGAACTTAGGATTTTCAGTTTATATTAATTTCCCACTCTATTTCAAATAACCGATATACATGACCACATACATGTGTAATGGATAAATGATCCCCAATATATGTATTTTGTGCAGAACCAGCGCTAATCAGTTGAACTACATTATAATTCCTGACATATATATACAATCAGTACTCGGCTTATATTAAGATAGCAATTCCTTAAACTTTAATGGACAGGCTTCAATCTTCTCACTCTTCCAACAATTCAACCATTACTTTAATTGAAAAGTAATGATGAGACACTCAAAGCCCTTGATGGTCTTGATATTGTAGTCACACCCATGTTGACATTACATCAATCTGACCCCTTAAATTATTAAAACATTGTATATCCATTTATATTAATAAAAAAGAAATGGTCTGGACTTATACTATGATATAATCTATTTCCAAGATAATATGTAATTAATCTATTCATTCCATAATCTTAATATTTTATTATAGTAAATAGAGTGATTTGAACTTAGGAGTTTCAGTCTGTATTCCATTCAAATCCCTTTATTTACTATAATAAAAACATTCAGTACATTGAATAAATAGGTTAATTTTGCTTATGGTTTTTTTTTTTAAAAGTTCAATCCTTGAATCAATGGTAAAATTAAAACATTTTGAACAATATTCAAATGATCACTTCAGTACCCAAATGTCACATGACTTCTCAAACAATTAACCATTCGATTGATTTTCATATTTGTTGTTTTATTTCTTGTTCTTTAACATATATCATTGATTAAAACTTGTAACAAAACCAAGTGTTTAACATAACATCAGTACTTTGGTTTAAACTATTTGCTGTGGTCTTGGAGACTTTTATATGTTATTTTATGCCACTTTGTAGGACCTAGAAATTATATAATGCTGTAGAAAGGGATGTTGGACTAAAATTTTTTGATTAAACTGATGCTAAATGCTGAAATATTGCAAATAGACTGTATGTATTGAAAAGTCATTGAAATATAGCTGCTGATGAATTCATGATGAATTAGAAAAAAAATGATTTAAACTTGAAAATATTTTGTCCACTAATAGACTTAAAATATGTTCCCTTATTCAATAAAAACCACTTTCTTACCTACTAATTCTACTTTTTTTAAAATAAAAAACTGACCCATCTAATCAATAAAATCTGCACACATTATTAACATGCCCTTGATGCACAACACAATACAAATATAGTTTTTTATTATGTACAAATTTTCAAAAATAACTGGTAGTTTCAACTGTTCAACAAACTTCTTCAAAGATTGTTTTATTATTTAATATATGTAAATGACATCTCTGCTTATCTATGTATGATTCATAGTACTGACATATCAACATTTCAGCTGGATCATACTGGTCATCAACTGGGTAATAAATACGATTATAAAAAGTACTATTAATCATTCATGGATAAACCCAGATATATCATTTATATATGTAACCCATAATAATTTTTATATCAACACATACATATTATAACATGCAATTATAACTTTCTCTAAAATGAGCTCAAAGTACATGTGAACAGAATAAAATAATACTTCAATTATTATTATTGCTGGTCATATGCAGAACTGTTTTATTTGATAGAAAGCAAAGGTAACTTTGAAGTTATTTGAATTTATGAACCTTTTCCATAGGAACTTAAATGAACTTTTTTTTACCTTTAGCTAAAGATGTTCAAATATAATTATTGTGTGTGTATTTTTATAGGTAGATTTAGTTTCAGAATTTATTTATTAACCATAATTATTTACATCTCTACTAAAATTTTTATTATAATTATTTAGAAATGGAAGCAAATTGTGGTAATACTATATTTTAATTTAAATTAAAGGGTATAATAAAATCAATAATAATCCAGAATTCGCTCGCTGTTGGATTTTCTTTATGATAGAACAATTAAAAAGTTATTAAAATCCAAAATATTTATGTTGATCCAGTCTTAAAATTGCAATAGCTGAATATCATGTTGGTGGCTTATTAAAATGTTTGGTTGTGTGTTTGTTGTATAAATATAGAACTGGTTAGTTAAAGACTGTTGATCAGAAATCCATTTTAGTAATACATGTGGCTTATGCATATAGAATGCATTTACAGACTTGTAACGCATCTAGTAAAATTACATGTTTATATGTGCGATATTATATTTATGAAAGCTGCTAAAGTATAGTTTTATTGTATTTTTCTTAAATGATGATGATAATCCTCCAGAACATAAAATATTTGTTATAGTGACTAGTTTATGCTTTTGTTGTAGTTTCTTTAAATGATGATGATCACCCAGCTTGGTAATTAAATGTGTATTAGGGGTGTTCAGACAAGAAACTCACTTAGTATTTATTCTAAGCTTTATGGATACAATCATGTTGAATTTTGATTATGTGATGGATTGACATTTGAATTATTTATATGCACATCCAAAACATGGTTTTAATGAGTATAAACAATATTATTAAGTTTAAATTAACTAAATTAATCAATTATTGAAAGATACAAAGTAATATATAAAAGAAATGTGGTAATATTAACTTGTTAATAAATATTTTTTTTGTAAAATCTATTGAGTCCAGAATTTTGTTCTTTGTACAATATAGGAGTATTGTAATATTTAATAGTCCATGCTTTATTTTAAAGAGTTCATTGATTCTCAGTGAGCTAGTGGACATAATAAAGATTATTAATGGATGCTGAGTCAATAAAATTAATGGCTATATGTCTTCACCAATAATTTTTAAATTTCCTATTAGATCAATGTATTAACATCTAGTGAGGTCTGATTATGTTGGGTATCACCAGCTACTAACATTAATAGGAAATTCTAAATGCTTAGTCTAGTGGTATCTCTTGGTGATTGATTTGATGATGCTGTAATAACCATTACAATATATATGATCAATCACACTTTTCATATTTAAAGCACTCTCTGCATTATATTGCCACCAAATTCACCATCTGTTGATAAAAAAAATTTCCAAACCTATCTTTTTATTTACAAATACTTTATAAAAATAAACTCCATTTTTCAGAGGGGATAAAGAATTAAACCACAAAAACCCATCTAGAGTTCAACTTTATATACCTTGATTATGTCTTGTTTGATTATGGATCTTGAATATTTTAGTAATAGATCATCCATATATATGGTATTTAATCTATCAGTTCATCACTAATCATATCTCCCAATGGATGAGGAATAATTTTATTCATATTTCAACATTCAATGAACATATATATATATATATATATATATATATATATATGAATATATATTGAATGTATAAATATATATAAAATGTTTATATGGATTTTATTATATAGATATGAGAAGATAATATTCATTAAATAGAGAAACACTTTAACTTTGGATATTATAAGAAACTATCAGGTATTACTAATTGACAATTCCTGAGGCAACACAAGTTTTTTCTCATAATAGTCCTTTTGTTTGGATTTTTAAAGCAAAAGGGGTTCTCTTGTATTTTAAACCCAAGTTATATACAACTCTCTCTCAAGAAGTTAAAAATATTATTTGCCAAATGTCAAGAAAGCTGTTATCCTTTCACTTTCTCACACTTATAATAACACCCAAATAGCTTTCAGGGTTTAAATCCATACAAAAACTTGGGATTTAAAGTAAGAGAACCCCTTTTGCTTTAAAGACTCTCAACAAAAGTGTTATTATGAGAAAAAACTTGCTATGGCTCAGGAATTGTCAGTTGGTAGTATTGATTTCTATATTAAATATCTATCTATCTATCTATCTATCTATCTATCTATCTATCTATCTATCTATCTATCTATCTATCTATCTATCTATCTATCTATCTATCTATCTATCTATCTATCTATCTATCTATCTATCTATCTATCTATCTATCTATCTATCTATCTATCCATCTATCTATCTATCTATCCAACCATCTATCCCGTTCATCTATCTATCTATCTATCTATCTATCTATCTATCTATCTATCTATCTATCTATCTATCCATCTATCCATCTATCTATCTATCTATCTATCTATCTATCTATCTATCTATCTATCTATCTATCTATCTATCTATCTATCTATCTATCTATCTATCTATCTATCTATCTATCTATCTATCTATCTTGCAAGAGAATGGGTCTTGGTCTTGAATAACAGTATACTCAATTGGCTATCAGAGTGGATGAGAAAGCATATCTAGGCTTTCTGAACTTCTAGACTCATAACCACCCTTATCTCATTCTTGGGAGATGTCATATTAGCATATGAACATAAAATCAAATATATCCATGTAATATGATCCCTTTTCTTCATCTCTATTTTCCATTTATCCCAGAATTTGAGCTTAGGAGAATATGCATAATATTCTACTTCGGGGAATATTCATATTACTATTTTTATTGTGTGAGCTAGTGATAAATTGATAAATGAATAAAGAAAAATGCAAACGGTTAACTTTAATTTGAAATCATGTTTAACAAATTTATTCGCATTTATTACAATTTATTCAACAAAGTTATATTTTTTATTAAATGCTATCAATCAGGGAGTAAAAAAATTCTCCATGTATGTTTTTCATGAAAACATTGTCCATTTATCAAATAAGCCACAGGATTGAAACAGCTGAATATCCACCCTGAAAAAATAGTTGCTTAGCTTTTTATCTAAACTAGCAAGAAGTATGTGACTGCTCCTGAAGAGCTCTAGATTTGAAGCCCCTCACTTCTTACATTAATTCAGAAAATATACCTCAATAATCTTTGATGGGTCATCTTTTAAGCAAGTAAAGATAATGTTATTCTAACAATTGTCATTTTTTGAAAATTTTTATATAAGTTCGATATAATATTTATAGCAATCAAATTGTCATTGGTATATTGAATGAGTGTTACTAAAAAAACAAAATTTGCAATGAAACAATAATTGCTAATAAAAATAATAATTCGTGATTATTCAGAATGTTTGTATGAATAGATTTCTTATTAAACCAATGGGCCATAGAATCTTATATTAGTAAAATAAAGTATACCTATAATAAGAAGGTAGTTACTTAATATATGCCACAAAACAGATCTTTGAATTGATTATATTCATTGTGGTATATTGCTTGGAATTAATTTTATTTTAAGATTTTGGGAAAGAGAAATGTGAATAACTGCATGTTTGGGTGTGTTTAATTAAAAAAAAAAAATCATATATATTAATCTTTAACTGAGTTTCTGTGCTAGAGACAATAATCATTACTACATTCATCTGAAGTGGATGGTGTCAAAGTTGTAAGCGAAGTGAGTTTGACACTTGTAAATCAAATCAACAATTACAAACAACAGTTTTAAAATTATAGAACTTGAGACTGTAATTTTTGTAATTGGTCAGAAATAATAAAATGTAAATATAATGTTTAATGCACTGGCTGACATCTGTTCTTAATTTGTTGGGTTGCCAAAATATATCATGGTAATAAGTGGAAAGTTCTTAATATCCAGATATTGTTCATATAACAATAGAACCTGAATAAATTACTTACCATCATGCAGAAATCAGCATAATGATTTTCCTGGCTTTTTAGCTCTGAGTTTATAATTGAGAAACATTGTACTTACTTTTCTCAGTTGTCTGATAATTCTTAATTTGATACATCAAAGGTAGAAAAAATGTTTGTGTGGATCACCTTTTTAAAGATATTTATAATTATGTAATACTAAATGAATTTTACTCGCACAGGCCCACTTCCCTAGGCCTTGGCTTTGAAAAGAAGATAGTCATCCTTACTTTCTCAAAGTCTTTATATTACGGCTGGAACAAGAGTATCCTTGCTGATAACATCACCATTTAATATTATAGTACTGAAACAGTATATTACTACAGACTATATATTTCAGCTCTTTGTTCCCCATAATTCTATCGGTGCTAAATTTTAAACCCCTTTAGTACACGTATATCAAGATAAACAGCGTTATATATGTATCAGTGCACATATATATGCGAGAACAGACTGTGATATATTATTGGTTTATTTATATTACAGCATATATGTATTTAAAATGTAGATCTTTTTTAAATTATAGAGTCAATTAATTAGTTTCATTGAGAATTGCATATATATATATATATATATAGTACCAGCATTCATATATAATGAAAATGTTTTTTAAAAGATTTTCTAAATTTGCTAAAGTTAAATTAAAATATTGTCCATAAAAATCACATCACACACCCATAAAATAGTGTATAGGCTGTGTTTTTAAACTTATAATTTTGCAATAATATTTTCAAAACTGAAATTTAGTCAATGACAAAACACACTGAAGCACTATTTTAGATTGCTTTAAGAATCGAATGACTAAAGCAATAACGATATAAAAAATAGATAATATAAAAAGGGTTTAATAGTGCATACCGTTATAAATATAAATAAATGAATTTTTATATGTATACGGACATGCATTATTAACTCTCTTCATATTATTTAAAGTATAACATGTATATATGTAATAGGTATTATACATCTAAACTAGTATAAACAATATGTTAACCCACTAAACATCACATGATCACCATCTCTTATATTAGCACATAATTGTTGTAAACAAAGGCAAAACTCTCCATACAGTAGTGCCACCCTGTGCCAACCAGAGTAATCAATGGATGCCAGAAGGCTTGTGCATAAAATCCCTATCTAGTGAGCTTAGATTGAAAATATTATTGTGTTTTCAATTTCATTCTCATAGTTTTGTAGTCGTGTAGAGATAAAAGGTGGCTGTTGGAGGGTTGCATTAGGATCCTAAGATCTAGATACAGTGCTCTCAGATTCAAGGCTTCCCACTGATGATGGCCACAAGCCAGAAACTAGTCTGGGGATATTGGATGAGTAGGTACTAGATAGGAATTTTATGCACAAGCCTTCTGGCATCCATTGATTACTCTGGTTGGCACAGGGTGGCACTACTGTATGGAGAGTTTTGCCTTTGTTTATAAACAATATGTTAAAAGTAACAATATGAAAACTGTGAATTTACAAAAACAGAATTCTGGGATTGGTATAAAAATTGTTTCACTATGAATAAAAAAATGGAATTATCAGAGAATAGAGGCAAAAGTTTTACAACGAATTATATAATTAAAGCGAAAGTTACTGTAAACCCCAAGCAAGCTATATAAAAACTAATATAAGACTGTCCACAAACGATCGAAGAATTTGTATTAGTTTTTATATAGCTCGCTAGGGGTTTACAGTAATTTTCGTTTTAATTTCATCTACATTTGATCTACCCCTATTAATATTTACAAAGAATCAAAGTAACCATTACAACTATTATATTTTCTGACTTGCCAAGTATTTTAAATGAAGAGATAAAGTAAATCAACTTCGGGACGTGATGAAATTGTTATTGTAAAAGAAACTGATGAATAAATTAAAAATTTTTTGGCACCATATACCAAATATTTAAAGGATAAAGATTTCCATATGATTGGAAGAATACAATAGTAATAGTGATATTTAGAAGAGACGATAAAAAAGTATTAAAAATTACAGACCTATCAATCTTCTACTAGCTTTATGCAAAATCTTTACCAGGATAATTACAATTTATCTATAGCAAACAGAATTCCGATTAATCATTACATCAATATGGAGATATAAAAAGAAATAATAAAAATTCGTATACTGTAATGTCTTATTCTATAACATAACAGTTATTAACAATTATACTACGCTTCAAATGCTCCTTGGTGAAGTTAGAACAATCATAGTTAGATATCAGGGTAATTAAATATCAGTCTTAGCACTTTTGAGGTCTTTTAACCTCATATTCATAGCAAATGGCATAGCTGTAGTGAAAGCAAAAAAAATGCTGCTGAAACAACTTTGAGTAAGCAGAAGCCATGTGATAAAGTCACGTGATATTTTATTATTTTATTCAATTCCTGGATATAGGATAGAGATGTCTGTAATTGTTAAGAAACTAAGAACATCATAATATATAGAAACTAAATTGGTTTCAGAATGATAAGACTACTACAAGCAAGCTGGCTTAGCTGGAAACATGTTTTTCAAATTGGTCTGATAGCTTTATAGTGAAACAGAAAGATAAATGGAGGGCATCCAGAGAGAAGGTGCATTAGTTTCTAAGAGTCCAGTCAATGATTTAATATCCAAAGCTCCTCATAGTTGGGGATATTGGATAGGACAGCACCGAATAGAACTTTATTAAGTACTAACATCTGCATCTATTAATTACTAAAGCTTATAGTAAATGAAATAAATGTGATAAAGAAAAAATATGCTGATGAAACAGTATTGAGTAAGATGAACTCATATAATGATAATCATGTGGATATTTATTGGTTTTATACTATTCCTGACCACAAGATTGGGGTGGCTATAGTTAATAAAAAAAATAAGGATACCATAATATACAGAAACTGAACTAGTTTCAATTCTATATGACTATACAGGCAAACTGGCTTAAATTGGAAACATTTTTCTAAAATTGGAATGATAGCTTAAAGCAAAACAGAAAGATAAATGATATATAGTTGATGAAAAGTTCATTAGATCCTAAAGGTCCAGGCACTGGTTCTAGATTCAAAGCTCAAATCACTGATGAAAATCATAAGCTTGAAACTGGTCTGGTGATATTGGACAAGATGACACTGGCTACAGATTTATGAAGCATCATTTTGGCTTTATTTGCATTCCAAAATAATTAAAGATTTCAACCATCAAGGTATAGTTCCAGGATATCATCACATTCTGAAAAATATTTATCAAAATGCAACCCCAATAATTAGATTGCATGGTATTAATAAGAAGAATAACATTAATAAAGATATAAGAAAGAAATTCCTATATCCAAACGTTTTACAGTTTTACAAAAAAATATTTTGTGGATTAAAAAGAGAAATTAAGAAAATAAAAAATATATTGAGATTATTTGAGTCATCTAGATTTTACAGATGATATACTTGCCTTTATGGATAATTCTTCAGAGTTTCAGGGAATGTTGCAAGAGTTATCAGATAAAAGTGAGAAAGTGGATGCTAAATAATATTTAATGAATTTGTTTGAAAAGAAGAAAATAAAGATCGTTAATCATAAATTAGAAAAAGTTACTAACTGTAAATACCTTGATCAGAAGACTTAGCAAAAGATAATGAATGAAATTAATCATAGAATTAAACTTGGACAGAGTGCTTTTGGTTAAAATAACGTAAACATAGCTTTTTTTAAAAAAAAATTCTTAATAGATATGATTTATCACTGCTTACATATGGATCTGAGATTTAGATGCATATCAGGAATGCATTACTGAGTCTTTAATTTATAAATAGTTTAATGAGAGATTATACATTACATTGCTTGTAAAGAAAAGGGAGCAGAAGCAAATTACATGGGTGATGAAACGAACAGCTATCATTGAAAAAAAAAAAAAAGAGAATGAAATAAATCTGGATTCAACATGTTTCTACATAGAATGATCATAAATAGATCTTAAATTAGATTACAACAGACTGAAAAATAATACATATAAGATAAAGTATGATAAATAATCTTCTAGAATTATATGGTGGAAAAGTTATGTAAATCGAATAACCTTAAGAACACTTTCACCCTGCAATGAATGATAGTGATTAAAAATCATGATGATGATTAAGGGGCCTAATTTATTATGAAAGTATATACTGCTTTGAAAAATGAAGGCAAAAAGAAGATACCTTGATTGAGAAACCTAAACGAAATAGATGATGGAACATTCTGGAGAAAGATCATTCTTAAAATTGATGAATCCTGTCACTTTGAAAGTATCTAATAACAATATATCAATTTTGGAGCGTTCATGAATGAAACATGGATGCTATTCGATGACACATATTTATTTAGAAATAATACAGAACTATTCTTTAATTAAAAGATAAACTAATGTTATAGATTTTCTGACATTAAAAATTGTGTGGGGAAAGCAAGAAAACCCAAGAAAAATAGCTATATGAATTTAAAGAGATAATATTCAAAATAATAAATATTAACAGAAGTGATGATAACAACAAAAATTAAATCAATAATAATATATCATTAGTTTTTCTTAGCATTAAATTCTTCAAGGATCTTTTTTTTTTAGAGATGTTGTCAATTCCAACAAAGTGCTGTTATATTGAATAAATAACGGCTAAGATATACTCTGATTTCTATTGTGAGATTTACATATTCGATTTATTCAGTATATTCAGTTGTGCTCAGTGAGATCGTGTGACTGTTTTACAAATAACGAATGTAATATGCTCTACTATACAATTAATATTTATTTCTAATATTCTGCATAGATAAAGTTGATTTATTGAATAAAATACATTACTTGAGAAATACATCTTCCACTGTATCTAATCTTAGTTTCTGCACAATATAATACGTAAAATATGATTCTGCAGGGCCTGAAGTAGAGAGAGCACAGCTCTACTTAATTCTCTTCATATCCTATATGCATAGGATAAAATGTCTTAAAAGGAAATATACGTTAATGGTCGGCAAAGGGTATTGATATGTCATCCACGACAAACATAAATCTATTGATTCACCAAAATGTTTAAATATGTACGCTTAATTCAAAATATGTATACACACATATGCATATATATATAGTTTGAAAAACTTTTGGACTTTTTTATTCATATTTGAAAAAAAAAAGCTTTTATGTACGCTTAATGATAAAAGTATCAGCAGGTGGAATTCGACACAATTTTGTTACTACTGTCAGTTTTTGACACTTTACTTAATGAAATGTATTGCCCCCCAATTGATCCGTTTGTTGCTTGAGAGCATCTTTAATAATTTTAGTTTATCAGTCTGAACTGTTTTTTTTTGTTTCCCTGCTGTTATTTTTTAATAATTTTATCATCAATTTTTTGTACTATATCTACACGTCAGACTACCTACAATAAATATATAAGAACGTTTATCAAATCTTCAGCAAATATGTCAAATATCCAGTGTGCACCTATATAGACATTAACGGGGTAACATTTTAATAATATAACTGTCTTACAAAATAATTACACCTCTATATACATCTGTGTTAAAAAACATTTTTACCGGGTGCATGATGGGTATTAAGTTTTGATGGGTTTTCATGTATGTAATTGCTTAGACAGATGTTTTAGACGGAGTTCACCTACTTTCATTTAAATAATAAAAAATAGCTCAGTAGCTGTGATAGGTTAGAAACTTTAAAAGACTCTGGTAAAATGTATCTAGCTGCGTAAGTAATGGCAATTTTGATATTATTTTAATATATATTTGATAGAAACAGTTCTATGACATTTCTTTACATGACATTTTACTACGCTCCACACATCCCATGACATTTCGTCAGCATACTTAAAATCACTGTCCAGTTTGTCTAGTTGGTAGAGGGTCTGATTTAGGGTCGATACTGGCGCTCCAGTTTCTTATAATCTCCCGAATAATTAGGCCACGTGTCTTTTTTTTTTTTAAATTGATTTTGTGATTAATAAATGATTTTTTTGCAAAGAAAATAATATAAAGTGAAATACTGTAGATAGAATTTTTTTTTTCTATTTCATAAATAAAGATTTAAAAATGTTCCACTTTGAAATTCGATCATCCCTTAGTCTTATTTATTTTTTATAATTGTACACAATTTCAAAGCACAATTTACTGGATTATGCATAACTTAAACTTTACCCCCCCCTCCTACTGATGATAGTGCAGATGATAATCTGAAAAATATGCCAGACAAAATGTAGAGAATTAAAATATAATAATGCAGAAAATAGACAGTTTTTCTAAATCTATTGCTCATATGTTTTAATTCATTAGTTACTTTTGTTTGCAAATAAAACTTCATTTTTTTACAGAATTTGCATTACTTATTTGGTGCCCATATAAGTGAAGGAGTTACAGATAATAGTAAGTAGTGAGCTAGGAAAAACCAATCGATAAAAAAATAAATGTCAGTATTTATTATCAAATCCAAGGCTACACGTAGCAGTAACAGATGTTCTAAGTAAACTCAATAGATAAATCAAATGCAGGTGTTAAGCCAAATGGAAACACCATAAAAAATGAAACTCTAAAAACAAAACCATTCACAGTAGATAAAAACATTAAATTAAATTCCATTTCCGCAAACAAACAAAAATTTCTAAAATTGGATCTTGTAAAAGTGGAGTTGATAAAAAATAAAATATGTGTATTTATTGCGAGTTTTTTACCTCTGACTTTATGATCAAAAATCAACATAATCTTCCTTCTCAATAGTCTTAACTGAAATATGAGTTGAATTTTCTTGAAGGCAAAATGAATTTGTAGTAAATAATTTTTTTAATAGATAATTGCAATCATGATAAGAAATACTGAATTAGGGCCCTGGTTATACATTATTTTAATGTAAAAAAAATATTTAATAAGTATTTTTTTCAACTAACTTTTTTATATATTTAATATGATTTATTTTCAAATGTGATACCCATAAAGTTTGTAGTCCATATTTACTTAGTATTTATTATTGAAAAAAAAAAAAATTTAATCGAGAGAAAATAAAATATCCATATTTATTTATGAATTTACAGCTACAAGTGTATATTGAATGAAGTAAAATAAAAGTCATTTCACAATACAAAATGTCTATTAAATAACAAAGCAAAAGACATAATACGCACGAAATGTGTGTAAGATAATAAAAGATTAATATGTAATATATTTTTATAGCATAAACTCAATAATGAATGAACATATTTTTTTTATCAACTCCACTTTTACGAGTTTCAATTTTTGTGATTATTATGTTTTTTTTTTTGCTTGCTGAAATGGAATTTAATATTTTTATCTGCTGTGAATAGTCTTGTTTTTGGTATTTCATTTCTTATGGAGAAAAGAAGTTAAGGATGAGAAAAACTGAATTAAACTTGGAGATATTTTCATTTTGCGCTAGTCCGATACAGATTGCAAATAATGATGCTGATTGCGTAATAATTTTAAATAATGATAATTAGAACATGTGATTTGTCTAGTGATAAAATGAGTAAATGATGAAATGAAATGCATGGGTGATAAAATCTCAGATCAGATATAAAGATCAGTTTAGAAAATATTATGACAACAGAAGACAATTATAGATGTAAAACAATCTAAACAGCATTCTCTCTGAACGTATCGTTTTATTGATAAAATAAATCAGAAACATTTAAGTAAGAGTCAGTATACAGTTACTAATCTTTAATCTCATGATAAAATACTGTAAAGTTTAAACACTGGAGATAACGCCCTCTATAATAAGTCTCAGTAAATGAGCACGACCATTCTGATTCCTAAAATAAAATAAATAAATATGAATAATAATAAGATACAAGATAAATTTGAAATGACCATGCAAACCAATCCATGAGCTAGAAACATCCACACATGTCATGATCTGGTTTTTTTTATTTGATATCTAGCATGCTTTCTTCCGCAACAAACTTGATTTTCTGAAAGACGTCAGTATCTTGTTATCTATCCTCAGCCACCCTTTTCCTATGAAATCAACCAACATTTTTAAATGATATTTTTCTTTCTTAATAAAAACTATACTTACGTGAACCATAAAATTACTTGTGTATAAAGTTTGTTACTGTTTATTCCTTCACATATCTAGTTCCATTGAAAATATGGTTTTGCAACAGCAGATTTAATATTATCATATCCAGTAAGCTGAGCGTCATCAAAATATCCATAGGTTTTAAGATATGATTAGAGAGAAAGAAAACAATTCAATTTTGCATTGTGAATCAAAATACAAATTGATCCCAAGAGCCAATGCAAGTAACGCAGGGCCAGTGCAAATTTTCATATGACCATTCTTTGCACACGCACACACAAACAAAAATCCTAAGATATTTAAAAAAATTATTTTATTTGCAGATATGCAAATACTGCTTTACAATTAATTGAAAGCTAGTCAAAAACGATTCTTGTCTTTAAAAAATTTATTCATATTGATCGAGAATTCGCAAATAATAATAATAATAATAATAATAATAATAATAATAATAATAATAATAATAATAATAATAATAATAATAATAATAATAATAATAATAATAATAATAATAATAATAATAATAATAATAACAACAACAACAACAACATTATTTTTTGCATTATATGTATATTATTTTGTTCACTTGATAATTTTGTACAAATTTGTACTTATACTGCATATATAAATAGTTATTTATTATTATTTTAACTTTGAAAGCTTGTACACGATTGTAAAAAAAGCTATTATAAATGCATTTTGAATCCAGCTTAGCGACTTCGAGGACTACTAATGGTCTCATATTCGTAGTAATGAGATGTACATGAGTGCATGTGTGTATATATATATGCAAAAAGTTTATTCATATATATTCAAATTAAATGACCGACTTTTTTGAAAGGGGGGGGGAGAAGGATTCCTTCTTATTCATGGAGTTGAGGCTGTTAGCTATAAGTCAAGATTCTTTGATCTTGTGCTTGACATTATTTCTCTTGATACAAGTGATATTTGCTACTGTGAGCTCAAATTTATGGCCCCTTATGTTTTGGTGATCTAGAAAAATAGACTTTGCTCTTGGTTGTTTGTAGCTCTTTTGTAGAGATATGTGTTGTGAAAGCCTTGTGGCCAGGCTTGTGCATGACTCACCATAGTAAAACCTTGGGGGCATGCTATCTTGTATAACAGTGTGAGTAGTTTGTTTGGCAAAGAGTTTATTTTTTAAATTGTTTATAAGTTTTATTTATTGTGGGCAGAGTATGAAAGCTTATTCAAAGAGATTGTGAGCAGATTTTGGTTAATTTTTTTGGTTGTATGTGGAATGTAGAGGGTCAGTATCCATGGTTTGTCATCTTTTGGTGGATTTGTTCTCATTTTGTAATATAACTTATTTACTATCTTTATGAAAGCTCTACAACTGAATCCAATACTACATAATTCATTGCTATTTCTCAATGTTGACCTTACAAGCAGTTTCATGCTTACATAAAATAGTGGTTTCTGCAAAGAAATGAAGATAAGCCAGTGTATTTGTGTGCCTTGGGAGAAATGTATTTGGGGTGCATGTATTCTCTTATTTCTATAGTCTTACTAAGCATTTTGTAGTTTAGGTGCCGTCTCATCCTCTGAACTTATATATCAATGTATTTTAGCTCTTTTTGTTGATCTTCCCATTCAATTGTCTACATTAGTATGGCTTTAGCTCCAAACTCTGTGTTAATCTTGTTGATTAGAGGCTCTGGAATACATATAAATACATCATTAATGTATTATGTATATATTAAGTTGGTGATGTATTTAGGAAAAATTTGGTACTTGAAGCTATTGAGATATATGCTCAAGATAATCTCCACTTATGGGTAAACCAATTGCCATCCATCTTTTCATATTATGATAGTGTTCCTTAAAGAGGGTAGCAATGTTTTGATGTAACCAATTAAGGCAATTGATTATAAATTGGTTCATTTCAGCGAGTAGTTGTATTTAATAAGTTCAGATGTTAAAATATTAGTAGACTGCTTTCTATTTATCAAGCTGTATAGCTACGTTATGTTGAGATATTATTTTATATAGCGTTATGTTTTTTATGTAATAGTGATATTAGCAATTAAGCCAATGCACATGCGCTTTAAAGATAAATTATAAATGAATACTCTCGATTTTTCCAGACACACGATATAGTATTTTAGAAAGAATGGAGTGAACCCACCCATTCTTTCGACCCAAACGTTTACGTATGGGCAAATCTTAAGCATGTTGATGGAAGCTATTTTATGTTAAGCGCCTAGTTTTTGCATTTTTGATATTGCGTACAAATTCAAAAGCTGATTAGATGATGTGCTATATTCGTAGACTCATTGACCAATGAACCATTGGTTTATCATTTTGATGGTACTATATAAGTTATAAATATGAATTTGCATCTACATCACATGTGATAGTCATTGTAGTTCCTTCAAATTATAGTTTTGACAAAAAAGGAAATGTAGTTGCATTTAGCAAGTGATAAGTGATCATCGATTAGTAAGGTGTAAGTTTCGTGTTAATGTAAAACTAGAAAGACAAAAATTATTAAGAAAAACAATATTTACAGTTGATCTTCCTAATCTTCAGAAACATTCTAATGAATTTAAATTAGAACTTACAAATAGGTTTCAAGTGTTAGGAGATTTTGAACATGATACAGATTTGAATGAAATTAATATGAAAATAACTGATACACTTTTAAAAACTGCAACAAACATAGCTGGTAGAAAAAAGCAGCAATTGACTAATAAAATTTCTACTGAGACTAGAGAATTTATGAAGAAAAGAAGGAATATGAAGATATACAAAAATGATGTATTAAAAAGAATTGAATATCTTGAATTTTGTAAAATGGTACGGAAAAGAGTTGAAAATGATATAAGAAAGTATAACTGTGAAATAGCAAGGAAAGCTGTAGAAGAAAATAAAAGTCTCAAAAATGTTAAACAACATTTTGGTATTGGTAGGAAATTTATATCTGCAATAAGAAAAAAAGATGGAATTATTACTAAAAAGAGAGATGACATCATGAAATTGGTAGAAGATTTTTATCAAGAATTATATAGTAATAAAGAACAAGTACCTCCTATATCTATTACATCTTCCGAATTGCCCAGAATTTTAAATGAAGAAGTGAGACATGCAATTAAGTGTATGAAGAAAGGAAAGGCTCCAGGAAATGATGGAATTATAATTGATATATTAAAAGAAGCAGGTGAAAAAATAGAAACAATTTTAGCAAAGTTATATACCAAATGTCTAAATGATAAAGATGTACCGGAAGATTGGAAGAATGCAGTAATAATATTAATATTTAAAAAAGGTGATAAAGAAGATATTAGAAATTACAGACCTATCAGCCTTTTATCAGTTTTATATAAAATTTTTACCAAGATAATTACAACTCGTCTACAGAGAATTTTGGATTTCCACCAACCAAGAGAACAAGCTGGATTTAAAAGTGGTTTTGGTACAATAGATCATATCCAGGTATTGAGAGAAGTCATAGAAAAGACAAACGAATATGAGTTGTCATTATGTTTTGGATTTGTAGATTATGAAAAGGCATTCGATTCTTTACACATTTCTTCAGTGATTAAAGCATTGGATCATCAAGGTATAGATCCAGGGTATTGTCATATTTTAAAGAATATTTATAAAAATGCAACAGCAACAATTAGATTACATAATGATACTGGGAAAATCAACATTGAGAAAGGTGTAAGACAAGGTGACTCCATATCTCCAAAACTCTTTACGGCAGTGCTGCAAGAAGTATTTTGTGGATTAAAATGGGAAACTAAAGGAGTGAAAGTAAATGGAGAGTATTTAAGTCATTTAGATTTCGCAGATGATGTAGTTGTTTTTGCAAATAATGCTTCAGAGCTGCAGGAAATGTTGCAGGAGTTAGCAGATGAAAGTAGGAAAGTAGGATTAAAGATAAATGTTAAAAAGACTAAAGTAATGTTTAATCGATTTGCTCAAAATATGAAAATAAAGATTGATTATGAAGAATTAGAAGAAGTTAACAGTTACAAATACCTTGGTCAGATTATTAATACAGATGGAAACATAATGGAGGAAATTAATCATAGAATTAAACTTGTTTGGAGTGCTTTTGGTAGAAATAACTTGATACTAAAAGGAAATATGCCTATGTGTTTGAAAAGGATGGTTTTTAACAAATGTGTTTTACCAGTTCTTACTTATGGATCTGAGACTTGGACACTTAATAGAAGAGCAATACAGAGACTTCAGACCACTCAAAGAAGTATGGAGATATGTATGTTGGGAGTAACAAGAAGAGATCGAAAACGCAATGTATGGGTAAGACAACAAACAGGTGTTACTGACCTTATTGAAAAAATTAAAAGATTGAAATGGAGTTGGGCTGGACATATTGCTAAAAGAGATGATAATAGATGGACAATTGAAATTTTAAACTGGATTCCAAGAGATTGTAAAAGACCCAGAAAGAGACCACATGTGAGATGGATGGATGAAATAAGAAAATGTGCAGGGGTGTTGTGGAGAAGAGAAGCTAAAGATCAGAGAAGATGGATTAAACTTGGAGAGACCTTCATCCTGCAGTGGATTGATAGTGGTTGATGATGATGATGATGAAAGTGTTTTGGTATATTTTTTCTGATTTTTTGCAAATGATATAAATCATATAGCCCACAGCTTTGACAAATTTGAGGTTTTGTTCTGATGCACCATTTGCACCCTTCTTGAGTTGACTCCACTGGCCCCAATTTTTTAAATGGAAGCCCTGCTTTTAGATAATTTGATGTTGATTTTTATAAGGATTTAATTAAGTCATTAAAACCAGCTGAATTCCATAAGTTTGTTTCATTAAAAAAGAAGAAATTAGTGGCAACAAAATTGATTTGTGTTTATACAAAGTATTGTGCCATGACAGCTTGTATTGAAATGCTGAATACGTTTTAATTTTTGTATTTAAATTTGCCATTTCTGATTTTGCTCTTTTTTGTCTTTGCTATTATTTATCAATAAAATCCAATAATCAAAATGATCTTGTCAAAAAGAGTCAATTATGCAGTATTTATTGATAAATTTGAGTATTTTGGACTAATTGAAACAACTTCCTGTATCAATATAAACAGCTACATTTTCATTTTTATCTTTTATTAGCTCTTTACACACTTCTTTGATGTTATGAAAAAATATTGGAATGACTAGTCAATCATATGAAGATTTATTTAGAAAAATGGCAATTTATCATAATGATAGTACCTACGACAATGTGTAATCTAAAACATGTTACTATTAGTTTTCATTGATGATTTTTTGGGGTGAACTTTTAGTAGTATTTGTTTTTTTCTAATTTCTAAAAAAGGTCAATTGTAAGTTTTCAAGGTTTCTTTGAATTTCTTTTCTTTGTATACCTAACATCAGCTTACTAAATTAATTGTTTTAGAATTTCAAAGTTCTTTTTTGTAAATGACCGATTTGTTTTGGAATTTTTATTATTCTATTTTCAAATTTGTGCAAATTTCTTCTTTCTTATTGTTTTTTTTGAAAAATAAAGAGGGTGTATTTTAATTGCTAGATTTGGCTTGGAAATTTTGTATGATTTTGATTTTAAATTTTTTTAAAAAATTTTTTCTTATTGACTTTTGAAAAAGTGAGGTGGAAGAGGGGGGGGGAATAAATTTCTTGTTCTGCACTGTGTTACCTAATTCAAACAACTTATTTTGATTTGGAATGACAGATTTGGTTTGGAAATTTAGATGTCTTTAAAAATTTGTAAATATCTTTTTTATTGGCTTTTTAAAAAGTGAAGCAAAAGAGAGAGGGAGCAGGGAGAGAGTAATCACTTTGTGGACTTTGATCTAGCTCAAAACAAATCCAATCAAACACTCCAAATAAAAATAAACTGGCTGGATATAAAGCAAACAAAAAAAGCTTGATATAAATTTTTTTTATTAATTTTGATTCTTTTAAATTAAAAACTAAAAAATAATACAACCATTTAAATAAAACACCAAAACTATTGTTTCCAGAAATATTTTAAATCAACAACAAAGTTTATTTTGAAACTAATTTCTAGTAAGTTATATATATATATATATTTGCAATGTGATGACAGGAAAATGTTTCCTTTTGTCATGTTTGACTTTTTTAAAAATTCACATTGAATTTATAAAAAATAAATGTTGCCAAAAAAATCTATCAATGAAAACTAATTCTAGATTACACAGTGAATTCATAAATTTAGTCATAGTAGTATTTATTAATATAAATCTCAAATTCTGACTATAGGTCTCTATGCTCCTTCTTGCCTCACTTGGAAAAGAAGAAAGAATTTTCTAAAATCAAAGGAAGAAGAATCCAAATGCCCAAACTGATTTTTTTTGTTTTCAGTTACAAGTAAAAGAATAGTTATTTAAAATTAATGTTCATTTTGTAAATCATTGTTCTCCCTCCCCCTACCACAATCTCATCTCTCTCCCCATCCTCTACATCTCTCTTCTTTAAATCCAATAAGATATTGAAAAGATAAATCCTCCAGAAACAAATATCTATCAACGAATACTTATACAAGAGGTTTTAGATTAAACAGTGAATTGATAAATTTAGTTGTAGGAGTATTACCACTAGAAGAAATTGCCATTTTTGCACAGAAATCTACAATTTCTGATTAATCATCATAGTGTTTAAAGCTCAATTAAAGAGAAGCAGTTAGTATTATATAATACATTGAGACGAATATTCCAATATTGGTCTATTAAGTAAGTAAAATACTCTCAATCTAAAGCATATGATAAAACTTTTTTTTAAAAAAATCATCCATCTTTTCTCTCTACCTTTATTTATGTACAGATACTAATCTTAAGCACTTTGGAGGGAAAGTATGAAGTTTTAATAAAATAATATGATTGATTTAAAAGTTTCATGCTTTCTCTCCAAAGTGCTTAAGATTTGCCTCTCTATATAGTTAAAGTAAAGAGAAAAGAATCCAAGTTATTTGATTTCTTAGTAAAAATGAACATGGAGGCCTTACCCACTCACCATTTTTTACAAACATATAAGACAAATTCAGATATATGAAGTTTACTATAATCTTTGTAATCAGAAACACAATCTCACACTTTTCTTTCTTATCCCAGTCTTGATAAAATTCAGAGCTAAGATCTTGGTTATATTTAAGAATAAAAATACGGATGTTAAATATCTCTTTGAAAATGTTGGTGAAGGCTTTTTTCATACATGTGTGTCAATGATTTTATTCTATATAAACAACATGCATATTTGTTACAATACCAAAACAATAATATTTTCAAATGTATTTAAAGATCAGTTTGAAATAATAAGATAAAGAGATTAAAAAAATGTCTGAATTCAAGGTATCCATAGAAACATTGTCTATTCTCTCTCAATCTTCAAAACTATAATATGACACATTTCATTAAAAAAATAAAAAAATTATATATATCTGTAATTGCTATGAACCACATGTAATGCATGACCTTAAACATAAAGTTCTCACACTTGTGTTATAATTGTTATATTTATTGTTTTTAATTATATCTAACATTGGATATTACATGTGGATAAAGGAAAAAATGTAAAGAAATGTAAACAATATTTTTGTTAAGAATAAATAATATACATTTAATAAATAAAAATGATTTATGAAAAACAAAACAGAGCAACAATAATAAAAAAATAAAGACATTTAAGTTTATTGTGTATTTAATCTAGGAACATTTTCGATCAAAAGTGTGTGCCAATAAATTGTTATTTAGAAAAATAAATAAAAATCTTTGTTTTCCTTGGTCACCATGTTTAAGTATTTCCTTGCAAAGTAGCTCTAAACTTTCAGTTTAATTATGTCTATAACACAAGAAAATGTTACAAATATATTCAATGATTGCTTATTAAAAATAAACACAATTTCATTTCCATTTACAACATTTAAGTGTAGTGCATGAACATTAAAATGATACCTTTGTGCCATCCAGAATTATTATCTGGATGTCCAAACCAACATAATTCAAACATTCATATAATTAATGGTTATGATCTAATCTAGCTCAGGAAGCAAGAAATTTATGAACTGTTACTGTGAGTAAAAAGTAAATAAATATAACAGCTTATTCCAAATAATTTTAAAATAACTTTACTGGGCTATTTTGAAAACAATCTATGAAACTAAATCATATTTTACACATTGCCAACTTATATAAAAGATAACTGGAGGAATAAAGACATTAACACTAAAACATTTTTAAAACAATTATTTAATAAATTAATTGATTAACAATAAACAAAATTTAGAACATGACATAATAATATAATTATTTAAACATTCATTTTATCAAAAAATATAGTTTCATAAAAATTATAATTAACCAGTGGATTTCTATGCATTAAATTGATTAATATTTGATTTCATTATTTCTTTAAATAACAAAAGTTGGAAAATCATTATTGTTAAAATCAAAACTAACAATCTTTAAATTAGCTTAATTAAGAGAAAAACTAATAAAAAAGGCATATTCCAAAAGAAAATTTTAAATTTAATAAAATTAAATTTTCCAAAATATGCTTTTTATAATTTTAAAAAGAAAAGTTAAATTGATAAAAAAAAATGTTTTAATAAAATTATTCCAAATGATCAATTATTTTATAAAATTATTACCTTTATTAAAAAATCCTTTAAAACTATAAATAAAAATACAATGGGTGCATAAAAATAACTTTAACTGTGACTTTATTCTTCTTCATAGTCCTTTTTTGCAATTATAACTTCCAGTTTTTCCAGGTAAGTTTTATTTTTTAAGGTTTCTACACAAGTACATGATCAATTTTCCTGTTTTGGTATGCAGTATTTCAGGCAACTAATTTTCCTTTTTTTGGTATACAGTATTTCAGGTTAACAAACAGAAAAAATGTATCCATATACTTTCCAAATAAACTTTCCAGGTTAGATTGGCTGGAGACAAGATTGCAGTTTACTTTAGTGGAATTTTCCTTCTTCTTTACAATTTATTTCAATGAACCACATTACATGGAGGAAAATGATGTTTATCTTTTAACTAAATTTAGCACATGGTTTTCATTATAGAAAATATTTTTATAACTAAACTCATAGTGTTCTTACAGCTTGGTATCAACAGTTTGAATAAGGCATCTGCTTCTTTCTTTTTTAGCAGCTCTGCCAGGAACTTCTTTTCTCCTACTACCTTCTTCAGAAACTGGATCAAGATTGATACTTCTCACAAAATACTTTGGTCTAATGACTTACACATGCCTAATTCTTTTAGAATAATACTGCTTTCAAACAAATCACAATTCTGTCTCCAGCATGACAAAATTTAGTAAGAATCAATAAGGTCAATTTTTACAAACACAATTGTTTAGATATTTCTCTCACTTTTTTGTTAATTAAAAATCCCAATCATAGTTTTTACATTTCTCTACAATTAGTTTTTTCAAAAGTAAAATAAGACAATCACACTAATCACACTGATATGATAAACACTGCCTATTGTATTGAAGAGAGATAAAAAGAAAAAAAAAGTAAAATTTAACAAAAATGTTAAAATGTTGTATATATTTTTTTCTTTTCAAAATATTCCTAAAGACAAAACTTTAATTCTCTTAAAACATTAAAATCAAAATTATTAAATAGTTTACTAAAAAAAAATTATTTTCTCTTAGTACTTTTAAAACGAAAATTAAATTAATCTTGGTAAATAAACAAAATTACTGAATAGAGAGAACAAAAGAAATTATTTATCTGATTTTATAGTTTTCTCTCTCTTTTTTTAAACAACATTTACAAATTATATCACATATTAAAATAATCATATCATGTTTTAAAAAAATCTTTAACAAAACTTGTCTAGAATCTTCACATTATTATTTGGTACATAAGATATTTAACTTAAATAAAGAGCCATTATTACCCACATATAATATGGGAAATGAAATTGAGTTGAATCCCCATTTAATACTTTAGTCTAATTCAACCAATTTCATTTCTTATAAAAAGAAAATTAAATGTTTGTTATGATCTGTTGTATATTAATATTCCTTCTGACTTATAAGCAATTAGAGTTGTTTTTCCAGTTTGTAAATTACTGAAGATTGATTTTATGTCTAAATTTTGTTTTAGTCTAGTTGGACTAGGAAAGATGGGGACCTGTTCAGAATTTTTTTACTTTCCTGACTACTATGAATATTTTTGTTCTCATCTAAGCCTTATCCCATGAATTATTATTATTCTTTCTTTCCATAGCATTATTATTTGTGCTAGTTTTATTTTTCATTTTTGGAAATACCTTATATTGAATGTTGGGAGAGTCAAAATCTTCTCTTCCTAATTTTCCATGGGTTTGTTGCCTAAACAATTTAACTATTAATAATTGATTACTTTTTGCCAATATACATAATCATGTGGTTAACTGTTGTGATAGTTTATACCTAATCATTTTTATTAGTGGACCCCTTAGCTATGAACTGGTGGCCAATGCATTTGGTTGTACCAACTGGCCTTGAAAAAAACAGTATATATATTTCTCTGATATCAATTCTGTATATCTCTTGATTCTCCACTTTGTCTATTACTTGTACATTTTGGACTGTCAATTAAGTTCATTCTTTCCATTCTTCAATCTTTTGATCCTTCTTTTCCATAGACCCTGGTTTATTTTCACTTTTTTTCTAATTATTTTGTCTAATACTTTTTGCTCCAACTATAACATGACCTATTATTTCAGCTTTATTTTGTATTATGTCATGCCCATAATATATAACATCTTTTATTGTTTTTATCCTGTTCTTTTTTATTTTCATCTCAATAATTATTCATATTAAAGATATCAACATTATTGTTAGTGGCTTTAATATCCATGTTATATTTATTTGTAGCATTGTCATCAATGCCTTTCATATTTTCTCACTTATTTGGGTTATATAATCACTATCTTCCTGAATACTTTGGCTCATATTTTATTCATAATTTCCTCTATGACTTGAATCATTTCAGTCTTCTATTTCATTATCATTTTTTTCTTGTTTTAATCTATTTTCTATAGCAGTGTTTGAACTTTTTCTGCTCTTTTAATATTACCCTCTTCTTTTTTCTTTTTGTTGATTGCCTTTTTTCTAGGTTTTAGCATATCTACTTTCATTTTATTATCTTCTTCTCTTTGATCATCCCATTTTTTATTATCTTCATTCTTTTTATTATTTTCTCTTTGTTGATTCATTTGTTTAAACATTTTTAATAATTGGGTTAGCATGGAAGCATCTTCTACATTCTGAGTTCCTTCCATTGGTTCTTGAACTTTTTCTTTCTGATCATGTTATCCTTTTATCTTCTTCAATTTTACTCTTGCAAGCATACATTTCTATATTATAGATCTTTATAATTTTAAAAAATATATATAAATATAAAGTTTTAAAAATAATATCTCATAAAATATGCTTAACATCACTTCCCCTTTAATGACTATCTATTTTATCTTAACTATACTACTACTATTTTATTATTACCCCTAATCTGCCTTTCTTTAATTAATACCTGAATTTATTTCTTTAATTTAATTTATTTCCCCTGTTTCATTTTTTAATTCTATTCTGCTCAGCTGTGAGTGATTGATTTCAAAGGTACAACAACAAGGTTATGTAACAAACCATCTGTCAAAATATTTTCTCAGAGATCTGATGAGAATCTGATAGCAAAAGGATGCATAGTGATCTGAATTCCTGGGATAGATACCTAATCCAGTCATTGGACTATAAGTACACAATGCAACATGAACACCAGAAGGTCTATCAGTTGGACACTATAAGCTACCTATAACCCAAATTAGAATTTTTTTGAAAACCCCTGTTATTTTGAGTTTTAGGGGATAGTAAATAAAAAACACAAAATTATATCTTTTTCCTTTGAATCTTACAGGTTGGGAAACACATCTTTAAAACTATACTTTGCTTCTTTTTTGGAGACTTAAAGGCTGAGAATCATGGTAGGATTACATCAAGTGATTATGATAAATAATAGAAAATATGAAAACCTGAAAGTGGGTTGGAGGAGTGACTGAGATAGAACACTCCATGTAATTGCATAAAACATTGCATTCCCAAGCCAATGACAAAACTTGTCATTCATCACCAGTAATGACAGCACAGCTGAACAAACTCCAACCATCAAAAACTTAATTCAATCTTCAAAATTCTATTTTGATCTTCTATTCAACTTAAAATATGAACTCCTTAATACAACTTAATATCACTATTTTTATAATTTGTAATGAAATTATAACGTAAACATCTTCTATACACTTGTCACATTTCATAGTAATATATTTTAAAATTAATTCTGCATCAAAATACAGTTTTCTTTTTTCAAGATAATATACTGAGGTTCAAATTATATGGTCACTGACTAGAACTTGATCACCACCAGTTACACACCTGGGCCACTATTTGTAATGACACAGACTATTGGAGGTGAATATGGGAAAATGGGAAACCATTATTACCATTTATCACAAATATAAAAGAAGCAATATAAGGCTAAATGAAATCCAGCAAATATGCAGAGAATATAGAATAATCAGAGAGTCAACATGAAAAACTATAAAGTGTGATACCAGCATTACAGAGAGACATAGTAATTATTAAATCAAAGAATTCATCTGCAGTTAAAAAATCAAATGTCATTCTTGTATTTGGCTTTAAAATGGTACACTATAGACAAGATAATTATCTAGTCATTTATAAACTTAGGGCAGAAATTCAACATAATTATCTGACAGTACATATTTAAATACTAATCCATAAGAATATAAAAAATCAAATATTGTTGAGATACTAAAGTATGCTGATTATCCATTCCTTGCCAAAGAGTATCATTAATGCACTGGAAAACTATAAGCTTAATTTTTTTAATAAAACATTAATGTAAAATGTATTATATGGACATTAAAGATGATATCTTTGCACCATTCACGATTATCATCTGGATATCCAAACACCAACATAACCTCCACAGCCATATAATTAACTGTTATGTTCTAATCAAGCTCAAGAAGCAAAAACTCTCTGAAATGTTACTGTGAGTAAATAAATATAACAGCTTATTGTAAGTATTGGATAATTTGAAAATAATTTCTGAAACTCTAAGCTGTATTGAAATCAAATCACACACATTTCCAATTCAGGTAACAGATAGATAGAGGAATATAAATGTTAACACTAGAATATTTATAAAAAAATTATTTAATAAATTAACTGATTAACAATAAATAAAAATTAAAAAATGACATGATAATATGAAAACTTAAACATATTCATTTGATCAAAAACAATATAGTTTCATAAAAATTATAATTAACCAGTTGATGTCTAGTCATTAAACTAATTAACTTTTGCCTTCATTAATTTATTTCTTTAGATAACAAAAGTTGGAAAAACAATATTTACAAAATCAAGAGATAATAATCTTTAAATTAGCTTAATTAATCCTTTGTTGGATTTTGGAGGGAAAATAGTTATTAAATATAAATTGAATTACATAAACCTAATTATATAATCATAAATATAAATTGAAGAATTATATTTACATATATATTTTCTAGGTGAATTTATTTATTCACATTTTTCAAAAATTAAAATTAATAAAATGACTCATCATATAAAAAAAATCAATAAATGGTAAGAAGTTTAAGCTTTCATTGCAATTATACACATTTCAAATATCTTTTATTTTCAATAACATTTTCCTCTATATAAACACTATAGCAGTTTTATAATCAGTAAATGGTGCCTTCTCTAGTTGTTTTGATGTTTTTAAGTCTGTATAAACTTCCAAATCTATAATTCTCCTGCTTTCCATTAGTTATTTTAAAACTTTTATTAATTATTCATACTTTAAATTTTCTGACATAACTTGAGAATGTTCCATAATACGTTTTTTTGTCATTTCTAAATCACTAGATTTCATTATATCATTTGAGAAAGAATCAAGAATTTACTTAAATTTAGAATTACTTTTAGCTTTATACTTGGAAAGTATTGTTTTCCACAAAATATTCACTGCATTAAAATTCAGAAAGGATTTTTTAATAATAATGATGATGATCATAATAATAATAATAATGATAGTGATGATGATAATAATGAAAATTAGCTGCTGCTAATGATAATAATAATAATGATAATAATAATGTTAATAATGATGATGATGAAAATAATAATGATGATGATGATAGTAATGATGATGATGATGATAGTAATTATGATGGTGGTGGATAATAATAATAATAACAACATCAACAACAACAATATCAATAACCTCTATGCTGTCCAGATATCTTATTAGTATATATTCCATTTGTTTTTGATTTATGAAACTCTTGTAATTATTTTTAATAGTTGCATATTTTCTATTGATGTTGCAATAACTTTATCTGTTGCTGATTCCTGACATTGCTGGTAACACTTCAATCACTGTGGCTTGGCTTCACACTCTTTTTCACATTTAATATTCACTTCCTGTTTTATTTGACAGTAAAAAATGAAACTAAAATAATATTAATTTATTAATTTTAAAAAAAAATTCAAATATTATGCATAAAAACTTAATATAAAGAACACCGCTGATTGGTAGGTTTTTTCTTAGATCCATCAGAATTTGCAATGACTTTTGTAAGGGTTCATGTTTTTGTTTAGATTTCAAAAATGAAAATGTATAGTGTTAAAAGTTTGATTGTACGTTTTTGCAAAAGCAAAAGATTGCATCATATTTTTCTACTAGAATAAAACTTCTTAGCAAGATGGGCGAGAAATCTAAAATAGAATTATAAAAGATTTAAAAATTCTGTTTTTTTTTTTTTTTTTAAATCTTAAAACTAATCATATTTTTTTAAAAAAAATTATGAAACATGTAATGCTATATATGTGTGCTTGTAACATATATATTCACTAGTGGTACAAAATGTACAATCAAACTCTTAACACTATACATTTTCATTTTGGAAATCTAAACCAAAAACACGAGTCATCACAAAAGTCATTGCAAGTTCTGATGGATCTGAGAAAAAACCTACCAATCAGCAGTGTTGTTTGTATTAAGTTTTTATGCATGATATTTTGGATTTTTAAAAAAAATTAATAAATCAATATTATTTCAGTTTCACTTTTTACCATCAAATAAAACAGGAAGTGAATATATATATATTTAATTTTAGCTTTTTAGTTCAAAGATTAAATTGCAAAACTCAAATTACACAAAATGGCAGCACTTGTTCACATTATATTTGATTAATAGAAATTGTTCTAATGATAATTTTTTTCTTTAATTTTTCTAAAATACAAGAAAATACTTTAAATGGACATATTTGGTGATGGTGCAAGTATGCTTTAGATTTTTATCCCTCTTCTTATATGATTCATAATGCTGTTTTGATGGTTTTACATTTATTTTGGTGGTGGAAACTGGAATTAAATTATATTGTTTATTAATTAAAAATTCTCCAGCTTTTGGGTACTGTAAAGAAATCTATTCCTGCTTACCACATTGATGATTGCTAAGTTCTTTGGTCTCCAGCTTTAAGATCATTAAAACAATTTCTAATTCTTTGATAAAGGTGAATTAATGAGTCAACAATCATTTACTGTTTTAAAATGACCTACATTTAAATCAATTTGTTAGTTAAACTATAGAGAAGATAGAAAATCATTTAATATTTGACATTATATGATATATTATTTGAAGAGATGTTTGACAGAATGTTTATTATAGAAACAATATACTTCTTCAAATATTAAAATATTTTGCATTTAGGTTGTCTTCATGTAGAATAACGTTTGGCCCCAAAACTCTAAATCATGGCATTTCCATAATAATGTTTTTCCGAGATGAAAGAAGCCAGTCTTATTGGCAATCTTTTCTTGGAGACTGGGAAAACAACAATGGTTGAGAAAAATTGAGTTGATTTGACCATCAGTCAATCATTTATTCTCCAGTTTTTATGCATGGGATAAAAATATGTTCTGCCAGAGTGTTCAGAGCAAAAATTTATGACTTTTTTAAAAATACTTTAGTCTGACTCTTCATATTCTGCATAAATACTTATTTTTTTGGAGACATGGAAGTATAAAACTTCAGCAACACCTCTTTATCTTCATTTCATCTATGCAAATTACTGTAAACTTTATTAAATAATAGGTGTGATGAATAATAAGTAAATAATGAGGCACAGAGATATGGTGAAAACAAGAGTGCAAGAAGAATTTATATAATAGTCATGTGATATTTTAAACTACTAAACATCACATGATCACCATTCTTTATGCTTATTGATTGGTACTACTGCAAGAAGAGTTTTGCCTCTGCATCATGTGATCTTTTAGTGTTTTTATGTATAAAAAATGTTGCAATATATTTGTCTCATTTATAAATCTATGAAATACACTGTGTTACAGTTTTGGTTGCATGATTAATTTATTTTGGTAACAACACTGTATTAGCCCAATTTATTTATTTTTTTACAAACTGAAAGCTTTTGTGGAAATTTTTTATCACATTTTTGCAAAAATTCTAATGTGAGTATATATTTTGATTTCTTTATTGTCATAATGACAGTGGAGGATAATGCATGCATTGAGGATCCCTTGGTCTTAATACTAAATAATGTTGTCAAACCAATTAATTACTGAACAAAATACTAATCAAACAATCATTTAATCTGTATCTTTAGTTTTTTGCAGTTACAAATATAAGAATTGCAACTCATAAGAGTTCATTGTGGCATTTAAAATAAAATATTCAGTAAAAAATTAACCCACCATTTTTTTATTGCAGGCATATTTTCCTTTTCTTTAACATTTTGGATTTCTCAGCTCTCCTAAGAAAACTTTTTTCATAGCTAAATAAAATAAAAATACTACATAAATTAAAGTTAAAATAAAAGTAAAATAGAATTAATTGGATTTTGCTTTAAATTGATTTTAACATATAGTAATAGTAATGATGATGATTGAACCCCATCATAAGCTTATGTCATCCATCATTTTAAAGGTAAGTTCACAATCAGTTCAATAAGCAAATGTTGTTAATAAACCAAGGAATATGTTGTGAACAATATATATCATCATCATCCTAATCATCATTAACAACCATTATCAATACATTGCAAGATGAAGGTCTCTCCAAGTTCAGTTCATCTTCTCTGATCTTTAGTTTCTCTTCTCCACATCATCCCTGAACATTTTCTTATTTCATCCATCCATCTCACACGTGGTCTCTTTCTGGGTCTTTTACAATCTCTTGGAATCCAGTTTAAAATTTCAATTGTCCATCTATTATCATCTCCTCTAGCAATATGTCCAGCCCAACTCCACTTCAATCTTTTAATTTTTTCAATGAGGTCAGTAACACCTGTTTGTTCTCCTACCCATATATTGCATTTTCAATATCTTCTTGTTACTCCCAACATGCAACTCTCCATATTTCTTTGAATGGTATGAAGTCTCTGTATTGCTCTTCTATTAAGTGTCCAAGTCTCAAATCCATAAATAAGAACTGGTAAAACACATTTATTAAAAACATTCCTTTTCAAACACATAGGCATATTACCTTTTAGTATCAAACTATTTCTACCAAAAGCACTCCAAGCAAGTTTAATTCTATGATTAATTTCATCCATTATGTTTCCATCTGTATTAATAATCTGACCAAGATATTTGTAGCTGTTAACTTCTTCTAACTCATCATAATCAATCTTTATTTTCACATTTTGAAAAAATCCATTAAACATTACTTTAGTCTTTTTAACATTTATCTTTAGTCCTACTTTTCTACTTTCATCTGATAACTCCTGCAACATTTTCTGCAGCTCTAAAGCATTATTCGCAAAAACAACTACATCATCTACAAAATCTAAATGACTCAAATAATCTCCATTTACTTTCACTCCTTTAGCTTCCCATTTTAATCCACAAAATATTTCTTGCAGCCCTGCTGTAAAAAGTTTTGGAGATATGGAGTCACCCTGTTTTATATATACCCTTCTCAATGTTGACTTTCCTAGTATTATTATGTAATCTAATTGTTGCTGCTGCATTTTTATAAATATTCTTTAAAATACGACAATATCCTGGATCTATACCTTCCATGATCCAATGCTTTAATCACTGAAGAAATGTTTATAGAATCAAATGCCTTTTCATAATCTACAAATCCAAAGCATAATGGCAACTCATATTCATTTGTTCTTTCTATGACTTCTCTTACTACCTGGATATGATCTACTGTATTAAAACCACTTTTAAATCCATCTTGTTCTTTTGGTTGGTGGAAATCCAATGTTTTCTGTAGATGAGTTGTAATTATCTTGGTAAAAATTTTGTATAAACTGATAAAAGGCTGATAGGTTTGTAATTTCTAATATCTTCTTTATCACTTTTTTAAATATTAATACTGCATTGTTCCAATCATCTGGTACATCTTTATCATTTAGACATTTGGTATATAACAATATATATATATCTTTAAAGCGCATGTTCATTGGCTTAATCGCTAATATCACTATTACAACATATATATTGTAACGGGCACACATGACGTTACATTGTCACTTTTTTTTTTTTTTTTTAAAGTTAAAGTATAAATGTTCACAAATAAAAGTTTTTAAATAAAAGTTAGAATTAAAAGTTAAAAACTAAAAGCTTGCAAAAACATATATGTGAATCGCACAGATGGAAAAAATAGTAAAAGAAAACTTTATTACCAAAAAATTTTTTATTTTTAAAATTAAATTTTAAGCAAAAACTTAAAAAAGATTTAAATATAAAAAATTTACAATAATTAAATTACTTTCTATGGTGTTAAAACTCAAAATGGAAATGATTGTTGTTTTTAATTAATCTAAAGTAAATGAGCCCTTGGGACAACTTTATGATTAAAGGTCAGATAAGAGAGATAATTTTTTTTAAAAAAGATTGCATTACCTGCTTGTTAAAGGTCAACCAACACTCAGACCCTAATGAAAATCACCAGAAAAGGAAACCATAGTCAGTGAATCCAAGGATTATTATAAAAAGAAAAAAAATTCAAATTAAGAAAAGTTCCAGCTTCATTTTTTGAGGAGGAAGGGGAAAGATGTACTTTTCACCCTCTTACTATTTCACATGAAGAGACTGATGAAATATGAATGGCACTATTGTGGACCCCAAATCATATGGGTACTGCAATAAAATAGTTCCAGGATTGAACCAGCTAAGGCTGCCTCTGGATTGATAACTACAGCATGAATAATAGAAGACTTCATGGGAATTGGCACAAAGAACTGAGAACTCCTTTAATGTAATGATAAACCATAAATTATGAACTCTAATTATAATAAACATTTACTAATTAAATCATTTCTTAAACAATTAAGACTTAGCCAAGTTTAAATCATGAACTCTTATCTGATCAACATGGAAGGTTAAATCAATTATTAATATTTTAACTGTAATCATAAACCAGTCATTTCTGTTAATTTCTTCTAATTAATAGATATAACTATTAGTTAAATTAAATGGTGTTATGTATTAGATATATATGTATGTGTACCCTCCACACTTGGCACCTACCAGTAAATATGACACCTCATGTTGAGTGCCTTAATGTATTTTCCTAAGCCTCCCCTATAAGTTCATATTTATGAATGTGACACCTCATGATGAATGTCTTAAGGAATTTAATAAGAGTATAACCCTTTTATGCATTCAATTAATAATAATAGAACTAAAATAATTTGGGATGGATGGTTGTGCTGCATATATGTATACATGTATATACCCATTTAGTTTATTATTAATTGAATGCATAAAAGGGTTATACTCTTATTAAATTCCTTAAGACATTCATCATGAGGTGTCACATTCATAAATATGAACTTATAGGGGAGGCTTAGTTAAATACATTAAGACACTCAACATGAGGTGTCATATTTACAGGTAGATGCCAAGTGTGGAAGGTGCACATACATATATATCTAATACATAACACCACTTAATTTAACTAACAGTTATACCTATTAATTAGAAGAAATAAATTAACAGAAATGACTGGTTTACGATTACAGTTAAAATATTAATAATTGATTTAACCTTCCATGTTGGTCAGATAAAAGTTCATGATTTAAACTTTGTTAGGCCTTAATTGTTTAAGAAATGGTTTAAAGTTCATTTAGTAAAAGTTTATTATAATTAGAGTTCATAATTTATAGTTTATACGTTACATTAAAGGAGTTCCTAGTTCCTAGTGCCAATTCCCATGAAGTCTTCTATTATTCATATTTTCAGGGAAGACCAGTCTGTTGTTCCAGGCCATAGTTATTAATCCAAAGGCAGCTTTAACTGGTTTAATCCTGGAACTATTTTATTGCAATACCCATATGATTCGGGTCTACAATAGTGCCATTCATATTTAAACAATCTCTTCATTTAGTAAGAGGGTGAAAAGTGCATCTTTTCCCCCTCCTTCTCAAAAATCAAGCTGGAACTGTTTTTAATTTGAATTTTTTTTTATAATAATCCTTCGGATTCACTGACCATGGTTTTCTGTTCCAGTGGTTTTCATCAGGGTCCGAGTGTTGGTTGACCTTCAACAAGCGGGTAATGCAATCTTTTTTTAAATTTTTTTTTTATTTCTCTTATCTGACCTTTAATTATAAATTAATCCCAAGGACTCATTTACTTTAGATTAATTAAAAACAACAATCATTTCCATTTTGAGTTTTAACACAATAGAAAGTAATTTAATTATTGTACATTTTTTATCTTTGAATCTTTAAGTTTTTGCTTAAAATTTAGTTTTAAAATACTTTTCTTTTTTTAATAGTTTTCTTTAAATAATTTTTCCATCTGTGTTATTTATATATATATATATGTTCTTGCAAACTTTTAGTTTTCAATTTTTAATTCTAACTTTTATTTAATAACTTTTATTTGCCAACATTTATACTTTAATTTTTTTAAAAAAAATAATGTAATGGCATGTGTGCCCATTACAATATATATACATTTATATCATAGTCAAATATGTATTGCAAGATTAGCATTTGGGAACTGTTATTATATATTATTTTATGTATGATTAGATTTTGAGATTTAATTTTTTTTTGTATAACGTTTAATATTTTTTATTTTTATTTTTTCTTTGTTGTTATCTAAGCTAAAATAAAGAAAAACTAAAATGTATTTTTCTTAATTAGATTTGATGATAAGAAAAATTAATATTAAGAGGGTTTCATTAATTTTCTTTGGTATGATTTTGTAAAAAAAATTAAATAATGTTGTTTAATCTTAGCTAAGAGGCCAATAATTTGTAAATGTTCATAGACATTTTTGTATGAGTTTAATTAGATATGATTGTTTGGTAAAAATTCTCAGAATTTTTTTTGTGATTAATGAAAAGACTCATCTGTAAGCTGATTAGTCAGGAAAATTAATGAGATAAAAAAAAGATAGCTTGTGGTATTGGTTTTTGTGTGTCTGCTATAAATAAACTTGAAATAATTTTTTTTGGTAGGAAGAAGATTCCAGGAGTGCTAAAAGTTTGTTGAAAAAAAACCCACATACAAAGAGAAAAACTAAATTTGAAAAGGCAAACCATTTTAGAAAGAATTTGATGATGATTAACTATAAACTGTTATAAAGTGTAATCTGGTACTTTATTGAATAATCTTCCACTTTTTCTGTTTTTGATCCTGTAAAAAAAAACAGTCAAAAGAGTTAAATTGTAATAAACAAAATGGAGTCTGCTAGATCTATTGCTCTGATACTCATCATGTGATATATCTATACCATATTTTGATAAAATCTGCTTAACAAGAAGCAAAGAAGTAGGTTGTTGAAGAAATGGCTAAACTCAGAATCACCTCTACCGCCTGTTTATTCGCTGCACATGGTAACAATAATACCATAAGTTATATCAGACTATGACAGTTTTGTGATGTGTTGGGAAAAGAAGGACTGAGGAAAAGAGTCATCACTGAAACCAACTTTATGTCAAGCTTAGTATGGATATTATTTGGAAATGGTTCTTTTCAACTGGTCTAGAGAAACAAAAAGGAAAAGCTTATATTTCTTTTTTAAAAGAAGTAAGAAAAACCAGACATTGTTTTTCTATTTCTACATTTAGTTTTAAAATATGTAAGTTTGAATTTTTTTGCCTATTTTCTAAGAAAAAGACGAATTATATGTAAGAAAGTATGTATGGGTGTAGACTTGGATATGTATATTATTTTCTATTGTTTCTTCCTCAACGAGGAATTAAATAACAATAATGTCATGTAGCAAAAGAAAAGAATTTTTTTTTGTATTGTTATTAAGTTCAAATATAATTTTTATTGGTTTACATATACGTGGGTTATTTAACATTACTAAGAATTATAAAAAATATCTATGTGTGTATGTGTGTGTGTATACGCTTATAAGCCAATCTATTTTTATCTATATTAATTTATGAAGAGAGGGGGGGGGCATTCTCTCATATTATCAATATTACGTGTATTATTACTTTTCAATTATTAATCTGTTATTTGTTTATTTTTTGTTGATTTATCTTTAATATTATCACATTTGAAATCTTATCACAACGATCCATTAGGCCAGAAGTCAAACCAATCTCTTAAACCATAGATACGTTAGAATTGGGAATCATTTATCCTTTTCACATGTCTTTGACCATATGTTTCAATAATCTATGATAGAATTGTAACTAATATATTAAATTTTTTTAAAAAAAAGTTTGGAGTTTCTTTTAACATGAACTATACGAACTGGTGACAAAGTATCACATGATCACATTTCCTATACTAGCACATTAATTGTTGATAAACAGAGCAAAACTCTCCATACAGTATTGCCACCTGTGCTAAACAGAGTAACCAATGGATGCCAGAAGGCTTGTGCATAAAATCCCTATCTAATGCCTACTCATCCAATATCCCCAGACTAGTTTCTGGCTTGTGGCCATCGTCAGTGAGGAGCTTTGGATCTGAGAGCACTGCATCTAGATCTTAGGATCTAATGCAATCCTCTAGCAACCACCTTTTATCTCTACTTAACTACAAAACTATGAGAATGAAATTGAAAACACAAAATATATTTTCAAAGACACCAAAATGTATGGGTGCTGAACTGAGTTCAGACCCATATGACTATATAAGCTATTGAGCTTAGATTGAAAATATATTTTGTGTTTTCAATTTCATTCTCATAGTTTTGTAGTTAAGTAGAGATAAAAGGTGGTTGCTAGAGGGTTGCATTAGATCCTAAGATCTAGATGCAGTGCTCTCAGATCCAAAGCTTCTCTCTGACGATGGCCACAAGCCAGAAACTAGTCTGGGGATATTGGATGAGTAGGCATTAGATAGGGATTTTATGCACAAGCCTTCTGGCATCCATTGGTTACTCTGTTTAGCACAGGTGGCAATACTGTATGGAGAGTTTTGCTCTGTTTGGTGACAAAGTATATGTTTCTAACGTATCTATGTATAGTTTGAGAGGTTGGTCTGCCTTTTGAGCTGATGGATGTTTGTGATAGGATTGCAAATGTGATATAACTCATTGGAAGCTTCAGTTGCTTTCTATTCACTTTAATATTAATACGTTTTTCGTTTTTTTGTAATGTCATTGCTCATATTTTGCCATAGTTAATCTGAACTAGAAAGTTTAATTGTATGCATATCTATGATAATATTTGCCACCACACTTGAAAGTTAAAAATAGCAGCTAGCACATGGGATATGCTGTAAGTGAATAATAGGTGAATATCTCAGTGAAAGTCTTGTAAAGCATCTTTCTATGAAAGTGGTGCTTAAAAATCTTGGGTTTGGGGTTTTATAAAATTCTTTATCCAGAACAAGTTTAGCTGACTCCTATGGAGATTTTATGTTAATAAAAAAGTTAGGGTTGCCAGATAATGAAGATGATTATTACACTGGTGTGAGAGTTTAGGTTGCTCTACTTAATTTCCTATTAAAAGATAAGGGTTTGAACTTGGTAAGGATGGATAGAGCAATTTCCATTACAATATGATGGTCTGACTTTTATAATCGATTAAAATGTAATGGGTTTTACTGTTTTGGTTCTGATAATCAATAATAATAACAATAAATAGTATTTGCTGATTATATAACCACCTCAACCAAACTGTGACTCACAAACCATATGCAGCTCTCTAGATAATTCAATGTGGTTCTCATGAAACTTTTGAAATAAAATCATGATGTAGTTTATATTAGCATAATATATTTACATTTTATTTTGGAATCATATACACTTTAGTCGTTTGTAGTGGCAATTTTACAATGATTGTTTATGTATCATCTTTGATGGTACTATTGTTATTTGTTGGGCAATGTTATAGTTCTTTGTACAGTTTCGACTCAAAAGCTATGAGTATGCTCTTCTACTTTGACTTTTGAACATCAACTTTAATTACTTTAATTAATCAATACACAGGTAAATTATTTTTAATCTATAGTTAGAAAAATAAAGAATTATTGCTAAAAGGACATTCATTTAATAGCTGTTTATAAACTAATGCTAATTTTTGGGATAATGTATTATTGTGAATCACTATACTCAGCAATTAAGTTTGTGAAATCAAGACATCCAGCACAACTAATTATTTTGTGCGTTACCAAATCATACACCAAATTTTAATGTTCTTGCTAATCAGATACAAGCACTTGAGAATAATAATTAGTTAATTATTTATTTTGATATAATTTATTAATTTTGTGCTTTTGATTTTTTGCATAAATAAGAAATCATATTAATAAAATAATTATAACCATATATATGCTTCTGGTGAATGTTTCAAAAAAATTAATTGGGGCTTTTGAATATATCGCAATTTTAACGTGTGGCTCTTAAAGAGATGAAGTTTGGTCACCAAGGTATTCAACATTAACACTAATATGATACAAATATAGAGTATTTGAACACAGACTTTCAACCACCCTTCAACTATCCACACTATCTCATACCACTGATACACACAACCACACACATGTAGAAAAGATAAATAATCACCAATATCATATTTTGTGCTGAACCAGCATTCATCAGTTGGTCCAGATTATTATCTCTTCCCCCCCCCCATATATATATAATCAGAGCTCAGTTTATATTAAGATAGAAAATCTTCATACTTTAATGGACACGCTTCAATCTACTTCAACCTCCAACTCTTCAGCCATCCATACCATTGAAAATCTGGTGATGAAAAGCCCCAATCCATGCTGATTCAATATTATTGCCATGCCTATGTTAAGTCACTTGAGCCCTCATGTATAGGATCTTATCCATTTAAATAGACAGAAGAGGGATGGGTGGGATGCTGGCTTAGTGTGTAAGATTTGAAATACAGACATTCTTCATATACCTGCAGCTTAATTGTAAATGTAGAAGGATTTGAACCCAGACTTTCAAGCACCCTTCAACTATCCACATTATCTCATAACACTGATACACATAACCAAACTGTATAAAGAATGATAACATTTCCCAACAAATAATAATAGCACCATCAAAGATGATACATAAACAATCATGTAGAAAGCTAGTTGAAGAGTGCTTGAAAGTCTGTCTTCAAATCACCTATATTTACAATTAAACTACAGGTATATAAAGATTGCATATATTTCAAATTTTACTAATATAATAGATAAGTTATTACTTGATAATGTAATGTCTTTTATAAACAATATTAAAAGCTCCAATAGCAATTAACTCAAACAGTTAAGACTTTTTTTATGTTTGCACAATTTGCAAATGTATATCCATTACCATTATGGGTCTGATTGTAGAGGCATAAACCCTCAAAGTATTTAAAAATTATTTATTACTTAAAATAAAGTATTTTCTCACGTAAAAAGGCAAGTTGATAAAATAAATAAATAATTAAATGACTTTATTGTCAGAGATAAAAGGAGGTTCGAGTTCCAAAAACACCACAACTCTTCTACCACACCAAACCATAGTCAGTTATAAAGCAATAAAAACTTTTATTATGCCATTTTGCATTTGATGAATTTCAAATTGTGTGGATGAAGATGATATTAACGGCCGAGGATCGCAGAATGACCCTTATTTTGAAGCTGCTTTCTTGGAGCCCCTTGATAGTCCAATGACCCAAACTTGCAATCTTGCGCATGCGTGATTACCCTCCACTGTCTAATGGTAAAAAAATAAAATGATGATAGGAATTCCTGCCATATTATATAATTGTATTTAATTACACTCAAGTATAAAAATATATTTAGACTAGAGTTGTTAATAATACTAATCTTCATAAGTTTAAAAATTATTTATTACAATTTTAAAAGTTGATAAAAAATAGATTTTAATGGAAAAAATAAAATATATATATATTTTACAATTTTTAATCTTTACAAATACAATACTTTTTAACAAAAACATTACTAATACAGCGGGATTGATAGCCATATAAATTAATTCGAATTACATCTCCTAAGACTTGATATTCATTAGTCTGTGGCTGGTATCTTATGAGACCTTCAAACCAAGCCTTACCCGGTTGAGCAATAATGATTAATTGATAAAAGATTATTGGAGTATTTGATGTCTCTGACTCTAAAGACTGTCTCGCATCATATATCTTCTCAAGCTGCAAATTCTGGCAAAAATTTCGATGTGATAACGTAATGTTGTTAATTTTCTCAATGAGATAAGGGGCCGATCTTATCACATGATATTTTTTGACAGAAATTTCTTGAAAGTACCCGCATGTACACCACTGAGGTAGTATGGCAGCTTGTTTACAGGTTCTATTTTCAGGAATTTCATTAAATAAACTAATTCCTCTTTGAGGGTCCGAAAGTGGAGGTGCAATATTGGAATCAAAATATAAAATATCTTTAAAAGTTTCATGCAAATCAAAAGCAGTTACTAGTCGCTGACTATTTATTTTTATGTTGTTAATAATCTGAGGATATTTTTGCTGAAACCAAGAAGGAAACTTAATATAAAGAAAAGGTAGTCTATCTTCCATTTTACCTATGAAAGTTCTTCTAAAATCTCCATATCTAAACCCATGGTCACTCATGAATATAAATACTGTTTGGTTTAAAAAAGATGAAGCTTGAAGCTTTTGAAGAAAGTTAAAATACGGTTCATCAGCAGAAGGAATATCTTCTAAGTAGTCATGAGTCAATCTACTCAGAAAGGTAAATGCAAAATGTGGTTCCTTGTGAAAGGTGCTTAAGTAATCATATACCCAATCTAAAATAACAGTAGCTTCTAATTTTTTTCCGATACAAAATTTAGATTTGAAATATCCCGATTTATCTAGTGCTAAATTAAAAGGCCGCAGATAGTACTCTGTGGGTTGGTTCTTAAACCCTTCTCTTTGAGTATTGAATATATTCTTCATTGGATAGTCTTCAGCAAATAGGGTGTGGTAACCCCTACTTGTAAAATTTTTCCACAAAAAATTATACTCATCAAAAGTTTTGTTTTTAAATTCTTCTTTAAGGTCATCCCATGGTAATTCTTCAAGAAATTTTCCTACAAAAATAGGCATCATAATTACTAGAGTGTTTTCTGCCACTTTGTTATAACCTTTAAACTCGGTGGCATTCATCACTCTTGTAATAAAATTGTACGTTTTAGGACACATTCTTTTGAGATTAAGCCTTGAAACAGAGTCCATTCCTAGGATCACTAAATTAAGCTTATCTCTGATTGGCTGACAATTAAGGCATCGTGTATAGGTGGGGGATAAAGATGAATTCTTCTTAAGAATGAAGGCATGGTAGTTTTCATAAATTTTTATTTTTTTATTATTATAACATTTTAAATGAACGAATTCATCCGTGACAGTAACTTGTGGACGTGAGAGATTAAAGCGCTGAACCGTGTTAGCAAATTCAAAATTGTTATCAGATCCTCCTTTATAATCCCTATGTATTCCTCTGGATTCACAAAATCCTAATTTCCCACCATAATGCATTTTTAAGGCAACGTAGTTGATGGTTAAACTATTAAATTTGACATCTACTAATGGAGGAGCGCCGTAACATTGCATGGGCGGTTTAGTAACAAAATATTTTTTTACAGATTTATCGTACAGTTCAATGTAGTTAATTTTACACCCGGAAGTGTTAATTAATAATTTGACAGTTTTGGTGTGAAGATTTTTTAAATATTTCTGCGGAATTGTGACCGCATGGTAAAGGAAAAGGGGCGTACCAGTAGAAATAATATTTGAAGGTCCGCGCAAAAATATTAAAAGTAATCCGAAAAGAAAAATTAACAAGAAAATCAATATCCTTATTGGCCTCCATTTTGTTAGAAGTCGAGTTACCAGCATAGCAAAGCCTGAAAATAGAAAAAAAATACATATAAATATATTCTATCTATCTATCTATCTATCTATCTATCTATCTATCTATCTATCTATCTATCTATCTATCTATCTATCTATCTATCTATCTATCTATCTATCTATCTATCTATCTATCTATCTATCTGTATGTCTGTCTGTCTGTCTGAATATCTATCTATCTATCTATCTATCTATCTATCTATCTATCTATCTATCTATCTATCTATCTATCTATCTATCTATCTATCTATCTATCTTAATTTTTATCCATCTTTCTCTTCAACTATGTATTCATCCATCCATTCACACTCATTTTTCATCTATCTATCTATTCATCTATCAGTTCATTTATTCTCTATTTATTTAGATATCCATCTTTCTATTCATTTACCTAACTTTCCATACATTCATTTATTCATCCATCGAACTACTTATCTATATCTTTATTCCTTTTTATATATCTACTTTTAGCCTACTCATCCACTCATTATTTATATATGTTCACCATTTACGTATTTTCGTAGCTATCTATATTTGTATCTATTCAACTACATTTTGATTACTTATTCTCTTTATGTATTACTAATCTATTTACTTATTTTCATTTCTATCTATCTATTTGCCACTTACCCACAAAGTTACAGTTTTTTATGTTTTTTTGCTGCCAGTTTACTTATTTTGTTATTGTTTGCCTATCTTCTTAACTACTTTTTTAGCTGCGAAGCTATTTATCATTCTTTATTACTATGTTTTTAAATTCTGATTTACTTGTTGATTAATTGTCTTTTTTACTGCCTATTTATTTACTTTTATATCAAAATATTATACTTTCTCTCTTTGGTAGATTATCCATCTATTTATTTACGTTTTCTTCTTTCCAGATCTATCTCTTTCTATATTTGAATTACTCACCTATCTATTTTTTTTAGCTGCTTACTTTACCTAGTACTTATATATCTAATTTTGATCAAACTACCAACCAATCCATCTAATCACTCTCATCTACCTACATATCTACATACCTCTAAGCATAAATTTCAGGAATTATACTTTTTTATATATATTTGGTTGAAATTTGATGAGTCAAATATTTTACAAAAATATATGTATATACTTTCACAAAAAGAATATAATACTACGAGCAAAATTATTGAAAAGGAAGTACTAATTAATTATACTTTTGAAAACAACATTATTTTTGTTTTATTTTAAATAAAATCTTTATTAACAAAAAAAAAAATATAGACATCTTTACAAAAATTATTTAGTATATACGGGACTCGAACTCAGACTTTCACACGATTCTCAACACTCCATGGCATCTCATATTGCTGACCCACCTGATCACACACGTGTTGAAAGTATTTCGTGCTAAACCAGCACTCATCAGTTGGTCCAGATTACCATCTCCACACATATATACAATCAGTGCGCAGCTTTATATTAAGATAGCCAATCTTCATACTTCAATGGACAGGCTTCAAACCACTCCATCCCACAACTCTCCAGCTGTCTATTTCATTGAAAATCTAATGATGGAACATTCAAAGCCCCTTCCCATACTTTTACTTAATCTTTATATTTATTTATATATTATTTTACAAGTTTCTTATAATACTTTTTAATTTTTTTATATTGTTTCCGTTATTCACTTGAAACAGACCAGACTATGTCCAAATTTGTTCCGTTACTTTTTTTGGAATGAGAGAATCCGATGCAGTTATTAAAACATTTATTCTAATCATTGTCAAGTTTTCTTAATAAATTATATTTTTTATTATCGAAAATCATTTCACATCTTATTGTCCATATAGTTTTTAGAGTATGCAGCAAACGCCTTGCAAATGTGGGTTGTGTTTTTTAATATTGTTAGTCATTTCTCTTTTTAAATTTATGTATGAAATATTTTTGATCTTAAGAATTTAAATGCTGCACAGTCTTTACGCAAGGGAAAGAAGATTTTCTCTTTAATCTTACAAAAAATACAAGAAATCTCCAAATTCATTGTTAGCTGACTATTTAAATAAACCGTCATTAGTAGGAAACCATTTAAAAATTAGAAGCAGAATTTGATATATGATTGTGGAACACATATTTTGTGAAGATTCTTGATAACCTTAATCACTATCCAAATGTAGTGAATATTGTTTATTAGTTTTTTTTAAATCATTGTACTTAATGTTAACTAAGCTATTTAAATTGAAATCATCATATGTTACAAGTAAGCCACCATAAAATGGCCTTCTTTCAATTTTATTAATTAAAATAGTATCTGGCAATGGTGGACTAAAACGTTTGTCTTGTATTATATTAATATATATTCATTCTTTAATCTATGACATATATATATAATTTTGGATAAGATTGAAGCCTCCTTGAAATTGGTAATCTTAATGCTGAAATTGATAATAGGTGTGAAGATCCCCCCCCCAATATAGTTCTATGCTATCTGAATCAATTTATTTATTGTTATATTGAAAGCAATCATCCATGGTGCATAACAACCAAAGACTCCCATAGCAAGGGCATTAAAAATTCCTGTTTTAGTAATTTCATAAAGCTTAACTAATAAGAAAGATTTAATTTTATTGATTTTATCAATTACCAACTTATTTAAGTATTGATTCATACTTGTTTTGGACATATAAAATGGGATTCCTCAAAACAATGTGAGGGTGGCCTGATATTCAAATGGTATCTTTCTACCTGTAAGCAGCAGATTTTAATGACTGTATAGAGGATTCCATCTTCAGGATATTCATAACAATTTGAATGTTATATACATTCTGAACAATTATTATATCATCAATAAAGGTTATTGCTACTATCTTCATACCTAAATGAGGAAAATAAAGACCTGATACTTGATTTTCAATATAGTTGATCATGTGATCTATGTATATTGCAAAGAGCATAGCAGTTAATAGTAATCCCTGTAGTATTCCTTTTTTGGACTAAAAAATTCTGAATATTTCATATAGTTTTTATTGAGATTCTACTGTTTTTAATATACATCTCTATTGCTTGAACTAAATATCTATGTTCTTGTAATAATTGCCTTGGGGCTTTAAATAAGGATTTCCAATTTACTAAATCGAAAGCTGATTTAAAATCAATTTTCATTGCAAAATATTCTCTCAGTTTTAATTCTCTGACATACTTAATTGCTTCTTGAATTTTCAAAATAGCTACCTAATACTTTAGAGTCAATGTCTTCAATTGAGATCTGTCTTAGGTCTTCTATGGTATCTGTTTAGCTCTTTCTTTTACTATAATAAACATTACTCTTTTATGTGTGGCCAATCAACTTTCTCATGATACATCTGATTATAAAACCTCCACATTACTGATATCAAGACATAATCTAAATGTTTACAAAAAGATGAAGGAATTGCATCATTTGCAAGAGTTATTTTCATCTTATTTCTTCTTTAGTTATATATTCTTTATGCTCTCCTGTTATTGTGTTTTCATATGTTTTTATTTCATTTTCAACCTTAGACTGACTTTTAATATTTTAAAAATATATTTGCCAACATGTAAACTAGATACAAGCTTTTTTCAGCTTCTAATATTGTAGAAATACCTTTTGTATGAGGCATATAAATTTTGGCATAGTTAATTATTAGTTTAAATACGAATTGTAAGTTAGGGATTAACTTTCTTATTTTTTTGGTTTGATTTTCTTGCTGAATTTGTTGATATAATGTATCATATTCCTCTTGTAGGTTATTAATTAGTTCATAATTTGGCATAAAAGATGACAATAATTGAAGCTTATTCTGTAAATCTAAAATTCTCTGTTTAATTTGATTTCGTGACGTAGTGTTTTTGGTTCTCTTTACATTTAATTTCTTTTTTATTTTATACCATATTATATAAGGTAGTAGATTTGAACTTCTTGTATAATCATTAATTATAACTAAAGTATTAGATCTACTGTAACTGTAATGTCATCTATTATGTTTTTTTTAAAGTAATATTTGTAAAAATTCTTATCTTCCTCATAGTCATCAATTACTAGTTGTATAAAAAAGATGAATGTCTATTTATAAAAGTAAAACAAACATAATATATACATATATATTGCACAGTAAGTAACATATGTGTATATTTTATGTTTTCATGAATAATATTTTAGAAATTTTGGTAATTTAGTTATTGTTCAGTCCATAATAACATGTGATATCTTTAGTATTGTTATACATTTAATCCTTTTTCGTCTAAATATTGTATATATTTATAGAAAATGCCACATGTATTTCATCCTTTTTTTAATTATATATCAGGGAATTGCTTAAATATTACCCCATTAATATATATTAAATGTATATTTCTCCTGTGAAAGTCGTATGTGTTTGTGGTAACATATACTCCAATATTATTGAAATTTACTGATTTTATGTCTTTTTGTTTAATGGCGACTCATATTACTTGCTTAAAAATTATTTATAGTTTATAATTTGCCGATTAAAATTGGTAGTATATTTCATACTTTTTCATCTGTTATGTTGTAGTACGATTAATATTAAGAGAAAATAGGTTTGAAACTGTGTGTACTCCAGAAGTTAAAAGTGTTAAATAATTACATGTGAAAGTAAACGAGTAGATTTAATAAAAATGAAAATTAGAAATTACAAATGGTTTTTCATATACTGTAGATATTTTATTAAAAGCGAGGTGTAAAATAAGATGGAAGATCCGAATAAATAATTAATTAAATGAAGGATTAAAAATGTAAAGAACAATTTAATTAATTAGTTCAGAAATAACCCCAGAATAATTTAGTGATTGAAAATTGATAAGGAGTAAACAATAGAACTAAAAGTAGATATAATCTAGCAGAAAAAGACAAGTCAGTGTGAGCCCTGATTTTCAGAGAGACTAAAGTGTAGCGCGAATTCAGAACAGGACCAACAATGGGAGGAGAACCAGATATTCGGGTCTGAAGGTACCAAAGACCGACCTAGGGTAATTATACAGACTATACCTGTCTTATTATTATTTTTGTAAGCCTTACAGGCGCTAGTAGAACTAATGATAATTCTGTTTATAAATGATTGTTAATTTTTATACTAATAAAATCTTATATCTGTTAAGTGGGATATCTTAATTTTATGCAAGAGAGTAATCGTTACTTGAATTAGGTGTATTTGGTTGTTTCTCGTAAGTCACATTAAATCAAGTACATCACATCATCTAAATTTCGTACATATTTATTGAAAATGCCGCATGTATTTCATTCTTTTTTTATTTATATACCAGGGAATTGCTTGCAAATTATCCAATTATTATATATTAAATGTATATTTCTCCTGTGAAAGGCGTATATTTTTTTCTGATAAAATATGCTCCAAAATAGAGAAATTTACTAGTTTTATGGATTTTTGTTTAATAGCGTCTCATAATTGCTTAAAAATTATTTATAGTGTGTATTAGTCCTGTGGCATGGAGCACATATTAGACATTCTGACCCTTTTCATATACGTATTCAACCTGCTGATAAGTTTGTAAATCTTGGGAAAATATCATGTACAAATGATCTGTATACACATAATTTTCATAAGTTTTGCGAAAATATCATGTATAAGATCCATGTACACTTTATTTTGGTCAGATCACAAGATTACAAAGTTATCAGCAGATTGATACTGTAATGGCGTGTGTGCCCGTTACCATTACAATACATATGTGAAAAGGTGCAGCATGTCTAATATGGGCTCTGTGTCACAGGACTAATATTACTGATACATGACCACATACATGTGAAAAAGATAAATGATCTTCAATATTCATATTTTAGGCTGAACCAGCACTCATCAGTTAGTCCAGACCACCATCTCTCACACATATATACAATCACTGCTCAATTTATATTTAGATAGCAAATCTTTAAACTTTAATGGTCAGGCTTCAATCTTCTCCATTCTCCAACTCTTCAGTCATACATATCGTTGAAAATCTGAGGATAAAATTCTCCAAGAAATTGTTGATGCCAATACTATTATCACACCCATGTTGACCTTAAGTCAGTCTGATCCCTCACCCATAGGGCCTTAATATGTTCATTTAATTATACAGAAGAAGAATGGGCAGAGTACATGTTGAATATATATTTAAATACATGTATATTGTCTATACTAAATTGAATATAATTATAAAGAACTCGAACTCAGATTTTCAAATTACCCACAGCTATCCAATCTATCTAATGTAACTGATACACATGATTACCTACATGTGAAAAATATAAATAATCTCCAAAATACATATTTCATGCTGAACCAGCACTCACCCATTGGTTCAGATCACCATTTCTCACACATATATACAATCACTGTTCAGTTTATATTGAAGATCATTTATATTTTTCACATGTATATGGGCATGTGTATCAGTTGTATTAAAAGATTGGATAACTGTTGGTAGGTAGAAAGTCTGAGTTCAAATTCTTTTATAATTACATTAAATTTAATATAGACAATATACATGTATTTAAATATTACACACCCATCCTGTATTCTGCTCATCCACCTTCTGTATAATTAAATGGACATATTAAGATCCTATGTATGAGTGATCATATTAATCTAAGGTCAACATGAGTATGACAATAATATTGGCACCAACAAAGACTTTGAGAATTTTATCCTCACACTCGCAATGATATGGAAGGCTAAGAATTGAAGAGTGGAAAAGATTAAAGCTTGCTTATTAAAGTTTAAAGATTTGCTATCTTAATATAAATTGAGTACTGACTGTATATATGTGTAAGAGATGGTGATCTGGACCAAATGATGAGTGCTGGTTCAGCATAAAATACACATATTGGAGCCATGGGTATCAGTTGTATCAGATAGATTGGATAGCTTTGGGTAGTTTGAAAGTCTGAGTGCCTTATAATTAATTACATTAAATTAAGTATAAACAATATATATATATATATATATATATATATATTGTGCCCTTTTGTATGGGTCTCCATAAATTGTTATATCAATTTATTAAAAAATTTTAAATTTAAGATATATTACAGCTATATGATGTTGATTTTATTTATAATAATCTTTCAAAAGTTTAATTAAAGTAAACTATGAATATTTGATATGTGAAGTTGTGCTAATATTTGAGAGAGACGTTCAGTAAAAAAATGATAATATTATATGGTTGGGAAAACTGGCCATGATCAATACTGCATTAATAAGTTTTGTAAATAAATGTTTAAAGCTAAAAGTTTAAAAAAGACAAGTTAAAATTAAATGCATATATATTTATTATTGATAAAGATTAATATTTAGTAAGTGAATATAAATATTTTGTTATTAATAGTATATAATAGGAGATTAATATTTGATTTTATAATATCGAATTATTATTTTAAAGTTGTTATAGTATATTATTTGTTTTAAAAATATTTATTTTATAAAATCGAATTGTTAGTTTATTTTTAGATAATTACAAGCGTTTGTATCTGTGTTGTAAGTCAAGTGACAGATAGACATATGTACACATATGCTTGTAAGTTTTTTTTAGTAAAGTTGCAAAACTGTTTTAAAATTCTATTATAAAATTTATAAATATTATATTGGCTATCACGAGATAAAAATAAAAATAATTAGTGTGAAATATTAAATCTGATTTTTAAAATACTGTTTAATAATATAATAAATAAAAATAGACTTAGTTTGTTTAGAAAAATAGTCTTATAAAAGTTAAAAGTGAAATAAAGTAAAACATATTTTTAAAAATGTTTAATGGATTTAAATAAATGATAAAATTAATTTAAGAATTAAGTAATGTAATAAATAATAAATATTAAATAAGTCATTATTTATTTTTAATTTCATATTGTTGGTAAGATATGTAAATAGGCTAGCAAGGTGATTGTTTAATTTACCAATCAAGTGGGTAATTTATTCCGGTATAAAAACCGAGGTTCAATTGTTCAGGGGGTGATTGTGATTTCTTTTAAGTGAAGTGTGCTATTAAATATAGCTAAGTAAAAAAATTATAAACGCTCTCGTAATAGTTTCTTAATTTATAAGAGAGTAGTTTTAAATAATTTTATAAAAGTTTACCGTTAAATATGCAGTGCTAATTTATTTATAATTCCCTATTGATCGTCTCTATCAAGGCTCAATTTTACTATCAAATAATCATGAAAATATCGTATAATGATAAAATGTGTTGGAAACCTTATATTAAAAATATACTGAACGCTGGATTAACTAGGAAAATTACTAGTTGGATAAAAATAATATATTGGACATTATATGAATTTAAAAGTTGATTATAATTAATTTTTATAAAAAATATGTTAAAGAAAGATAAATACTTCTTTATGAAGAAAGTATTTTTAAATTACATATTTTAATATATCTTTTGGTAAAGATATGGAAGTTAATAATAATTGCAGAAATACTTGCCTTATTAAGTCTTTGTTGTTTAAAAGACTAGATTTCGATAATTTTAAAAGGCAGATAAATCGGAAATTTAATTGATAAATAAATACCTATAAAAAAACGTTATAATATTAAAATTCTATATGCTGGTTATATAGAAAAATTTAAAAAATGTTTTGCTGAATATTTTAAGAAATGCGCATAGAAGTATACGTGGATATCCAAGTCAATTTTTATAAAAACTTAAATTAAACATTTAACTATTGATTAATCCTAGGAAGATAATAACTTTTAAATAAATCCGGATCCTATAAACTGTTTTAATTATTATTTTGTTTCTTTGTGGTGGAACTTGTTTTATCTTATTTTTTTTAAAAAAAAACGTTTTCCATTTATTTCATAAAAACTGTTTAAACACGTGATGTACCGGAAAAGGATGTGATGTTGGTAAAATTTTGTGCCTAGGAAAAAAAGAACAATTGTGGATGGAAAGAAGACACCGTTGGATTTTATGTAACATATTTTGTTTTCTTAACTAACATAGATATTTAATTATTTATTGATCTATTAGAGATAAGAGAGGTACATTTTAAAAGTAACTACATAATAATATAACACTTAATTTCATAAAGTTTATTTTTTTTATATAATTTTACAACACGTAATATTTTAAGAATAATTGTTGAGTATAAATGTGATATTATTTTGTAAAACTATAATCCTGGAGGACATTGTTTGGCTGATTATAAATTGGAGTATCATTTATGGTAATAATTATATAATATTAATAATTTAATGTATTTTGCTTTGTTTTCTTTAGATAAACCAAATATTATTTGATTGTTGAGTGAATGTATAAATATTTAAAGAACATACATGCATAATATTATCAATAATAGTTTTATTTTAATATGCATACTTTATTTTATGATATAAATTTATTACAACGTAATAAGAGTTATCCAAAAATAATTATATGATTCTTTCTTGAATAAACTTTAATGTTTCTGTTACAATATTAGGAGTTTGATTTATTATATTAGTATGAGTCATTTATATTTATTTTCAAGTTAGTAAGAAGTAGAAAAATATATCTATATATATTTTTTTTATTAGACAAGTTAAATTAACTTATATAGAAATTTATATTTTTGTTTGAAGTGTTTATCATATATAGATGATGAGATATAAGAGAGTTTGGATAGTCATTTTTTCAAAAAATTGGTAAGCTGATACTGAAGTTAAATAAGATTAGAATGATATTTGAAGATAGGATTTTATTAAGAGGGAATAGGAATAACAAGTAGAGATGAATAGTAGTTTAAGTGGAAAAGAATCATAGAATTTTATTTTAATATAATAACTTTATAAAAATTGGTAATTTATAAATAAAAATTTTGTCTTCACAAAATTGTTGAATAATTTTTAAATATTATTTTAAGAAAAGAACATATATGTATTGCATATTTTGGTAAGACATATATTATGAAATTACATCAGAATGAAGTAAATAATTATATAATAAATAAATGTCACATAATATTACAAAGTTATACCAATTTATACATTAGTTGATATTTAGTTAATGCTAATAATAAATGTAATACATAATAATTACATTATAATAGAAATAGCTATAATACTTAAGTGGAGTAGCATTTTAATTATTAAAGTTTGTTTATTTTACATGTGCTACATAAGTGATATTTTACATAAAAGCCTTCTATTGTACTAAGTGATTATAAATGATATCTAGTAAAATATAAGTTCATAAACTCAATTAAATGTTACTGATAAAACATTTAAGAAATGTATGGATTATTTATTTTGGATTATGGAAATAATAACAATGTAAGAATCTTGTATTATTATTTTTCTTATTTTATTTTTCTTGATTTCCACTTGTAATGTAAATAATGTATATAAGTTGTTTATTAAAGTTGATGTAAATAAATTTGTTTAAGTTGTTTTAAAAGTGTGTCGAATTCATTATTTTGCACCACAGCATTTGACAACAGATAATTTGAATAAAACATAATATTTGCACAATATGAATTAAATTATTATTATTATTTTTAAAAAAGAAATACAGTATTTTCTTAATATAATTTATAGAAATTCATTGACATTAACATATTATGTTATAATGGTCACAAAAATAATTATAATGCACAATATAAGAGTATAATATTATTTATTGCCACATATTATTAAATTATAAGATTTTATTATATTCTTAATTAAGATACTATATGAAGATGAAAGACATGTAGATGATTTATTTGTTTTCTTAATGATTAGTAGTATAATAAAATAGATAAGGTTAACTTATACATTGGAGATTGTTATTATTAGTTTTTTTATTATTATTATAAGTTAGGTGTAGTTAGGTTTGATATTAAATCCCTTATCATGCCTATCTGCAAGAAGTATTATTACTTTAAGATAATTAAAAGAACCTGAGATTATTTAGTTATATTTCTTTGATAAAAGATTGAGATTTATTTATTACTATTATTGAAGTTAGTTAATGTTTTAGAAAAGACATAGGAGTGCTATAGATGTATTAGTGAGATAATAAAGAGGTAATAGTATTCTTATGCCATTGAGATAATGTCTTAGGAGACATAGGCTCAATGTAAATTCATATTACCACTTGTAACTTCACTTCATAGTCTCATGATTTAATAAATACTTATTTAATTAATGCATGATATTGAACCATATTAATTTTCTGTTAGTTGTACTAAATCTGATAAGATATAGTATTATAAAAATATATTAATAATAGTTATACATATTTTAGCCGAGCATAACGATTTAATTGAGCTAGTCATATTTTAAGTTATATTATGTATTTCTGGAAGTGAGGGTACAATATATATATATATATATATATATATATATATTCTATATATATATATATATATATATATATATATATATATATATATATATATATATATATATATATATCAAACAAAATAAATATAATAATCAAAATATTCTAGAATAGGCCTTCAAAATTGAAGTGTATTTTTAAATTTATATAGGCATGATTCAGTTTTGTAGTGTTATTTATATACATAAATTCAATGCTCTGTGGGGTGTTAGACTCTGGAGTGTAATTTCCTTGGATCTATTTCAATGCTTGCATTAACTCTTGAATTAAAGAGTATTTCTGAAGAGTTTAAATCTATATAGTGCGGGTGTAGAAGAGTGATTCCCTAATGGTTGTTATATTCCACTATATAACTTTAAATTATTAATATCTTTTTTATACTTTTTACAATAACTTTTTATTAATCTGTCTGACAGTTTTCACTGTCTATAGTTTTTTTGTAGCTGCAAAATACAATTAATTTTTTTTGTGTGGAAAATTTATGTAAATAAATAAGAAATAAATGTAATGCAATTGCTCATTACAGTTCTGAAGAAGGCTGTTTGATAGTTGAAACTGCTTGATGTTTTAATACAGTACATTGTGATATGTACAAAAAAGTGTACAATTTATGATTTTATTTAAAATGATCAACGTAAAAGGAATAAAAAAGTATTGATTGACAATTTGAAGTTATCCAATAAAATCAATGATGTGGAAAGATGTACCCAGGTTGATGATGACATAATATTATTAAATTATTCTACAATGTCAATATTAATTATTTATTATAAAGTTTTGATATAATATTAGTGAATGTTTTATTTTGCCCTGACAAAGAGAATATACAGACTATATGCCATATATTGTCACCCTATCAATTCTACTTGTATATTAAAGATGTAAGAAGTAAATGTAAAGACATATCTTCAATTATTGTACACAAAACATTTTTATTATAATTTCCATATTACATAAAGAATTGAGAAATCCCTTTTCTGTAAACATGCACTTCAGGAATAATGTTATTTATCATTTACATTGGAGGACTGACAATGCAAATATAATAGGGACTTGACTTATATTAATGTTTTTACTAATATACACAAAATACTTTCTATGTTTCTGTGCTGCAGCAGTCATTTAGCTTAAAGTAGTTCAATTTTGACTACCTGCAGCATTATGAGTTAGTTTTGCATTTATTTGTTCACAAAAGTTTAAGAAATGTATATTGATATATTAATTCCAAAAAAAAAAATCATTAAATATCAGTATCATTTTAAGAAAAGTTTAAACAAAGAAAAGTAGGTGTGTTCATTTTGAAAGATACAAGTCAAGAGAAATGCAATAATGCAAAATAGTTGTTTGTCATTGGCAAATAAAAATTTACTTCAACAAATATAGTTGCTGTTATTGTTATTTTTTAAATAATTGTTAGTGAATTTTAAATTTTAAAATGGAATTACATTGTTTTATGTATTCTTTATGAAAATTCATTTTAGTGATAAAAATGCATTTCAGTTTACTATTCCTTTTCTATATTTGTAAAGTTTATATATTATTTTTAAAATTAGTACTATTTTTGAAACTTATATTTTTTTAAAGTGCAAAAATATGAAGAAAAATAATTTTTAAAATAAAACAAAATATTATTCAATGGCTTCTAGAAGGCTGTTCAAAAATAAGTGGTTAAAAAATTAATACTATAATGGTGACTAACTTGGCATCAAAGCATGAATATTTTGTAATCATCATTACAGTATTATTATAAACTAGATAGCTATTATATTTGCATTGATTGTTGGTAGTGCTTTAAGAGAACTGAAGAAAGTTATTCTTAAGATGAAAGTGTATTGTGGGGCAATTTGTCAATTATTTCTTATTAATATAGCAGTTGTAGTAAAAATATACTGTACACTATGATTAAAACTGGCATTCCTTTGTATTTACTTATAAGTAGTTTAAGGGATATAAAACTTAATAGAAAGCTTAGGTTTCATAAAAATAAATATGGAATAATGATTGGTAGAAGACACTAAAAGATCTTAGACATATTGATGAGACTATTCTTTATGATGGGGTAAGAAGCTTACATTAAAAATGAATAATCAAGACATTGAAGTATATTTTCTATTATGAGGCATTAAATACCATTTTTGTAGCTTACTTTAACGTCATGGTCTTGCATCTTTCCTGTAGTGTTCATTTGCTGTTTCCACATTAATTTGACAATAAAACTGGCAGTGAAATCTATATTGATTTATTTTAAAATGTCTATGTCTTAATACTGAGACTGACAATGTCTTTGTTCTCAAAGTAGTCACTGAATTTGTGTGAACTCATGCTTTATTGAAATCTTGACAATGAAAATTATCTTTTCATAGTATATATAAATATCACAATTAGAAACTAGTCAACACTTAGACAATCCCAATATAGATAACAATTAACAATCTCAAACTGTTGTCAAGGCAACATCCTTTTAACAGTAAAGATAATATATATATTTATAATTATTTTCACAAAATATTTGTTAAATATTTTATTGTTTAATAATAATTTGATGATTGGATTCAAGTGTAACTCAACACAAACATAATAACATAAAACAGAACATTATGATTATCTAAAAAATAAACACTTCTATAATATGATATTTATGTATGTTTTAATGATTATGAACATAATTTAAATTTTTTAAATATAATTTAATTATTTTATGCATTCTTTACATAAATCTATTTGAATATTAGAAGTGGAATTCAAGTAAATATTATTACATTCCAAATAAATTGTTGTTATAAAAAGCAAAATAATGAAAGCCATTGATTATTGACTTCAGTTTATTATTATTATTTTTATATTTGCAAAATTTAAATATTATATTTAAAAATGGTTTTAATTTTTAGACTTATATTTCTAAGAAATAATTTTAAAATTAGGAAAATATAACGAAGTTTAAAGATTAATTCACTAAAATAAAATTTGGAAATGTAATTCAAATAGCCATTAGGGATTATCAATAACATCTAATGCTAAAGACTTAACACTTTCAATTACATGAATCATTCATCAACAAACAGAAATCAACAGTCGAAACAACTCTCAGCTTAGACCAGGGGTTTTCACCCTTTCTTTACCTTTTTCTCCCCCTTAAAGAGTTTTCAGACAAAATTTTTCATAATCACAACTATGAAATTTTAATCCTAATAAAAACATTTTTAAATTTAATCCTCATAGCTTATGTCAATTTAAAAGACATTGTGGATCAAAAAAAACATCTTCACCAAAGAAATAATAAATCAATACCTACTATCACATAAAAATCAAAAACAGATAAGTGTAACAATTCTTCAGCTAAATAAGAGAATAAATAATCTATGCCAAACATATGCAATTAATGTAGAAGCAAAAAAATATTTGTACAGCATTTAAAAATATGGAGGTGGCTTCCCAGGTCACTGTTTAAAAAAACCCAATTGTAATCATGAGATTTTAACTTCCCCAAAATTTATTTTTCATTTCCAAGGGGGCAATTTTGTCTCACATTGAGAATTCTTGGTTTAAACAAAGTAAGTTGAGAGTTTTAGACATGAAAAGATATTTTCCAAAATGTTATCATGAAATATTAAAACTGAAATTTTTTGTATTTTTTTAAAACACTGGAACCTAATAAACATGACAAAAAGTATTGATATTTTTTCACTTGTGGTACAGGTGAAAACTTGAAAATTTCACAGACAGAAATAAAAAACAAGTGGATTTTTGATTAGATTCAGTTTGAACTCCATCTTGAAATAGAAATAATCATTTAATTCTGCTCTATATTGTTCATATAAAGATACTCTAATTTATTAAGCAAATGGATGATGCTGGGAAAGATGGATGATAAAAAAAGATGACAAATGAATAAGATGAATAATCATTATCATTACATAATACTAACAATATATAATTTTTCATATGTGCTACCAAGAAAACAGTTACGTTTACTGGAATCTAAATATTTCTAATGTAAGGTTGCCTAAACAATGAATACCAGATGGCATAATGTTATAAAATCATCATTTCCAGATCAACTGTATTCTGGATTTTTGACTTCATCATATGCATAAATGTATTAGTTCCAATTTTGAATCTCAGTCTTCATCTGGAGATGGGGCTTTTGTGGCAAGACAACATCTGGTGTTTATTGATTATTTGAATTTATAATAGATGACTTCAGAATAAGGTGAAGCTAAGCAGCCTTTAAAAACTTAATAAATGATGTCTTTCTAAGAAAATGCTATTCATATGATTGTCAGTGGATGACTTTATGGTATTTAGTAGTAGTAGTAGTAGTAGTAGTAGTAGTAGTAGTAGTAATGTTAGTAATAGTAGTAGTAGTAGTGAATGATATTTTATTAAAATGATATACATTTGAATTGACTGATGTTTAATAACATTTTCCAGCAATTGTTGCATTACATTTCCAAAATTACCAATGATATGAAACTACCCAATAATGATGTAAGCTTATTAACTTCATTTTCATCACAAAAGATTACAATAGGTTGTACCACAACACATTTTGCAACATTAAAAAATATATATTCATAAATATAAAATTGAACCAATAATTTCTATAGAACAGTTTGGCTTAAGACCTTATGTTGATATAATAGCAAGCATCTGAAATTACTTTTGAAAGGGATTTTATTTACACTGATTTGTTATGTCAGATTTTTATCCCAATATGTAGGCATCAGTGATTTTGGTGATAAATTGGTGATTATATAAATGAGCTGGGATGATGCTAAACTTAATAATTCTGTTACATTCGATTAATCTAGTGCTTTAGTAATGGATCTTTGATTATAATTAAAGTTTATTAAACCACTGTGACAGGGTGTGGGAAATTAAGTTCTAGATAATTGCAGAGATATTAGGGGTTGATGCTTGGATTTGATTTCTGCATTTAATTTTTCTAATTTGTTTAAGAATAGGGACTGGAATTTGAGGGATATGGAATTAAAAACTGTATACCATCTTCAGTAAATCATTAGATGAATAAATGCTTATGTTAAGAAAGAGATATTTATGGACACTCTCAATAAACTTGATTAATGAGAGAATATTGTGGATGTGACATTACCTATTAGTGCAATAAACCTGAAGGGCATAGCACTTTTAGAGTGAATATTTACAGTTTTGTCTACATGGTGGCAAAGACTGCAGGTGTCATCTTTATTGGTAAGTGGGTGAGAAAAATAGAATGTGTGGCAATGCTTTAATGTTGATCTTTAAGTAAAAAAAATCCAGACATTTGAGCTCCAGTTAGTAATGTTTGAATTTTTGGATAATATGTCTGTTATTGAAAGAGTGTATTGTTTAGGTTGAATTCATAACTTCTTGTAAACTTTTAAATTAAACATAGCGCAATGTATATGTAAACAAAGGATGTTAATTATCCATCTTCAGGCTGTAATTTGAAAGCACTCTAAATGCTGAACAAAGAATCACGAATTGAATGAATCCAATCCATCTATTCATGGTAGCTCTAATGTTCATATTCATATCTTTGTCAACTTTGTTGGTAATTCAGAGTAAAATTAATTTATCAACCAGACAGAATATGGCATTTAAGAGTTATTGAACTCATAATTACCTATATAAGGCTGGAAACAGCATCTCACTTTTAACACCTCGATTTAACAGCTTTGTATAGGTAATTATGAATTTAATAATTCTTAAATGCCATATTCCATCTGGTTGATAAATTAATTTCTCTCTGAATTATCAACACTGTTGACAAAGATATGCTTATAAACATCAGAGATGTCATGAATAAGTGGATTCATTCTATTCTTGATTCTTTGTTCAACTTTTAGAGTGCTGTCAAGTCGTAGCCTGGAGGTGGGTGATTTACTTCCTTTGTTTTCGTGACTTTTTGGTTTCTGAAATCATAAACCTCCCAATATCTTTATTTTGTGTAAGAAAAGATTGTGGATTTGTTGTATTTATTAATGATTTAACATGTTTATTATTAATAGATGTCCCCATTTAGGATTACTGGAATGAGATAACAGATTTCTGGGTTAAACGTATAAAGTCTGATGAATTTATTTATTATAAGATGTGATATGTTGGACTATTTTCATCATCTATGAGTGAACTTTGAATGTATAGAAAATTTTAAACTATATTTAAACGTTCCAAATACAAACAGCTTGTTAGTAATATCACACAACTAAATAACACAGGTTAGTAATTACACAACGTTTCGAGTAGTATTATTCTCCATTCTTCTTCAGGTGTTGCTGGCCTAATACGCAGTGACAGTATTCACATAAAAGTCGAACTCGCACTTTAGATTATTGAATATCAAATTTAAGGCAAACACTCTGACCAACTGAGCTACTCTGTCAGTGTTTACCTTAAATTCGATATTCAAGAATCTAAAGGCGCGAGTTCAACTTCTATGCAAATACTGTCACTGTGCACATCAGGCCAGCAACGCCTGAAGAAGAGTGGAGAATACTCCTACTTGAAACTTGTGTAATTACTAACCTGTGTTGTTTATTTGTGTGTTATTATTAACAATCTGTTTGTATTTGGAAAGTTTAAATAAAGTTTAAAATTTTCTATACATTCAACGTTCACTTATAGATGATAGAAATAGTTCTTCATATCACATCTAATAATATACCATCCTACAAAGCTTCAGGCAAATCGATTATTATACATTGTAAATGAAAGGTGGGAATACAGTGTTTTTTTGCATTTTTTAATGCTCAATGCTATTGTTTTTTAACTCCAAATTAATTTGGTGTTTAGAAAGATGGTGGTTTCTTTTTTTTAAAAGTGATGGTTAACTCAAAGGTGGGAAGATTAGAATACTGATTAAGAAGACCCTAGTTTGTGATGAATCTGAAATTATAAGTTATAAAATACTTTAGTTTTAGTAGTAAGTTATATGATTTATATATAAATAAACACACAGTTTTATCCGTACAGGTATATTTTTTAAGTAAAAATTCTTTAGTAATTATATAGGTAAAATTTGTAATTAAAAATGTTTTCATAATTCAACAGGTTTATTATACCCTATTTATATCATTTTTCATTTCCGTTTTGAAATTCAAAAAAATTAAGCCAATTTGCAGTCCATTATTAAAATTTTATCATTCCTATATTTGGTAACTGGTTTATCAAGTATCTGAGAAGTAGTCCATGAATTTATTTGTATCATTAAATTATCTATAACTAGAGCAAGCTGATTGGACATGTTTACCGAGTGTTTGATTGCAAAGCTCTGGCTCGGGGTTCGCTTCCCAGTCATGCATTTGACATATGGAAAAAAAAAAAAACTTACTAATTTTAATTAACAGAATAACAAGGAAAGCATTCAATGGATTATTATTTTAAAAAAAATTCAGCGAAAGTCTCTCACGCTTTATTAATGATAACTTATTAACAAGAAAAAAAAGATACTTTTATTTCACCGAGTTTAAACCCTAATTGTAAAGTAGTTCTTGTAAGACATCAATTCGAACTTTCGTTGTAGATAGCGATTTGAACTTTTGCTATAAATACAATATGTATTTTTTTTTCTAAATAAAGTCATAGTTTATTGAAAAATAAACAATTTCTCAAATTACCGAGTTCAAATTTAATCGTAAAATGCATATGATGTTTTAAATAAGACAATAAATCAGAAACTTTCTAATCGATGAATAGATACCATTTTAGTAAGATTTTATCATCTACTAGCTTTGTATGCTTGTGCGTGTTAGCGCATTTTATATATTTTGATTCATAATTAGCCACAAAGTATAAACTATTTGCTCATTAAATTTGTGAGGATTTTTAATAACTACAGTATAAATTGATTTGTAAGTGTCAAAATTGCTTCACACGTAACTTTGACACCTACCACATTAAAACAATACATTAACGATAAACACAAATCCTTAATTAAACTAGAGTTTATCATGTCATTTTTACTCCAAATGTAATCTTAATTCTCAGTTAAAGACTAATATATACGTTTTTAAATTAAACCCAAAGACATGAAATAATTTAACTTCATCTTTCTATTCCATTTATAGCATGTTTTTTTTTTAAAAAATATAATTAAAACTTCCACTCAAGCGTATTCAAATTAATACTGTATAACTATCTAAAGGCTTACGCATCTAAAGGTTATCAAGGATTCGTTAAAGTTTGACTTACCTCTCAATACTCCCATACTTGAACGAATAAAAAATCGGTTTATTTACACGAAGTAATTATCATACCTAATCTCTATAACCTATTTTACCTGATTGATTTTTGCTTTTAAGTGCGGAATGAATTCTTTCCCATATCCCCGCATTTTTCTGCAGTTGTAGTTGTTATGGTGTTTTAAATAATAATTAGTCATATTTTATAATTTAATAATTATAGCTAATAGTCTGTTTAATATTTAATTAAAAATAATTTACTATAACCACGAAATCCAAATTTTTAGCAATCCAAACAGTAAGTATATAGATAAATAAGGTTAGGTTTTAAATTTAAAAAAATGTTTATTTTAATGATTTCTATTAAGAAGTTGCTATGAAATAATTAATGATAACGGTTGTCATAACGGAACAGTAGCACGCTTGCCAAATTAAAAATAAATAATAATAATTAAACAATTATTACTTTTTTAATTGAACTACCAATTCTATTGATACAAAACAAAGTTCAAACTTGTTTTTTTTTTCATATGTCATAGCATCGGCTGCGAGGCGAACCGCAACAACCGTCTGCAACCAACTGCTTGCTTGCAAGGCAGCTGCGCTGACCTCTCGGCTAACAACGCTTGACTGCAAAGTTCAAACTTGTTTTTCTTTTTTTGGATTCTTGCAATATTAGATCTCATTCAACAAAATGGAAAGTTTATACGCACATACATGTGAATGAGCGGATTAGACGTTTTTATTATTGGTTTATACGTAACCTTGTTGAAAGAAACTACTTTTCATACATCCGCCATAGGATCTCCAGTCAATAAACGTCTTAAAAACATAGATAGCCCACAAATGCTCAGAGCATATTTTTTAAATAAACCAATATTTATCGACCATACCTAAATTAGGACTTAAACTTATTATGAGCCCGATTTTCAAATCGGTATATTACTTGCACAAGTCAGCTTGTGGCCTAGAGGTTATCATAGCTGCCTTCCAAGCAGCTGGCCCGGGTTCGCTTCCTGATCAACGCTTTGGCATATATAAAAGAAAGAAAGCTTATATACCACATGGAAACAAAAAGATTCCCACTTTTAACTACTAAGACAGTGACTCTTGTTAATTTGGATCTATGTAATAATTAATATGGAGATTTATATATAAACTACATATAGCTGAAAGAAATTTGCTATTAATTGAAAGCTCTCTTGATTACTTTTTGATGTTTTAAATCCGCATAGATAGACTGCTCACCAACAATTTATGTGAGTTTAATAATTTTTACGTCTGTGTTTAAGACGGTTTGACCGTTTTTAGTTAGAACATTATCGATAACATATTCTTTACAAATATTAATATATGTACAAAGGCAGGTTCAACTTACAAAACAACATTTCATAAGGGTAAATGCATAACTAATCTATAATTACTTCAGGAATGAGTACTTATGAGAAATATTAATGAAAATTAAAATTCAAGCTATGAGAGTGTACAACTGAGATAGATTGTAGACTCCCCAAGTTTAGTTCATGATTTTCCTGGGTTAAAATTTGAAGGAATATAAATATGGATTGAAGCATTCCTTGTTATTTATTTTGAATGCGCTCACTGCCTTTCTCATTGTCAAATATCATGGAACAGCCTTCAAGTCAGCTGATTCTTAAAGCATGGACAATCACTAATGAATTATAGGACTGAAAGTATTTTACCTATTGTGCACATATGAAACAGCAGGTGTAGAGATAAGTATGGGCAGAATTGAAAACGTGCAGCAGTTTTTTGCATAATTATTGCACAATGTACACGTAGGTTTGAAATTTAGCTTGAATCAATCATTAAGAAACATTTTGGCTGGAATTATACTCTGTAATAGTTCAGACAGAAATATTAATCATGACAGTTGAATTTTTATAAAAAAAAAAGTGACACGACTAATATAAATGTGTGCGCATGAATAGTTATTCTTTTTTCATCAAAATGGAAATAAGTAATAAACAATCATACACAACAGCTATAAATATATATATTAAAAATAATTATATATACAAAAAGCCTTTTTTGTCATATGGTTTCATGCTTATTTCAAATGCTACTCATCTATTTTATCATTATGCGATGCGAGATGGCTTCTCCTTTATCAAAGTCAGGAATCTCTCGGCCACTATGTCCAGAGAAACCTGTTAGCCACCTTACCATCCCTTTCCATTCCCAACCCTAAGTTTTTCTAATATTCTTCTATATCCTGCTCTATCCCAATTCAACATCATCATCTTTGTCCAATCTATGGCCTTTAAATCTAACCCCGCTTATCTTTGTTCAAACTTAGCGTAAAAACCAAGAACCCATTTTCTGTATACTCACTTTGTTTATATTTATTCTTCCATAATTTCATTATTTGTAGTTTTTCTGCTTATAAGCATTTATATTCAATTAGCAGGTGCTTAATCTTTTCCATGCCTTCATTATATAACTTGCAGCCTATCAACATTTCTCCATTTACGTGTATATTCTCTTGTTGCTACAATCTTGTTCGACCCTTAAACAGTAAACTGCGTTCCTTACTATTATAAATTAACACATCCAATATTCTGTTTACTTATATATATATATATATACTCTTTTTACTCTGCATACTAGTTCTCCATCTCTCCAACTTCCTATTTTTCATTAATACATTTATTCTTCTATCCCATTCTTTGACACTATAACATTTAATAATCCTCCTAACACAGTCACCCCACCTTTGTACAAGTATTCTGATTAAATTCTTTAATGAAATCTTCTGCATACCATACTACCTTCCTCATCCATCTTGTTTGAATACTATTTTGACTATTCTCTTATTATCCATAAATTGCAATCTACCGAACATTTTCACTTTGCTTTTTGCATCTCTCACATAAAAACTTGACCACCATATTTCTCTTTAAGTTGCCTCCTTTTTCATTCACACATCTGCATCTAATGTATTTCTTCCTACTTCTCTTTGTACTTTTCCTAAGTAATATAACACTGTTTTACTAACACATAGCACATCATTACCATAAGTTAATTCTGCTACTGCCACTCCCTTCCATACAACTCTTGCTACATCATATTTATTAGATGAAAACACTAATTTTTCAATCTTTTTTTTTTCTTTACTTCATTATTATTTTTTCTCTCATTCATCCAAGCAATTTCTCTCTGATTATTTAAGATGATTTCCAAAGTAGTTATATCTATTCACCACATTTAACTTTATATCCTCCAATAAATATTGTTTCTTTTCTCTTTCCCAGCATTTACCATCATTACTTTGGATTTTTTTCACTAAATTTAATTCCCATCTCTTTACCAACCCTTGTGCACATTTTCAGCATAACTTCTGTATCTTTCCTACTTTCTGTGCACAAGAAGATATCATCAGCAAATAAAAGATCTGATAATGTATACATTTCTTTGCTATCTATCTCTCTTCTTAATATTTTTATTACTCTATCCATTTCTCTCAAATATAACAAAAGCAAAATAGGTGACATAGTGTATCCTTGCCTTAGTCTCATCCATTTTTAACTCTGATTCTATATTTCTGAATTCATACGTACAATAATTATTTTCATACAATCTTTTAATAAGATCCAGTAAAGCTCCATTCATCCCAAAATTTATTAAACTTAGCCATAATATATTTCTATTTACTCTATCATATGCTTTCTCTGTATCTATAAAGATCATATATAACTGTCTACCCGTGGTTCCTACTCATATCTATAAATTGTGATTATAAATAAACTATCTCATATATGCCTATCTGTTCTAAAACCTCCTTGCATTTTTCCCACTATATTATTATTTTCTTCCATCCATTTTGCTACCCTTCCAGCCACTATAAAACAAAAACTTTATATACCACTGACGTTACCACTATCAGTTTATAATTGTTTATCTTTTTATGGTTCTTACCATTTCATTTAAATAATTCTTACTCTTGTATTATTCCAGCTATTTGGTCATAGATTTAATTTTGCCCTACTTCCCAAAGTGATCACCATCCCTGCTGACCATCCATCTAAAGCTTTCCACTTTTAAACTTCTTCTCTATCTCATTCAATTCATTTTCTGTAAAACTAATATTACCATTAGTATGTGCTTTTATGTTTCTTATCGCTATGTCCTTCACATCTACCATCTTTTTTTATCCATTACATACTTATTTAATATCGTCTCTAATTCTTCTTTAGAGCTACACTATTTCACTCTCCCCTACATTCCTTCTTTTAATATATTTCCAATTTTTTTTTACTCCCATCTCTTCCACTTTTATTAATATCCTTCAATAATTTATTATTTAATTTCATTCTCTCCTTATAATTATCTATTTTAGCCAACTATTTTTTTTAAATACTTTCCCCATTTGATATTAACATCTTTTTCATTTTCTTTGTTTTTAATAGCACATTTATATTCTCTGCTTGCTTTCCCCCTCTCTTTTACACTTTTACTAATTCTCACTTTTCTATTACTCTTCTGAGTATTCTCACTTAAAATTGTATTTGGCACTTTTTTTATTTCATCACACTCCTTATATTCATCCTGAACAAACTCTTCCACTTTCATTTTATATTGTTCTAACTTATTCTTATCATTCATTCTCCATCCACATCTTTCACTATCTTTTCTACTTTTATTACTATTTTCCATCATGTTATTAACCATTTCTATTATAAAAAAATATGATCATTAGTATGTTCTCTCTTCATTATCACTTTAATTTTCCATACTTTATTCATGATCTCTTTCTTTACCAATACATAATCTATTGCGTTAAATATATTATTTCTAGACCTCATAAATTTCTAATTAACCATTTACTGCCTATATAGCACCATCGCATAATGAAAATAAAATATCAGTAAGTGTAAAATCTTTATATAGAGATTCACTATAACTTCAAAGAATTGACTATATAACATAACAATATACAGAACAAATAATATATACCTTATACAACTTTATATATATAATTTTTCATTCATTTATAAATTACCAGTTATTAATTAAATTCATTGAAGTTTTAATGTATTCATCCAATTATTGAAGTTATGTTTAATGTAATATGTTTCTAGTATTTGTTTTTTTTTTTTTTTGTTTGATTTTAATGTAATTTAAAGATTTAATATTTGTGCAGCAACTGTTTTATGTCAATTTATTAAGTTATGTATAAAGCAGATTTATCCTCTCATCTATTAATTGCATTGTAATATTTTTCGGCTCTTACCAGTTAATTATAAAGCTATAATCCGAAGATAAAACAAAAATAATATTTTTAATCCAAGCTATTTAACTTGTATAATCATGTAAATCTGAACTCGGTTAAATATCTGTGTGTCTTTGGTTTTTTTTAATAGCCACAGTCACAAGCAGTCAAAACAGTAACAAATCACTCCATACATTAGTGTCATCAAATGCAAGTCATAATAATCACTGGATGCTAGAAGGTATGAATTGCATTTGGTGACACTACTGTATGAGAGAGTTGCTGCTGTCTTAACAGCCTGTGTAAGTATAAGAAATGTTAATAAAGTGATGTTTTAATGGTTTATTACAATCCTATCCAAAGGTTGATGGTGACTAAAGTTACTAAAAACCAAAGGCCCAAAGGATATAGATACTGAACTGGGTTTAGATCTGTATGTCTATATAAGCAAATGAGCTTGGATTGAAAACAACTATTGGGTTTTCATATTGGACTCATATCATAAGGTAAAGGGTGATTTCTGGAAGGATGCATTAGATCCTAAGTTTTAGGTACAGTGTTGTCATAGCTAAGGCTTCTCCCTGATGAAGACCACAAGTTAGAAACTATTCTGGACATATTAAATGGGAATGGGAAGTCAGTAGATAGGAATATTGATTCATAAATCTTCTAGTATCCATTGATTATTATGACTTGCACTGGGTGACACTACTATATGCATGGAGAGTTACTGCTGTTTTAACAGCTTGTGTAAGCATAATACATGATGATCATGTAATATTTTAATAGTTTATAATCAATCCTTGCTAGATAATGACAATAGCAAACTTTTCATACAGTAGTGCCACCAAGTGCAAGTCTTAGAAATCAATGTGTGCAAGAAGATTTGTGTATAAATCCTTATCCCCAGTCTAGTTTCTATCTTTTGGCTTTCATCAGTGAGGAGATCTGAATCTGATAACAATGCATCTTGCAACCCTGCACAACCATCTTTTACTTATTTAATTAACTATAAAGCTAGAAGGCCAAGATAAAAATCAATGTTTTCAATACAAGCTTATTCATTTTTTTAGTCATATAGATCTGAATACAGTTCAGCATCTATATATTTTGGTGTCCTTGGCTTTTCAAAAACCACAGTCACCATTATTCCATTGGCAGGAGTTGTATAAAAATTATTAAAATATCACATGATGTTTACACAAGCTGTATAGATGCTGAATGGTTATAAGCAAATGAGCTTTGATTAAAAACATTATTGTGCTTTTATCTTGGGCTCGTAGATTTATAATTAATTAAATAGGTAAAAAGTGGATGCAGGAGGGTTGCATTAGATCCTAAGTTCTAGGCATAGTCTTCTCAGATCCAAAACTCCTCACCAATGAAAGTCACAAGCTAAAAACTGGACTGATGAATAGACACTAAATAGGTATTTTATGCACAAATCTTATATTCACTGATTACTAAGGCTTACACTGGGTGGTACTACTGTATAAAGAGTTTACCACTATTATTCACAGCTTCTATAAGGATATAAAATGGTGATCATGTGTATTTTGGTGGATGCTAATGAGTATTGTTATTAAAATCAAAGGCACCAAAATGTAGAGATACTAAAATGGGTTTAGATCTGTATGTCTATACAAGCAAATGAGCTTGGATTGAATATATTGGTATTTTCATTTTACACTCATAGATGTATAGTTAATTAAAAGGTGACTGGTAAAAGATTACCTTAGATCCTAAGATTTAGATACAACACTTTCAGATTCAAAGTTCCTTACTGATGAAGGTCACTATCTAGAAATTGGATGAGTAGGCACTAGATAGAATATTGATGCATAAACCTTCTAGCATCTCTTAATTATTATGATTTTCACTGAGTGGCACTATTGTATGTAGAGAGTTGTTACTGTTTTGACAGCTTGTTTAAACCTAAGAAATAGTGATCATGTGATGTTTTAGTTGTTTGTAAAAATTCTTTCCATTGATTGTATAATGTAAATATATTAAATTTATTAAGCGCAAGCAAATGATATAATAATAACATGAAAGGCTAAAACCTTTGACAGATGCATCCTAAAAATATTTAGTGAATTAAATATGAAGGTGTTTTAAGCTTCATGCTCTTAGTTCAGAATGCTTGAGTCTGGCTTATTTATATATAAATTTAAGTAGGGAAGAAGGTGGTTCTATTTTTCTCATTTTTCTGGCTTGTGTTTTTGAAGGGAATGCTTGAGTCTGGCTTATCTATATATAAATTTAAGTAGTGAAGAAGGTGGTTCTATCTTTTCTCATTTTTCTGGCTTGTGTTTTTGAATTGAGAGTTCCACATGCAGTAATTATTACATCTGATTGGCTGTCTCATAAGCATTTTTAAGGTGCATTTGTCGAAGGTTTTAGTCTTTCATGTTATGATTGTATAATGGAATCTGCAACATTCTACCTAAACATATAATTCTTCTTAAAAAAATCAAGAACTGACCACAGGCCACTACAATCACCCCTAATTACCATCGTTTATATGAAAAACCTTGATCCATAGATGTAAATATTATTCCATCTCCATCAAAAGGCTGACTTTGTTATCTTGTTAATATAATCATTGTATGGGCAACATAGTACATTATTACAAGCTTTATTAATATATATTTTTAACATATCTTCTTAAATTAAAATAAGAATAGAAGAACAAAAATTGATGTTCTGAAGTATTCTTGCAACAAAAGTCACAACGAAATAAAAATTAGGGTTTAGTATATCCATCCAAACATGGTACAAACACAAAAAATCTAATTATATTGTCATTATGGAATGGAGAAAAAGAAGTTTGATAAAAAGATGACTTCATGAAGAATGTTATATATCAGCTATCATTAAAAAAACTTTAAAGAACAAAAAGAAACATCGAAAAAAAAACTTATATAGCTCCTTGTAGTGTATTGTTACATATTAAAAGTAGTAGTCAAATCAAAGAAAGCCTGCAATCAATATAACACTAGAATATCCATTCAAAATAATATAACACTGTAATGTTGAAAAATGAAAATTGGATCTACGATATCCCATATGAATGTAAAATAATATATATCAAAAATGATTGCATGGACATAAATAGATGTACCTAAAGTAGCACAATATATATGCATCACTGAATTCAGATGAGCAAACATAAACATACTGGTCAGAGAGAAGAAAGTTTAAAAAAGCTATTCATGTAACAATAGAAAATACTCTCATAATTCAATCTAGAGTAGTAATTTATAATGTTTGGAACCACTAATTAATCTTTTCTGTAAAAAGTTTGGATAAATAAGATGTATTTTTATACTGACTTTTGCTTTTGGCAGAATAGCCTAGTTGATTAGAGTGTTACGATCATTGTTTCTTATGTGCACACAATCTATTAACACAGTTCAACCTTCTTCATACAATATTATCTAATGCAAGCTCAGTAATCAATGGATGCTCAAAGGTTAGTGTATCAAAATCACTATCTAGTACCTTCTCATCTTATGCCTCCAGACTAGTTTCTAATTTATGGATTTCATTAATGAGGAGTCATGAATCTGAGGGCACTGCAATTAGATCTTTGGTTGTAATGCATCCATCCAATGGCAACCTTTTATCTTTTAGTTTACTATAAAGCTGTGAACCCAAATTGAAAACACAATAATGTTTACTATTCAATATAATTTTCTTGTTTAGCCATACATATCTGAACTCAATTCAGTCTCTATATTTAGATATCTGCTTTTTTAATAACCATAATCAATCCATGCTTTGGCCAGGATTGCTATTAAATCACTGTAACATTAAATGATCAGCATTTCTTAGGCTTACACAATCTGTTAACACTTTAGCAATTGTCTCCATACAATAATGACACCTATTGCAAGTCACAGAAATCAATGGATGCAAAAAGATTGTTAAATCAAAATTTCCCATCTAGTGCCTACTCATTCATTGTACGGAGAAAATTACTATGTCTAAACATAAGAAATGGTGATCATGTGTGTTATAATGGTTTAATACCAATACTAGCCAAAGGATGTTGCTAACTATGGCATATTACAAAACCAAAGACACCTAAATATATAGAAACTGAACTGTATTCAGATCTGTTTGTCTATACAAATGAATTATCTTGGACTGTAGACATTATTGTGCTTATGGTTTGGGAATAGAGCTTTATAGTTAATTTAAAAGATAAAAAGTAGCTGCTGGAGGAGTGCATTACATCCAAAGATCTATGTGCATCACTCTCAGATCCAAGGCTCCTTACTGATGAAAGCCATAGGATAATATTGGATGAGTAGGCACTAGATGGGATTTAGATTACATTAGATCATCTTGCATCATTTAATTACTGTGCCTTGCACTAGAATATTGTATTAAAAAAGGTGATACTGTGTGTATATCCATAAGATTTAATTACATGGTTAACAAATTCCAAAATGCTCCTCACTGATGAAAGCTGCAGTCAACAACTAGTCAAAAATATTTGGATAGAGTAGTTCTGGAAAGAGATTTATTTAATACTGCTATCCAGCATCTATTGATTACTAAAATTTTATATTAGAGAAGTAATGATAATAGGAGAATTTGCTATTGAATAGCAACGTGTAAGCTAAAGTCCTACATTTGTTTGTTGATCGTGAGCGAAGAATAAGATGAGAATCCAATATCTTTTGAAGTCTTAAAATATTTTCGTTTATTTCTTTATTTTTTACTAGAAATAAGTAGCGACAAAAGTAATTTTCTTACCTACTACTTGTACATTTTTAAAACTATATGATTTTGTGATATATTGCATGTTATGAAGTTGTTTACAGGATTTTCTGCCTTGAGAAGGAGTTTATCTATCTTCATTGCGGAAAACTGAAAAGAAAAATCCAAGTAAAAGTTTATTAATATTATAATTATATTTGAAAGTTAAAATTATATTTAGTTCTACTTGTAATTCATCACTAACTTTCAAATATATATATATGGCTTTATTATTCGGACGCTATACTAACTGTGCCAAACCGCGCGCGCGCACACACACACACATATATATATATATTATAACGGTACAAAGTGAAAAGCATTTAATCAAAATAATAGATTTTTACTTGAAAATGGAACAGATTTACAGATAATTGGGGTTTGCTTAATCAATGGAGGATCTAATACAAAATTAGAAACAATTATCTTTAATTTATCGATAATAATTTTTTTTAATGAAATATATATAAACAATAATTTTGAGTATTTCTCTAGATTGATCTTAGATCAACATGGGTGTGACAAGAATCTCAGCCTAGGGTGGCCTTTCAACATTCCATCATCAGATTTTCAATTGGATGGACGGTTGAAGAGTTGTAGTGTGGAGTAGATTGAAGTCTGTCCATTGAAGAATGAGGATTGGCTATCTTAATATATATCTGAGCACTTGTAGCATGTATGTGTAGAGATGGTAGTTTGGACCGGCTGATGATTGCTGGTTTAGCATGAAATACGTATATTGGTGATTATTTATCTTTTCAACATTTATGTGTTCAAGTGTATCAGTGTTATGAGATAGTGTGGAGAATGGTGGGTTGTGTGAAAGTCTGTGTTCATATACCCTATACATTACTTCTCTAGATTATAAATGTAATTAATAATCTAAACAATACCAAATATTCTTTTTAAAACATGAATAAAATATATAAAAAAACAAATGACCCACAAGATGTATTTTATACTGAATCAGCACTCACCAGTTAGCCCACATCACCATCTCTCTCATATTTACATCATATGGGTCATATGAAGGTGCAGTATACTGCACATATGATAGTGATGTATGTGAAATATTGTTGCTTGCGTTTCAACACAAAATACATTTTGTGGATCATTTAAAATATCTTCATGTTTTAAAAAGAATATTGATGATGTGGAGGTTATTAAGTACATCTTTAAAAGATATTATGCATGAGAAAAGAAAAATGAAGCAGATTTATTAGACATATGTATGTTTAATTAAAAGACAGATATATTAATCTTTAACTAAAGTTTATATCTGGGCTAGGGATAATCTCCAGTTTACCAAATTACTAATGATAGTCATTATTGTATTTACTTAGAGTGGATAATGTCAAAGTTGTGGGTATAGTAAGTTTGATACTTCCAAATCAAAATATAACAATTTAATATTGATAAATAGTATACTTATGATAGAGATGTGTGTGAGAAATGATAACCTGGACCAGCTGATGATTGCTGATCCAGCACTAAATGCATCTTGGGGATCATATGTCTTCTAAGATGCTTTATTAATATGTTTTCAAAATAATTTGTGGTGATGCAGAGGTTAATAAGCACATCCATAAAAATATTATACATGTACAAAGAGAAATGAAATTGACCTACTCAATGTATGTGTTAATCAAAAACCTATATTAATCTTTAACTAAGACTTAAAATTCTTATCTGGGTTAGAGATTACTTTTTTTATACCATTTCACTATCAGTCAGATAATGATTTGAATTTATTGCGAGCACCAGTTATTACTTTAAGAATAATCACAAAATCAATCTATCTTCATGATGTATTCATTAATGCTGTTTAATACGTAGTTACTAACTATGGCTTATATGTTAAATAACAAAGTTTAGTGTAATATTAATGATGCATTGAGGAAAAAAGACGGTTATTTAATAAATTATTTTCATAAGAAATAAATAATAATAGCAGTGGTAAGAAGGGGTTGAATATGGCATAGATGAGCACAACACATCATTTAAAAATTTAGCCACGTTTAATTGCAAGTTGCTATGACATATATATTTTAAAAACTACAAATATAATATGTATAATAAAAAAGTATGTAGAAGCTAACAAATTATATTACCATTTCTTTTATTAATATTTACTAAGGCAATAAACCGCAGGAATGTGCGTTTGAAAATGCGAAGATAGTGACATCTACAGGTCTTAACCACAACTTACGCATTTTCAAGCACACATTCCTGAGGTTTATTGCCTTAGTAAATATTACTTACATAATCAATGTGTAATCAATGTGCGTTAAATAAATTTATAATTACATTTTTTTTATTCTAAAACTATAGATAATAATAAATAAAAATGCTTTATAAATGTAATAAAAAATTGATTATAAATTTAAAAAAAAAAAAATTCTTACTTAGGTATTTTTGACTTTTAACTTTAGAGCTAAAAAAAAATATGTATAGTTTCATCCCATTTTTTTGAACATATGAATACATTTTTTTCCCCTTTTGCTGCACACACATATATTATTCCCCAGTTATTTTGGGTTTATTTTTCTATAGAGATCTGTCTGAGTTTCCTGTAGACTTTTTTCTTTTTAACAGGTTTATCCAAATTTTATTACTTTAACATTGATCTGACATTTTTTCTTTTATGTAACTTGCAGTTCTACACAAAATATGAACAGTATTTTTCATTGTTGAGATATATTTGTAATAGAAAAAAGGCATTCAGAGATTAGGCTAGGTTATCTGGCAGGTTATACAAGCTTTCATTATGAAGACTTTCAAAAAGATTTCCATTCAGGTAGGTTCCACAGTAAGTTTACACCTAGAAGATTGGAAGTGGTACACTCATTTAGTTTAATGATCCATTTTTAAATGTCTAATAACATAATGTTTTGCCACAGGGCTATAAATAGTGAGTGCTTTATATTCACATGTAACAAATTAAATAAATAAAGAGAATTTTACTACAAATAGAATACAGCAATTTATTTATATTTTAGTTTATAACAATTTTGAGTTCATAACACATATAAGAAATTATATACATAATCGCATGTCCGATTTCCCCACTAACAGTTCTATTCTAAGATGGCCGGTTTGCCAAAACCTTTTCTTAAAGTCTATTAATATTTTAATTATTCCGTATTCTAAAATTAGCCATTTTAGGCGTACAAAAATAATAATAAGATCGAGAAGATCTGTAATTACCTATACGGATCTTGGAACCTTCAGACTCCGCTAGTTCTGGGTTATACCTCCATTGTTCATATATCCCTTTCTCTATATATAGATTCCCACTCCGGTCACACAGCAAGCTGGAAATATTCTGTGTTTTAAAATTACCCGGCTTCGCTTTCTTTTTCTCCTTTGTTCTGCTTTCGCTTGATCCTTATCAGTCCTTTTAATTAATTAATTGTACTTTCGTTTTTAATTAGAAATCGTTACTTTACTTCAATTAGTAAATCCTTATTTTAGACTTTAATTAGTGAATGTTTGATTTAGATTTTAATTAATGAATGTTATCATATAAAACAATCTATCTTATTTCCGTATTTTAATCAAAACCCCCATAACGTTTTTTACTTGTATTTTTAAAATCTGCCTTTTTATTTTTACTTCTGGAGTACACTATTATTATTATTATTCCAAATACTATAATTCCTCCCCTTACTCCAGAAATATAAATGTCACTTACACATAATCTTTAAACCTTTCCGGTTTCCTTTTAATTCTAAGCGGCCTGGGTGATTTGCTCTTCCGTGCTTCTGGTCGAAGTTCTTCCATTATAACGTCTTTGTGTTCCTCCCCTACGTATTGTTTTTCTGATTTCTTTTCTATATTTCTTTCATTTTCCTCTGTCTCATTGCTGTTCAAATTCTGCCAAAACTCCAGTGGGACTTGATCTAATTCTCGTTTTCTTAAGTGGTTGATGTGCCTTCTATATTTGTTACCATTTTCCCCTTCCACTACATATATTTGTGTCGATATATTTTGTCCAATCATTCCTTTAATCCATGTTTTCTGTAAGACATCTCGAACCCAGACTGGTTCTCCCATTTTAAAGTTTTTATACGATTGCACATCTCATGTATATTTCATTTCAGTTGGTTTCAGAACTGCTAATTGTATTCGTAATTTCCATCCAAACATCAATTCTGCTGGCATTTTTCCCGTAATCATCGATGGAGTAGTATGCTGGGTTAACATAAATCCCTGTAATTTTTCCTGTAAATCAATATTAGTAGTGTTCATTTTCTTCAGAAACGTCTTCACTTGCTGAACTGCATTCTCCGCCAATCCATTTGATTGTGGGTGATATGCTGGTGAGTATAAGTGATGGATCCACCCAGCATCAAAAAACTGTCTAAGTTCATTGCTTGCAAAACCAGCTCCATTGTCTGTTACGATAACTTCTGGCAGGCCATGAATTGAACATGTTGACTTAAGACATTTAATCGTCTCAGCCGCACTGGTATTTCTTACTATATGGCACTCAATCCATTTTGAGAATGCATCAGCTAATATCAGTAGCATCTTGTTGTTCACTGGCCCTGCATGATCCATATGCACTCTTTCCCATGACTTAGTTGCTTCCTTCCATTGCGACAATATTTTACTTGGCAACTGCAATTCAGTTTGACATGCATCACAGCGCTTTATGCAATTTTCAATATCTTCATTTATTTTAGGCCACCAGACATAGCTACGTGCCAAAGCTTTCGCTCACACTATGCCCAGATGCCCTTCATGTATAAGTTTTAATGTGTTTTTTCTCCCTTCCGGAGGTATCACTACTCTATCACCCATAATAATACACTTATTACTAACTGAAAGATTAAACCTGTTTGTCCAAAACCCCATGGCTAAGTAATTCAGTTTGGATTTAGGCCAGCCATTCTTAATCCACTGAATCAGGCATTCGTATCTTTTTTCATTCTCTGTCCATTTTCTGACCGTGTTAGAATTTAATACGCCTGAGTTCATATAATCTATGTAATTTATTTCTATTTCCATTTTGCTTTTTTCCCTCCTATCTGGAAAACGTGATAACGCGTCAGCGTGTGGTATTTCCTTCCCCTTTTTATAAACTAGTTTATAATCATACGCGGCGAGTATATTTCTCCACCGCAGCATACGTGGGCTTAAATGCTCTGGAGCGGCCCGATCGTTACTTAATATTCCCAATAATGGTTTGTGATCTGTAACAATTTCAAAACTACGACCAAACACATATTGATGATATTTTTTTATTGCAAAAATGATTGCAAGCGCCTCTTTATCTATTTGACTATAGTTGACCTCTGCTTTTGACATAACTCTGGATGCAAATGCCACTGGCCATTCTTTATCTCCTATGGGATGGGCTAATACCACTCCCACTCCCCAGTCTGATGCGTCCGTAGTAATCCTTACCTCCAGGTTACTATCAAAATGCATTAATAGAATATCTGATGTTAATAATTCTTTTATTTCATGAAATGCTTTATCTTGGATTTCTGTCCAGATCCATTTTTTTTTCTTTCTTAATAACTCATACATAGGTTTCGCTACCATCACTTTATTTTTCAAGAATGGTTCAAAAAAATTCACGAGTCCTAGAAACGCCTGAAGTTGTTTTATGTTTCTAGGTTTTTCCGCATTTCTGACTGCTCTGATTTTATTTTCCAGCGGTCTTTTTCCTTTATCACTTATAGTATGGCCTAAAAATTCTAATTCCTGAGTTATCCACACACATTTTTCTTTATTCAACTTCACTCCTGCTTGATTTAATTTAAAACATACGTCGGCAATTTTTTCCCTTAAAGTTTCACTAGACGTTGCCGTTATTAAGATATCGTCGTAGTATGGGATTACTCCTTTTAACCCTTGCAACAATAAGTTTAATTTAGCCTGAAAAATGTTCGGTGCTGTTGTTATCCCAAAAGAAAGCCTATTGCATTTGTACAGCCCAAAAGGCATGGTTAACGTCAACATACGTGCTGTATTTTCGGTAACTTTCAACTGGTGAAATGCCGAATTAAGATCAAGCTTTGCGAAATATTTTGCATTAGCTAAATTCACCAAAACTTCTCTCACATTAGGAACTGGATACGCTCCTTTATTTAAAAACTTATTAACTGTGCAACGATAATCCCCACACATTCTGATCTGTCCATCAGGCTTCGTTATTATAACTATGGGCATAGCCCATTCTGCATCTTCTACTGCCATTAGAACGCCTTTATTTACTAGTTTTTTCAATTTCTCCTCAACTTTATCTCTCTGGGCAAAAGGAATCTTTCTAGGTTTACATACTATTGGACGAGCGTTGTCCAATAGTTCTACGTCTACTGGATTAGTTTTAATCAAGCCTAACTCTTCCGAAAATAAGTCTGGATATTTTTCCATTATTTCTTTTTCCACCGTAACTTTTTTAATTATATTTATTGAGATTCCTAATTCTCGAAACCATTCTCTCCCGATTATCGGGGTTAGTTCATTTTTTACAATATATAACGGTAATTCACACTTTTTTTCCGTAACTAACTGGGACTTTAGTCACTCCCACTAGTTCTATTGACTGCCCGGTTATACCTTTTATTTTTATGTTTGACTTTTTTATTTCTAGCGACTGGTCTTTTATATGTATTTCTTTCCAAATTTTTTCTGAAATTAAAGAAATACCAGATCCACTGTCGACTTCCATTACTACTTCCTTCTTCCCTATTATAACTGTTAGTACATACTGGCTTTTGTCTTGCCATGTATTGTCCGATGTGCTATTAACTTGCTCGTACTTCACTTCTCTTCGGTTTTCTGTATCTAGTTTCTCTTTTTGTTTTGGTTTCTTACAAACCTTCACTAAGTGACCTTTATTCCCACAGTTATAACAATTTTCCTTCCGCCATCGACAGTACTTGGCTACGTGCCCTGTTTTTCCACAACAATAACATTTCCATACATCATTTTTTTCTCTGTCTGCCTTCAGTGTTGTACGCGTAAAACTATTTTCCGTTTTATATATAGTCGCTCTATTTTCTACTTCGGTCTTATTTCTAAATGCTGCAGCCTGTTCTAAAACTGCTTCAAAAGCGTTACCCTTTTTGATCACCAATTCATAAGTCAAATCTGATTCTGTTAATAGGTTTTGTCTTAACCTTTCATCTGCCATTCCCCAAAGCAACTGATCTAATAAAGCTTGGTCACCATAATTTCCATATTGACAGTCTTTTATCAACTGCCTTAATGCTATGTCATACTCTTTTATTTTTTCACCATTTGCTTGCCTTCTGTTATGCAATGCCAATCTTGCTATGAATTTAGATGGTTGCGGGCTGAAATAATCTGTTATTTTCTGTACTATTTCTTCATATTCGACTGAGTCCGAAATAGGTCCCTCAAATAACTTATTTACTATTCCTATTAATCTCGTCCCTGACAAACATAATAAAGCTGCCACTTTTCTACTATTGTCCATAATTTCGTTCAACTTAAAAAAATTCTGCAACTGAATTCTATATAATGGCCATTCCCCTGGATTTTCTACATTAAATTCAGATATTGACCCCTGTCCAATCAACATTTTCTTATCTACAAGTTCGTTCAACTGACTGCGCCAATTTGCTTTATATTCACATGTAACAAATTAAATAAATAAAGAGAATTTTACTACAAATAGAATACAGCAATTTATTTATATTTTAGTTTATAACAATTTTGAGTTTATAACACATATAAGAAATTATATACATAATCGCATGTCCGATTTCCCCACTAACAGTTCTATTCTAAGATGGCCAGTTTGCCAAAACCTCTTCTTAAAGTCTATTAATATTTTAATTATTCCGTATTCTAAAATTAGCCATTTTAGGCGTACAAAAATAATAATAAGATCGAGAAGATCTGTAATTACCTATACGGATCTTGGAACCTTCAGACTCCGCTAGTTCTGGGTTATACCTCCGTTGTTCGTATATCCCTTTCTCTATATAAAGATTCCCACTCTGGTCACACAGCAAGCTGGAAATATTCTGTGTTTTAAAATTACCCGGCTTCGCTTTCTTTTTTTCCTTTGTTCTGCTTTCGCTTGATCCTTATCAGTCCTTTTAATTAATTAATTGTACTTTCGTTTTTAATTAGAAATCGTTACTTTACTTCAATTAGTAAATCCTTATTTTAGACTTTAATTAGTGAATGTTTGATTTAGATTTTAATTAATGAATGTTATCATATAAAACAATCTATCTTATTTCCGTATTTTAATCAAAACCCCCATAACGTTTTTTACTTGTATTTTTAAAATCTGCCTTTTTATTTTTACTTCTGGAGTACACTATTATTATTATTATTATTATTATTATTATTATTATTATTATTATTATTATTATTATTATTATTATTATTATTATTATTATTATTATTATTATTATTATTATTATTATTATTATTATTATTATTATTATTATTATTATTATTATTATTATTATTATTATTATTATTATTATTATTATTATTATTATTATTATTATTATTATTATTATTATTATTATTATTATTATTATTATTATTATTATTATTATTATTATTATTATTATTATTATTATTATTATTATTATTATTATTATTATTATTATTATTATTATTATTATTATTATTATTATTATTATTATTATTATTATTATTATTATTATTATTATTATTATTATTATTATTATTATTATTATTATTATTATTATTATTATTATTATTATTATTATTATTATTATTATTATTATTATTATTATTATTATTATTATTATTATTATTATTATTATTATTATTATTATTATTATTATTATTATTATTATTATTATTATTATTATTATTATTATTATTATTATTATTATTATTACACACACTACACACTACTACACCTAGCTTTTTATTGGTTTCAATCCTTTCTTCATGTCTACCATATATTAAATTTAATAAACTATTTCATCTAAGTTTAAATGTAATTTTGGAGTTCCTCAGGGTAGTATTTTAGCACCTATGCTTTTTAACATTTATATGAATGACCTTAAGGATTGCTTAAAATCTTCTTATCTTTTGTGCTATGCAGATGACTGTAAAATCTTTAGAAGAATCACATCTGTGTTTGATTGCACTCTTCTTCAAAAGGATAAGATAATTTTAGTGCTTGGTGTGATTTAAATAATATGATTGTTAATTTCAGTAATGTTCCTTAGTCTCGTATTCTAAAAAATCTGAAGTTTTGCATTTTTCTTATTTTATTAATTGTCACAAAATTATTTCTGTTGAATCCCAAAAGATTTGGGAGTTATATTTTCTAGTAATGGATCCTTTCTTCCTCATTTGGAAATGATTATTGGTAAAGCTTTAAAAATTATAGGTACTATTCTAAGGTTTGGTCATCATTTCAGTGGTGATACAAAATTTAAATTATTTTTATCATTGGTTCTTCCCATCATTGAATATTGTTCAGTCATTTGGAATCCTAGCTCTAAACAGGGATGTAACTTATTACAATCAGTGAGTAATAAGTTTTTTAAATATGTTTCTTTGGGAAATAAAACTGTTGTTCATCTTTCTTCTAGAAGACAATATAGAGATCTTAAATATCTTTATAAACTTGTTAATAAAATAGTTCTTTATCTGACACAATTTCTACTGTTGTAATTAGATCTCATGTGCATGATACTCGGTCTGCTTCTGTTTGTTACATTAAAACTTGTCATTCCAATGTTCTTAGATTTTCTCCTTTATTTAGACTGCCATATTTATATAATCAGATTTGTAGTAATAATAATTACTTCAATTTAGATTATAATCAATTTTGTAATGTTATTAAATTTAAATGTCATATTTGATTGGTTTAACTTGATTTTGTTTATATATATATGTTAAATTGTTTTATTATTATTATTATTTTGTTACGCGCTTTATATTTATCCCTTTTATTTATTTGTTATTATTAATGTTTTAATAATAATTGTTTATATGCTGATATTTAATTTTACTTTAGATTTTTAAATGTGTTAATTATCTTTTATTGAAATATGGCACATAATTATATTAATAATTTGTCATTTAAACTCATTTATGTATTTATATATTTGTTATGGTGCAAAGAATGGCTTTAGCTGAGTTTTGTAGGAAAAAAGAATTGAATGAATTATTATATATTATATTATTATTATATATATTAGGAGAGAGATATATTATAAAATACCAAATACTATAGTAAGTCTTTTCTATCAGAAATTCTTTTAATTTCATGGATTCTAATAATTCCAATCATGAGATAAAGTTTGGGTTGTTGGGCATTGATTCATTAAAAACTTGGGCAGATTTTTAAGGCAACTACTTTTGTCCAAATTTATCAATCTCCTTTGCTTTTTTTTTTTTTAAAAGAATTACCTTAATTACTTTTTCCAACTCATGATTCAACCAAAAAAAAACCAAATCCTTAAATTTTTAAAAGCAATTAATAGTACTGCACATAGCTATTTTTGAAGAATTAAACAACACATTTATAAACCATTCAATTGTTTTTCCTTTTCTTTTATAAAAGAAGTTAATTACCTTTAATTAACTTATAAACAAAATTATCTTGCTACAAATCAAAAACATGCTTGAATTTTACATTTTCAGTATTTCTTTTGAAGTAAAAAAAAACATATTTCTCAAGCGTTGGTGGCCTAGTGGTTGGCATAGCTGCCTTCCAAGCAGCTGGCCCGGGTTCGCTTCTCGGTCACTGCTTTGACATATGAAAAAAAAACATTTTGTATATAATCTTTATAATCTTACTAAAATTATATTAAGTTAAAGTTGATAAATTTAACAAAGTCTAAAGCTCATATTACGTTCATCATATTTTATATTTTATGTTTTTAATTCTAATTAATTTTATCATTCTAAATATTATGATATTTAATATTTATTATATTTTTTACAAAATAATTAAAAAAAATTCTCATTTACGTGAGATTGCACAAGTATATTTAACTCTAAATTCAGCATATAAGTAAAGCACATGTGTACCTGTGCAATATATAGATATATAATGTTCTTTTGCATGACTATATTTTATTATTGTTTTCTATAAAATTGTATGTATATACAGTATAGTATATAATTTTCCTGTTTGATAGAGAGCAATGTAATAACAAAATATCAATATTTATTAGTGAATTCATGTAGCTATATGAGGATATTAAATAATAATAACAATAATAACAATAACAAATAATAATAATAATAATAATAATAATAATAATAATAATAATAATAATAATAATAATAATAATAATAATAATAATAATAATAATAATAATAATAATAATAATAATAATAATAATAATAATAATAATTTATTTATTTAAATGCTAAACAACATATAATCAATTACAGGTTGCACATTAAATTAGTATAGGGAATAGATGCAATGTATATAATGTAATATTAAAAAAAGAAGGTTGCAAACAAAAAAGTAAAACAAAACATATAAACATATAAAACAAATTTAAATTCATCAACAATAACATTTTAACCTAAAAGTATTCCACATTTGATCTAAATTAAAGTGATTAGAATTAATAAAAATCTGATTGTATAAAGAGGGAAGCCTGAATAAAGGAAAAAATTTAAAGACATTGGAACGATAAGCTTGATGATATGGACAAATGAAGACAGAGACCTAATTATTATAATTGAAATTATATCAAATAGAATAACTTGTTGATTAATGCTTTTATAAAGATACTTAAGATCTCTATATTTTCGTCTAGAAGAAAGATAAAAAACAATTTGATTTTACATATTTGGAGAACTTATTAGACACTGATTGTAATCAACTGCATCCTTGTTTAGAGTTAGAATTCCAAATGATTGAACAATATTCAGTGATGATTATGATGATAATGATGATGATAATAGTAATAATATATTTTGTAATAAAAATAATTTATTTACAAAAACAAAATCAATTATTTAACACAAAAATTCATAAAATACATATATATAAAATAAAAATCTATAAGAAAAGTTCACATTTATTTTTGGATTTAGATGACTTTCATTTATTGTTGAATTTATTGTTATCAGAGTACATTGATTATAAATATATATATATTTTACAATAAACAATATATTTTAAATAAAAAAAACAATAAATAGTTCATGCATAGAAAGTATAAGAAATAAATTAACGAATATTTAATACACATTTATCTCTAAATTCTGTAATAACAATTAATATCACAAATTCAAATATAAATGCAAATATTTGTTATGAATTTGCATTTCTGCATATATTTATTTCTCATCAATGTATTTTTTCTTTGAATAATTGATATTGTATTGTAAATGAATTATTTTTATTGCAAAAATATATTATTTTTTTAACTTTATTTAATATACTCTTGTAGTCCCGAGTTCAACACCAAATGTAAACATTTTATTTTTTAACTATTAATTTTATTTTCATTCTATGGGAAATACTACATGGCTTCATCAAGTGGGCAGATTAAACACTATATTAGTTTCAAATTAATTTTATAGTTTATTTTATTTAATTTTTATTTTTTTTAAATTACTTTTAGTATCAGAATAAATCAAAAAACTGAATATATATATTGTATATAAATAAAATGAAATGTTTGTTATAGAATAATTTTTGTAATAAAATTGTAATAAAAATAAAGTATAATGGGTGATAATATATTTTATCAATATCTATAATAAACCATAGAAATACTTATATTTTTATATTGGACTATTTCCATTATCAGAGCAGGCCAATATAGAAAAGTGGCAAAAAAATATGAAAATTGAAAGAACTGACTTGCTGGTAAGCTTTGATATAGAAAGTTTATTCACTAATGTACCATGTGATGAAGCATTGTCTATTGTAAGGAAAGACTAAATGGTGATAACAGTTTACAAACCAAAACAGATCTTCCTATTGATAGTATAATAGAACTATTAACATTCTGTATTAGAACAACCTACTTTCAATATAACACAGAATTCTTCAAACAAAATCAAGGAATGGCTATGGGCTCACCAATATCACCCCTGATTAGTAATATTTATATGGAAGAACTTGAAACCATAGCCATAAAAACTACTCCATATCCACCTAAAGTTTGGCTTTGCTATGTGGATGATACATTTGTTGTTTGGTCACATAGTGAAGCACTGCTACAAACTTTCTGGGAACACATCAACAACATATCCCCTTCAATTAAATTCAGAATAGAATCAGAACAAGACCAAAAATTGGCATTCTTAGATGTTTTTGTGACAAGACTTGAACAGAGCAAAAGAAGTTTGTTCAGAAACCAGTGATTTGGGAAAAGAAAAGATCTATATAGAACAAACTCTTATGAAAAAGGTTATCCATCAGCTGTTATTAAGAAAACATTAAATAGACATCAAAAAGAACCATCAAGAGAAAAGACAATTATTGGTACTGTAATATACCAATACATTCCAAAAAATAGCAGACAAATTAAGGAAAATATGCAATCAGTATAACATCAGAACAGCTTTCCAGAGACATACCACCCTACAAGAAATTCTAACATCTACAAAGCCTAAATTTGAACTGCTGAAAAGAAAAAACTATCTATGAAATACCATGCAAAGGTAGAAGAACATATATTGGTGAGACTAGTTGACCCATTGAAAAGTCCTTGCAAGAACATACTGTTGATTAGAAGAGAGAAAACAGATGTGTCTAAGGTAGCAGACCCTATATGTACTAACGAACATAAGTTCAATTGGGAAAATACAAAAATATTGGATAGAGAAGAAAAGGTACAAAGAAAATTTAAAGAAACTGCTCATGACAATGGCAAAAAATCCCATAAGTTAACCTAATGTGACTATACATAATGTATGGAAAACATTAATCAACTTTGCTTTTAGGAAAAAGTGGAAAAATCAGAAGGAACCTCATATATAAGTATATGAAATTTCTACTGAATGTTGCCTTTGGTAGGATGGCTCAGTTGTTTAGAGTGTTACCTTAAAATTCAATAATCAAGAATCTAAGGACCCAGATTCAAATCCCATGCTAGTATTCTCACTGGTCAGGCCAGCAACACATTTAGAAGAAAGGAGAATAATAACTCTCAAAATGTTGGGCATATAATAACCTGTTTGATGTGCTATTACTAACAGTTGAATGTATTTGGAATGTTTAAATAAAGTTAAATTTTTCTAAACACATTCAATATGCATGCATATTAGATGATGGAAATAGTCCAATATAAAAATACAACTAGAACACCATCATCACAAACCTTCAGGAAAATACACAGAAATACTTTAATTTCTTAATCTTCTTCAATTAAAAACCATTTAAGTTCAAATTTAGTGGAAACTAATGTCATCATGTCATATCACAAGATTCATTGATTTTAATGTTAACACACTGTTTATGAATTATAGACATTCAAAATTGTTTTTTGAATTTTTCTTTTATTATAGTTCTTTTTCTAATAAGAATTTAAAGTAAACTCATGTTTTTTCAGGATCAAAGAAAAAAGATGTCACTATTAAATCATTATTGTTTTTATTTTTTATATGTTTGTGTAACAGTTTATGCTGTTTTAACCTTTTCTCAAGATTATATCTTGATTTACCTACGTATGAAGCCTTGCATTTACGTAAAATTTGATTCACAATAACACTTTTTGAATTTCGATATTTATATTGACTGCTTGACATCTGTCATAACATAATATACATAGTATAATATATTGTAAATGTATAAACAGGATGAATAGAATAAACAGAGAGACTAAGGTAAAATAAATAGATAACTATATCCATGATTATGGTACATGGATGCATGTCAATACATCATACATAATGGTATATCAATAAGTGATCTATGTTGACTGATGGAAAAATATATTTGACTTACAATTATTCTGTGTTTAGCCTCCAAATATAATGGAATACAAAGAAGGGATAGATATTAGAAATCAAATATTTTGACAATATCCAAAATATGCCAGAATAAATATTTGAGGTACATATAATTAATTTTTATTCAAGAATTAATTTTTATTCAAGCAAATCAATATTATATATTTACTAAAACCCAAATATTTAATTTCATAAAAACAAAAATAAACAATTGAAAAACCATGTGTAAACTTACAATGTTTAATTTTATAATTTAAACAAAGGCTGAGATTGTGCAGACACAATGACTACTTTCAGCAAAAAATCTTCTTTTTGATTTGACAATCCACTCCTTGACTTTTTTACATTTTGCTGAATGATTCTGACATATAGAAATTTTTGTTGGAGTTAGTATTAATAGTATAGATTTTAGTCCAAGATCTTATATCAGTAGCATCAAAGAAAAGGTACAGAAAATAATCTATTCTAGGCCTGATTGAAATGCAATTGTACCACCATTTCACACCTGAAGTATTTCAGTGATCTACCTGAAAAAGATAAATTAATGTATCACTGAACTAAAGAAAGTAATCTTATTTTCTTTTACAGAATCCTTCAACAATTACTTATCTTTCACTATTTTATTTATTAATCAAAGACTTTGCATAGGTTCTTTATAATGCATATATACATAACTGCAGTATTTCACCTTAACAAATCATAACATTTACAGTAATGGGATAGTTAATTATTCAATAGATCTTGTAACATTTATAATTTAAAAAACAGCTCAATCTTTGATCCAAGAGCTGTTTGCTCTCAAATTTTTTAATTATTACATTAACCTGATGTGCTTTGGTAGCAGAAACTTCACACTGTGTTTTTTGTTTTGGGTGTTATGATGATACTGTGATTATTATATTTTCTCTACATTGTTTTAAGCCTATTTATAACTTTACATTACTATGTATAGTTTTGTTTTAGTGGCAATATATTTTTAAAATTATTAGTTGAAAAAATCTAAAGATGTAAGCATTGTACAGATCTTTTAGGCAATAAAATATCCAATTTGTATGAAAGTGCCATAAGAAATATAATTCTAGGTGTCAATAAAAATGGAAATTTTTGATTGATGGAGTGTTTTAGTTCAAAGCCAAATAAGAGAAAAAATATTTTTCCTAAAAAGTTGTAATTATCAATAGTTTGTTTACATATTAAAGATTATTTAAACAATACTTTTAATATTTATTTATAAAATACTAATTTTAAACCCAACAATTACATCATTATAATTAGATGTTATCTCAAAACATTTATTTTTATGAAGACAACTTAAAAAGTTTGTTATGGCTAGCAAAAGCTCTTTTCACAGCGCAAAACAGAATGACCTTTAGTCAAAATGATAAAGAAACTTTCTTAAAAATTGAAATAACCATAAATTAAATGCAAACTTTTTAAGTTTTTTTTTCTTTTTTTGATGACATCAAACCCTAAATTTCATTTAATTTAAAAAAATTAAATTCAAAAATCTAATATATTATTAAACCACTAAACATCACATGATCACTATCTCTTACACTAGTACAAGTCTTCTGGCATCCATTGATTACTCTGGTTGGCACAGGGTGGCACTATTGTATGGAAAGTTTTGCCTTGTCTAATATATGATTCTGGTATCTTTTTGAATAGAGAATTATAACGAATGTCACCAAGCATCATTGTTATAGATAAGAACTTCATTTAGAAATTTTGTAGGCATCACATTTTTTTAAATGTCTATCATTTGAAATCTTACATTTGTAATGAATAATCTTAATATTATCAGTATATGATATTAAAAAAGGTTTAATCGTAAAAATAAAATGTTCAAATATATAAAAATATGGACAGAGTCTCACTAGCCCATTCAAAATAGAAAAATGGAGTTTGCAAATAAACATGTTAAATGACTCATAGAGTTTTGAAAGTTCATGTTTAATCAATCTTTCTAACATAAAATATTAGAAGTTATGACTGATTTTCAAATGTTCTGAATGAATTTTTTGCCCATCACAAGTATACCACATAAGGTAAGCTTTAGTAACTAATAGATTCCAAATGATAGTTCTTTAAAATTTCTATTTAGTACAGTCCTATGGAAATAGTGTATAGGAAAGCATTTCATAGGAATTTATTAAGCATTATCAACTGGCATGTATTTAGTTACTAAAGCTTACATTACGTGCATAGTAGTGGTCAAAAAAGGATATGCTGCTGGAACGGCAATGTTTAAACTGGAATTATTTGATAGAGTCATGTGAGATATTATTTCTACAATAGTTAATTTAAGACACTTGCATTTATGTAACTTACATCTCAAGTAATATGCACATGGTTTCTATGACTATATTAGTTATTTCTTAAATTCTATCAATTATTACTTGCATTCATAGTTGCTTATTCAAATGTTAATTCTTAATCAAATGATAATCATGCTCAATTAATTTAAAATGAAAAAGTGAAGATTGATGAAGAAGATTAAAAGCTGTTACTTGTAAAACATAATAAAAAACAGAAATAATTTGATTTTCTACTTTTTAAAAAATCCTTTCTTTCTTTTTTTCTTTCTTTGTATTATTAATTGAGAATTAAGAAGTATATTTGGGCTAGAGATAATCTCTAGTTTAATGAATAACCTGTAATAACAATTAATAAAGTTGTGAGATCAAAAACATTTGACACTAATAATCCAACTATAGTAAATTGCTATCTATAAAATCGTAAAGAAATAATGAAAGTATGTGGAAAAGATTGTGATCTGGGCTAACTGATAAGTGCTGATTCAGCATGAAATGCACATCTTAAGGATTATTTCTCATTTTCACATAAAAGTTTGATATATATGTATATAAAGTTAAAAGTATATCCCAAAGAAAAAGTGTATAAGAAGTTAAAATTATAATACAAACTATGTATGTCTTCTCACTAGAAAAAAGGTGAAGAAGGTGTTTCAAAAATGCATCAAGTGAGAGAGATTAGTTTGGCTTCTGAGTTGAATGGGTAAGAGATATTGTTCTGACTAAAATGAATTTATAGATAGTTGTAATTGAGTTAAAGTAAATGAAGCACTGAGATAAGAATATATATCTTATTGGATGATGCCAGCATAAATAATTAGCAATAACGTATAATGTTCTTAGACAGAAGCACGAGTATTTAAATTGTATTCACTATCAATTTAATTTATTCAGAGAGAAAACAGAAAATGTCATATGAATTTATAAATATTGTGTATTTCAGTGTTATTGCATTGCCTATATGTTATGGAATCTCAAAATGTATTTATATAAAATTGCCTACTTAACCATATTATTATTTATTCATATTGTTACCCTAATTTAAGTTCGATAGCAACAGTCACTTATACATTCCAATTCCAAGAGAAAACAGAAATAAAATAACAAAAAGTTACAATAATATTAGTGAAAAGTTTTGTGATGACTGCACAAACCAAATTCATGCATGGATTTCTTAATCAATACCAACTTCCAGAAATATGGGCATCACAAGACTTAAACCATTAGGACTCAAAACATCAAACTTAAACTAGATTACAAATGTTATCTACAAACCAAATTCATCCATGGATAATTATGAGTCATTTCTTAATCAATATCAACTTTCAAAAATCTGGGCAACATAGGACTTAAACCATTAGGCTCAAAACATAAACTTAGTTTTCAGCAGACAGATGTTAACTACAAATCAAATTCATCCATAAAACAATCACAATTCATTTATTAATCAATACCAATTTTCAGAAATCTGGGTATTACAGGATTTAAACCATTGTGGCTCAAAAGGTCAAACTTAAATTACTTCTAGTTTCTAAGAAGCTAGATTACAGATGTTAACTCCAAACCAAATTCATCCACAGATAACCACAAGTCATCTTGGATTCTTCATCTGTAACTTTGTTTTGTAGGAACCACAAGTCATTTCCTAATGAATATCAACTTTCAGAAATCTGGGTATCACAGAACATAAACCATTAGAGCTTAAAACATCAAACTAAAACTACTTCTAGTTTTCAAATAGCTAGATTGCAGACATTAGCTACAAACCAAATTCTTCCATAGACAATCATGAGCCCTTTCTTAATCAATACCAACTTTCAGAAATCTGGGAAAACAGATCTTAAACCATTAGGGCATAAAACATCAAACTAAAACTACTTCTAGTTGCCAAGCAGCTAGTAGCTATAAACCAAATGTATCCGTGGACAATTATGAGTCATTTCTTAATCAATACCAACTTTTAGAATCTGGGCAAAGCAAGACTTAAACCATTATGGGTTCAAATCATCAAATTAAAACTACTTCTAGTTACCAAGAATCTAGATTACAGATGTTAGCTACAAACCAAATTCTTTCATGGACAATCACAAGTCATTTCTTAATCAATACCGATTTTCAGAAATCTGGTCAACACAGAACTTAAACCATTAGAGCTCAAAACATCAAACTAAAACTACTTATAATTTCCATGCAACTAGACTACAGATGTTAACTTCTATATCCAGCTAGTTAATTATAATTCAGCAGATAATTTATTAACTTAAATATATATTTATATAAGCATTTCTGTATAAAAACAAAATATATTTACTTTAAAATACTACGTTAAAAAAAGTCTGCGGGATAATATTTACAAAAGGCAATATGAGCTGTAATAAAAATAATATACTGATCGTCACGAATAATTTATTTGTTTTTGATTATAGTCGTACTCTTTTCTTTTGTCTCTAGATATTGTAATTTGATACATGTATATTCATTAATTTTTATTGTGAATTATTTAATACTTGGAACAGTAACTAAGTTGTTATTTAATATTAACAACTGGTTTTAAAATCAATTATTTATTTTTAGAAGAAATTTTCATATAGATGCAAATTTTATTGAATGAGTGAATGTCATTTGTTTATAAGAAAAGATGAGACGAAATGACTTGTTGCTATGGCAATTATTAAGGTTGTTTTGATTTAACATCTAAAGAAAATATTCATTTCATTAACAACAGGGGTAATAGTAGAAGCTCTTTGCTGAAATATTTTTTCTAATATATTTCATTGGAATTTCCATATTAGAGTCAGTGAAATTGTTTTATTAGAAAGAAGAAGCAGATATGAATAACAAAATTAATTAAAGAGAAAAAGTAATTTCCAACGGTAATAAAAGTTATTTCACTGCTTAGTAAAGCTGATACCAAATCATAAACTTTTCTATCTCCCAAAAATTACATTATTATTATCAGATAAGTCGACAATATCCTTTAAATTTAAGGCCAGTTTATATAATATTTAATATATCAATAGGCCTTATGGGTCAGTGGCAGCAAAACTGTCTGCCCAAAAAATCGTACACAAACTTAAGAAGAATTCTTTAGATTTTTTGTTAGATGTTGTAAATTTCAACATTTCCCACACAAAGAATTTTTAGGAATAACTATTTCTGAACCTCCAACAAAAAGTGATAGTTTGGTTTTAGCGATTCAGCGACTAAGGATAGTTATTTTATTCCAGATCAACATATAAATACTATTAAAGAGAATCTAAGTAATTTGGAGGTAGGTTTGATTAATTAACAAAGCCTTGAATTAATAATTGTCAGGGTTTCATATGTTCATAAACATAATATATCTAGCTTAGATAGCAAACAAAATCACAATATACACTACAAATAAAAGGTCAAACATTAATTAATATAGGAGCAATCCTTAAGCAACCATCGATATGTCTACAAAATAAACAAGTTAGAAATATTTGACCAACATTACACAGTACATCATTTCTTAAACTCAGGAAATTATATGACAAATTAAATTAGATATAGACAGCATATTAATAATCTGTTAAATTTTATTGACAATAACATTATCCCTAAAGGTCTCAAAATAAAAATTAATGCCATTATAAATCATCCTTAGAAGACTTGCAATTAAATGGAAGAGTACAATAACACAAATATCTATCTAATAAACATCACATGATCACTACTTCTTATGCTTGCTTATAACTGTTATTAAAACAGACAAAACTCTCTAAACGTATTGCCACTCAAAGCAAGCCAGAGTAATTAGTAAATGCCAGAAAGCTTGTGCATAAAATCCCCATCTAATGCCTACTAATCCAATATCCCCAACTAGTTTCTGGCTTGTGGTCTTAGTCACTGAGGAGCCTTGGATCTGAGAGCACTGCACCTAGATATTAGGATCTAATGCAATCCTCCAGCAGCCACCTTTTATCTCTACTTACTACAAAACTATAAGAATACAATTGAAAACACAATAATATTTTCAATCTAAGTTTATTAACTTATATAGTCATATAAGAACCAAAGACACCCAAATATATGGGTACTGAACTGAGTTCAGACATATATGACTATATAGGCTAATAAACTTGAATTGAAAATATTATTGTGTTTTCAATTTAAGACTCATAGTTTTGTAGTTAAGTAGAGATAAAGGTGGCTGCTGGAGGGTTGCATTAGATCCTAAGATCTAGGTGCAGTGCTCTCAGATCCAAGGCTCCTCACTGATGAAGGCCACAAGCCAGAAACTAGTCTGGGGATATTGGATGAGCAGACACTAGATAGGGATTTTTATGCACAAGCCTTCTGGCATCCATTGATTACTCTGGCTTGCACTGAGTGACAATACATATAGAGAGTTTTACCTGTTTTAAATATCCATCTACTAACACATATTATGAAAGATTCATTTGTGTAAGACTTAAGGAAATTGGGAAAGAAATTATATAATTTAATGAATATAGATGAACAAAAGGAATTGATGAATGGGTTATTTTAAAAGACAAAAATGTTAGTAAAAAATCCATAGAAATGTGGGAATTTTTTTAATAAGCCAGGCATTGAACAAATTGCTAATCATTTTGAAATATAAATCAAATGTGACACTTCTGATGATCTTAATAATGTATCAAATGTTTCTACATCTAGTAAGATACAAACAATTAATAATTTTATAAAAGATGGCATTTATTAAGAGAAGGAAAATATTTTGTGATGTTTGAAGAGAGAATTAAGAAAAATATTAATTAAATTCTGTATGGAGTGTACTATTGTATGATTGTGAAATGTGGACAACAAAAAATAAAATTAGGAACAGAATGGAAGACTTTGAAATATAAACATTGAGAAGAATGGAAAAAGTCAATTGGATGAATAAGATAAATGAAAAAGTTATGAAAAGATCAAATGAAAAAATGATGGTTGAGAAAATTAGAAAGAGAAAAAGAACCTGGATTGAACATATATTAAGAAGAAATTATAGTTTGATGAAAGATATTTGGGAGAGAATGATGAGTGGAAGTGAAAAGAAAGAATGAAAAAATTGACATTGTTGGATGATATATGTTATGGAAGAAGTTACATAGAATTGAAGAGATGGGTGATAAAGAGAGTAGGTGGAAAAATTGATGAATTCATGATGTGACTACATTCTGGACTTGTCCATGGGGCTGAATACTAATGATGATGATTGATAAATCATTTGCCCTATTTTTACATACCTCAAATAGTGCTGTAAAGTTAATAATAGATCTATCAATATATAGTATTGATTTATGATGCTATAGATTCTTCTAATTGCACTAATAAAATTTCATTTACTGCTAACACCAATATATCTAATTACTATTCAAACGTTAATAGTAATATATCTTTACTTTTAGTTAATAAGAAGAACAATATTGTTAATGTATCTAGTATTAATCTTAATGACACAAAATATTCACTCTTAAATAAAGGTTTATTATTTTGCCCTACAGTCCGATCATTTTATCAAAAAAAAAAAAGAATTCAGAATTTATCAGAATTTATATTATTTTTCAAGGGGACTAAGATCAAGAGAATTTTTTGGAAAGCAAGAATATAATATTATTAATAAATTATAGTCTGACTGGACATCCCTACATCAAAGAAATTTTGTTGAATATATACATTGATAATATATATCATGAATTAAACAAATTAGACCTAAACAACAAAATAAGTATAAAAGTAATTTAACATTAAATGAAAAATATGCATTATACGATTTAGATAAGAGAGAAGACCATTATAAAGCCAAAGAACAAAATGGAAACAATAGTAATCATGAACAAAAATGAATATATTAATAAACTCTCTGGAACTTTTAAATGATAACTTTTTTTATGAATCTATTACACAGCTACTATAGATAAATTATTCAAGAATACAAAAGGATATGAAAACAAAAGATCTCCTAGATAAGAATACGTATATCATTTTTTTAAATACTGACCAGGATTCATCCTATCATGTTTTACATTTTGTCAAAAATTCATAAACCAGATTGCCTTGAAATATCTATTAGAGAAGCATCAGTTTGTCCTACTATTTCAGCATATGTTGACAATTTTATTAATCTCATTTCACCACCATTTAGTTTTTATGTTAGAGATATTACACATTTCTTTTCAAATTTTAGAGAATATTAAATCTCAACTACCAGATGATTGTTGTTTGATAACATTGGACACTAATATACTTCACAATGATGGGATTGAGGCTATTATATGTGCTTTACAAGGTAGAGGGCAAGATAATCATCCTATGATAATTATTACTAAATTAATACATTCAATCTTAAGCAATAATTTCTTTACTTTCAATTCTACACATTATTTACAAAAACAAGGTCCTGCAATGGGTACAAAAATGAAATGAAATTATATCAAGATTTTTATGGCACAACTGTAATCTTCTATACTTAGCAATGCTAGACTTAAACCTTACACTTGGCTCAAATATACAGATGACATTTTCATGTTGTATCCACATAATGAAGTTGAACTTAATAAATTCTTAGATTGTATTAATAATTTAAATAAAAATATATACTTAACAATGTATTTTCTAGTATGCACCCACTTTCTTGATGCTGAAATTATTCACACTAATAAATTCCCATTTTAAAAGTCATGATAATGCATGGTTGGATATATCAATAAAAATGGGTTGAAAAGTTCCACTCTATATATGCATTTCAATCCTACTTGAAATTTGTTTTCAAACTGATGAATGTCTTATTTCCAACAGCTAAGGTTCTAAATGAAAGGCTACATATGAACTTGGATCCGATCTGTCTACTGTGCAAATCTGGTGATGAAACTTTCCAGCATCTATTTGAAGAATGTCCAGCATTTGGACAGATAAGAGCTAGAGTATTCCACAGACCAATCATCAACTTAAAACTTTTATTTAGTCAACATTTCAAGAAATTTAAACCCCCATAATGCAATGGTAATGGTGCATACCCTGAAGACAATATGGTATATAAGATGTACTATGATATTTGACAATAAGAAATTCAACTGGCTGAGAAAACTCTACAGTGATTGGGAAACTTATTTCAATCAGTGTCAGAGATACTTGCCTAGAAAAATGATGACTCAAATCTGGGATGACCCTGGAATAACTCTATGTGAGATAATCAGATAAACATTTGTTTTGAGTAAAAGTTAGAATTCTACTAGGTCGTTTATTCCTGAGGCTAATCAAACATTTTGTTACATGCTTCACACTTTTGAGTGCATTTGCTTGATGTCTTAAGACTCTCCTTCTATTACATTGTTACAGGTCAACCTCCTTGAGTATGAATTAACTGTTTAATGGCCTGGAGCCTTTTTGTCTTAATAGTGAAATATTTCAATTTCTTAGTGTTTTGGTTATTATTTGTTTAACTACTTGTATAAATTGTAAATTTTTTTTTATATAAATTGTAAATATTTATGTTATTAATAAAGTTTTTATTATAAATTTAAAAAAAAATAAATTTTTACTACTATTGTATATAGGAAACTAACTGATAAGCACATCTATTTACATTTTCATTGTAACCATCCAAGACATTTAAAGACTAATCTCCTTCATAGTCAATTTTTAAGAATTAGAAAGATTTGTAATAATGAGAAATATCCTCAACAAAATAATAAGGTTCTATATGATAGATTGGTGAATAAGGGATATCCAAAAACATTGTTGGATTAAGCAGTAATGAAGTCTTTAGTAATTGAGAGAAATTTTTTATTTAAAAAACAAAAAACAGAAATTCCACTATTGGTTCTTAACTTTAATAGTAACTTACTTAATAACCATATACTGTAAAAGCATTTCAACATATTAAGTTCCATATATTATTTAAAATCTATATTTTGCAACCTACTTAAGATTGTATATCACAGAAACAGATCACCTAAAGATATACTTAATAAAGCAAGTTTGATTAATAATTCTGTATCAGAAAAAGGTTGTTTTCCATATTATGATAAAAGATGTGTAAATATGTTATTGTTACAAAAAAAAAAGAACATTAATGATGTTACATGGTATAACACTCACTATGTCAATTGTAAAAATGCAAATGGAATATATTTATTAGAGTATAGAATAATTATGTAGGTGAATTAGCAAGCACTTTACATACTATAACAAATTTTAGATTTGACATTTTGCATAGAAATGATGACAGATTGGTATCAAAACATTTTAATTTACCAGATCATTGGTAAAAAAATCAAAAGGAAAGTTTTTATTTTTAAATTTAAGACCTTATAACCATAAAAAATGAATTTGAACCTAGACCTCATCACATTTTAAAATCACCTAGTTTTCAAATGCATTTTTCAATATACCGAGTTTCCTAATGCATTCTTTTATTATCTTTATATATATATATATAAATGAAGATTTTGAGATATAGATATGTATAAAATATTGGTTTATATATATATTTTCAATTGACTATACATGGATGTACCGGATATTTTAATTGTTTATATATTATTTTTTATTTATTTACTATTTTTTTCTAATGGATCTTGGATGTACGTAGAGATATCATTTTTGCACATGAATTAAATCAACATTTAATTGTTGATTATTATTAATGTGTATACATTTTAATTTGTATTCCACGTAATATTTAGTCAACTTTAATATAAATACATAATAATTTTTGTATATATACACACGTTTGTTTATTTATATGGTAATATATGTATTTTTATATTTATATTCATTTTTGAATGAGGTTTGATAAGAAAATAATATAATTTTTTTGTAATGTGTACTTCAATAAATTAGCTATTTGGGTATTTATTTTTTTGGGGTATAATCTTTTAACCAATAGAAGTTTTGTCGAATATATTGCATATTACTTGTAATTTTTGAACACTACCATTTTACTATATTTCTTTCTGATGAAAACCAGTTCTTTGGTTGAAATATTAAAGATAGCAGTTTCACATATGAGCAATTTTGTTTATTTTTGTATATATATATAATCTTACAACTGAATTTTTATAAATACAGTAATTAGATATATGTAAAGTATAACTTTAAAAATTTTATCCACTTAGAAGCGCTTTTGACTATGCGACTATCCTCGTAGTCTTTGTCAACTAATACTTTGAAAAGCTAAACTTCCCACAATTCCACGATCTTATCATTTGCTGCCTGTCTGTTAATTAAGTCTTGTTTATATTTGGATATTAACATAGCTTCCTTTATTTTCCTTTTGTTGTTATTTTTTTCAATTTGCAATATTTTTATCATGGAATTGTGGGAAGGTTAACCTTTCAAAGTGTTGGTTGACAAAGACTACAAGGATAGTCGAAAGTGCTCCTAAGTGAATAAAATTTTTAAAGTTATACTTTACATATATCTAATTACTGTATTTATAAATATTCAATTATAAGATTATGTATATTGATTTGAAAAAATACAGACATCGAATTATAATATTATATATATATATGTAAATAAAGTAGTGTTTATGTTAAACCATGTGTTATTTTTGATTACTTTCCAAAGTTTTGATAAATATCATCCACCATTATCAAGGTTAACTTTTCAAAGAAAAACAGTTAGATCTCAAATAGTAATGTGGTTTAGTGTGAGATAAAGATAAGATTGGCATGAAGTAGTTAAGCATTCACAATATGTGGACTAACAAAATGTTTATTTTTTTCAGTTTCACCATTAATTGATTTCAAGTTTATATTACAAAAAGAGTCAAAATGAATCCAGCCTTATGGACACCACTTATTTTATCTCATTCTTTTAATATAAACTTGAACTCAATTAATAGTAAAACTAAAGAAAATAACCATTTTGTTAATCCACATATTCTGAATTCACAACTATTTTATGCTTAATCTCATCTTTATCTCGCACTCAATCTCGTTACTATTTGAGATCTACCAGTTTTTCTTTGAAAAGTTAACCTTGACAATGGTGGATGATATTTCATCAAAACTTTGGAAAGTAATAAAAAATAACATATAGTTTAACACAAAAACTACTTCATTTACATCATATAACCATGAAAATATTATGTGTATATATATATAAAAAAAGGAATAAACCACTGTTTCTCAGGCTTTGAATTAAAAGCACTCTAAATTTGAACAAAGAATAAAGAATAGAAATAATGATCAATTATACAAGACTGGGATATAATTTCTTTTTTAATACCTTAATTATAAATAATTAAATAAGATTTAATTTATAAACATTAAATTAAATATAGTTTAATATATATGTAAGCAAATTAAACTGTTGAACAAATGATCAAGGATAGATTGAATTAATCTATTCTTGGAACTCTGATGTTTGTAATCATAAGTTTGATAATATTGTTGATAATTCAGAATAAAATTAATATATCATCTAGATGGAATATGATATTTGATACTTATTAAACTAATAATCAATTATGAAATTTTTTTTTTTACAGATTTTTAGATGAAAGAAATTTAACAAGAATTCTTTTTGCATTTCCATAAATAGTTTTCTAGCTTTGAAATAATGAAAAAAAGCTTCAATTAAAATATAGTTTATTATATGAAAGCTTTGTTTCATTATAACAGTATTTACAAAGATGTTATACTTTCAATATTCATGCAAATACCATCTTATTTTTTAATTTACATTCTAATAAATGTTTAGACAATAAATTAAAGATGGGTTCATTTTTGACTTAAACTATAAAATCCACATTTTCCATTAACATTGATTAAGTAATTATAGCTTCAATATTTGTAACCATAAAAGTATACACAACATTCTGTTGCAATTTCAATTTATAAAAGTCACTATATATTGCAATCAATCCTGGGAACACATTTCATTATATCTAGTATAAAGTGTGATTTTTTTATGCATAATACTATTTCGTAACAAATTTTATATTACTGTAGTAGATTTTGAATGGTCAATTGATCAATAAAGTTTCAATGCTTTTTTTAATTAGTTCTTTCGGTTCTTTCTTCATTAAAATATTTAATAAAATACAGATATTTCTCACTAAATTTCTATCATTTAAATATATTGTAACATTTTCTATCAATTTAGGATTTATACATTATAAATATTTTAATATATTTGTTAATCAAGTTATGTCTTCATTTATTCATTCTGGGTAATAGAAAGTCTCACAGAATGTAAGCACATTTCCAGATTAACTTGCCTAATTTTTAAGAGGGCGCCAGGGCTGTAGACCCACTGACTCTAGCAGCATTGCATCATCAATTAAAAACAAATAACTAAAATGCAATATTTTAGAAAGTTTGCTTTCTAAAGGAAAATTTTATATTACTTTCCCAGGGTTTGATTATTAAACAAGTATATTGACACCAGTAATTTATACATTTCGCAAACATTATTTAATAGTAAAATCTAATAAATTAAAATTAATAACATACAATAAAAGGTTTATATTAATAGAAAAAGTTTTATTAAGACATTTTAAATATTTAAACGACTATTATGAATTATTCATAAAACTGGAAAGAATACATCCAAACATAATCAGATAGTAATATTAATCAATTAATTCAAACAGTCCATTTTAAAGAATAAAACAGTAAATGTCTCTTCTTTTTTTCTTATTAGAAGTTTATCATTTAATTTTAGTTTGCAAGCATATAAGTTATGATATGGCTAATAGCTTATTGGTAAGTTCCTCAGGTTTATGTAGATTATTGTACTAAACATGGTCCTTTTATGAAGGGCTCTGTAGGAATTAACTTTGACTTCATTCTGGTAACATTTTCATGTTTCTGATCCATACTAAGATAAGGCTAGACATGAAGCTCTTGGTGACTTTTGTGCAAGGTATTGGCAAATGCTCTGGCTTTTACTCACACATGATGACTGGGTTCAGCATAGTAGTTCTGGGTGACACATTTTACTACAGCTTTGGAAAAAACACAACAATAATTAGTCCCACATGTTCTTTTGTTCTTGGCAGCACATAAGAAAAAGTCAGAAAACAAATAAAAGGCCCTCTCTAAAGTTGTCCACCTCTTTTATACCTATGACCAGTTTAAACTCTCCACGCATATTATCTTCTCTTCTTTTGTTTTTGTCCAAGTTGATAATCTTGTACATTCATTATCTTTTACTTTTTAGCTCCACATTTATCTTTCCATAAATTCCTTTGGAACCATATTCAATTATCGTTATAAGAATATTAATTTGATTTTAATCACTTTCTTTTGTTTATCTGGGTTAGCAATCTGTGTTTCCATTCTTTCCAATTTTAACTTTACTTTAAAATAGATAATATCAACACAAGTAACTTTCATTGCACATATCTAAAAAAAATAATTTGTACTAACTAAAAAAAACAACTAAATTTTGTCTATTGAGCAATTTTTAAATTTTACTTCTTTTAGCTTTTAAATATCACCAAATGCCAAGACACTTGTACCATATATATATATATGGTACAATATATTATAACAGGATGTGGGTAATATTTGGAGGTGAACCTGGGGTGATGGCAAATCATCATCCCAAATTAATAAAATATAGAATTAAATATTAAAGTACAGTATTATATTATAAGATGGACATTAAAGTAATAGATATTAGTAAAAGATATTAAAGTAAGCTATTCAATTAAAAAATATTAAAGTAATGTTTAACATCAAACATATATAAGAAATGTTATATATCATTTGAGCATGAGAGCTTGATAGATTCCTCTAAGAGATCATGTGGAGCATGAGAGCTTGATAGATTACTCTAAGAGATCATGATATCTCTGAGAGAACACTCTGTGAGATCAGCGCAATTAACTCCTTAGAGCAACTAAAAGTATAATTATCCATATATCAACCAGCATTATAAATAAAGTAATCATTCAAGTAATACTCAAAAGAAATAACCAATCATTATTATGAATGATCAACAATAAAATAAATTAACAGTCAATCTTGTGACTGGATTTGAAATGGGTCTACTGTAGACCAGGTCAACTATTTAAGCCTTTGCCAGCTAGGGACAATTATTTAAACATAATTTGGATGCATAAACCTAAATGATAATCCATCTAAAGATATAACCACAAAAATTATAATGCTGGGATATTAAAACATGCTGATCATCATCAATGCTCTGGCCACTTAGTACTATTAATGTACTAAATATTATAAACTTAATTTCTAATAAGACTAAACTAAAATAAAATGTAGTACATGGACTTTAAAGAATATTTTCTTTGTGCCAACCAGGATGATGATGATGATTAATGAAAATATTATTATTATCACTGGATGCCCATAAATACTAATATATATTCCCCTTTTATATATATCAGACCATTATGCTCAAATCTAGGTCAAAGAAGAACATAAGCTCTATTACTGATATTGTGATCAAGAGCTGATGCAAATATAATATAATGTAAAAACCATTTAGAATTAAGTCACTGGAATAATTTTAACACTTGAATACACGTTTATTAACAACAATAAAAAAATGATATTAAGGTTTTTAGAATTTCGCTACATATATAAGCTTTCTGATTTTGAATAATATGCAATTAAAAAAACTATCACATTGTGATTACATGATAAATACAAAATTCAAGTTACTACATTGATTTACAATACCTCTTAATGGGTTTACATAAAATGCATATATATATATATATATATGCATGCACAGCTATGCATTTTATAACTTACAATGAATATATTTCAATTGACATTTAATAAAATAAAATAAAAATGATTAGATTTTACATATGTGTCTACCTTATACTCATTGACATATACACACACATACTTGTAACAATAATTTCTAAACATATTTGAATTGTCATAAAATAATAGAATAAATGATTAAAATTTATATATGTGTCTATTTGATACACATTGATATATATGCATATACACATACATGTTGCATAATAATTTCTGAACATGTTTGACTTGCCATAAAATAAAAATCAAATAAAAATCTTAAGTTATTACTTTTAAATGATATAAATAAACTAGAGTTACATCAAATACATATTATCTGTGTGGTATAATTTATTATTTAATATTGTCATAATTCTATAAATGAAATTCATTTCTTATCATATTTGAATTTATCAGAATAGAATTATTAAAAATATCTTTCATACTTAGTTCCATTTGGAAAATAGACATAAAATTCATACATACATGAGTGTATATATAAAAAATTAATGATGATATGAATGAGGTATCAAATTCTATCATAATAGTTTACAGGTTTTTTTTTTTTAAAAAAGTACTATCTTATAACAGGATTACTGTTGATTGAATAATTAGAAACACCTTTAAATTAAAAAATATGGATTTTAAATATTTTCACTTATTCTCTTGAAAAAACAAACATAACAGCATCTATGAATTAAATCTTCATTTTTAGATGTTTAACTTAAATAAAATTATTTACCTATTCTTTAAAATGTCATTTTAGAACATTTCTTAACAACTCACCAGTTAAACAGGCAAAACTCTCCATACAGTAGTGCCACTCAGTGCAAGCTAGAGTAATCAATGGATGCCAGAAGGCTTGTGCATAAAATCCCTATCCAGTGCCTACTTATCCAATATTTCTAGACTAGTTTCTGGCTTTTGGCCTTCATCAATCAGTAGTGTTGGATCTGAGAGCACTGCACCTAGATCTCAGAATCTAATGAAATCCTTCAGCAGCCACCTTTTATCTCTACTTAACTACAAAGCTATGAGAATCAAATTGAAAACACAAAAATATTTTCAGCTAAGCCCATTAGCTTATAGTCATATGGGTCTGAACTCCATTCAGTACCCACACATTTTGGTGTCTTTGGCTCTTAACAACCACAGCCACCACTATCCTATTAGGCAAGATTTGTATTAAACCCCTGAACATCACATGATCATCATTTTCTACATGCTTTCTCATAACTGTTATTAAACAAGCAAAACTCTCCATACAGTAATGCCATTCAGTGCAAGCCAGAGTAATCAATGGATGCCAGAAGGCTTGTGTATAAAATCTCTATATAGTGCCTACTCACCCAATATCCCCAGACTAGTTTCTGGCTTTTGGCCTACAACATTGAGGAGCTTTGGATCTGAGAGCACTGTACCTAAATCTTAGGATCTAATGCAACCATCCAGAAAACACCTTTTATCTTTACTTAACTACAAAGTTATGAGAATCAGATTGAAAACACAAAAAATATTTTCAATCTAAGATCATTAGCTTATATAGTCATATGAGTCTGAACTCAGTTCAGCACCCATACAATTTGGTGTCTTTTGATCTTTAACAACCACTAGCCACCATTATCCTATTAGGCAAGATTGGTTTTAAACCACTGAACATCACATGATCACAATTTTCTATATGCTTCCTCATAACTTATTAAACAGGCAAAACTCTCCATACAGTGTGTCACTCAGTGGAAACCAGATTATTTTATACACAAGCTATCCATTGATTACTCTGGCTTGCACTGAGTGGCACTACTGTATGGAGAGTTTTGCCTATTTAATAAGTTATGAGCAAGCATATAGAAAATGGTGATCATGTGATGTTCAGTGGTTTAACTCACTAGTTACACTTCATGTATATATGTTTACCTATGCTTCTTTGTATATAGCTGAAATACTTCAGCAAGCTGAGGTTCTATTGATGAGAGCCAGTCCAGGTACTGTCATCACCAGGAAAGTATAACCAGGTAAAATATTGGAATTGATTTGATTCTACATAGACTTCAGATTATCAAACTCTCTTGTCCACATTTAAAGCTATAGAGACTGAGAAGTGGGCATTCCTTCTACCTACATCTAAACTCCTGCATAGTGAACAGCAGCTGCTGCCTCCTTCTGTCTTGACTTCAGCTACCTCTGATCTATGATAGTTATCTGTAGAACTCTGGAAACCAACTCTGCTATTCTGTCAACCCTTCTCAAAATATTGCTAGCAAACTTTCTTCAAAAACTACTAATTAGCCAACTAAAACCGCTAGCCAAACTATTGTAATCTTCTATCAACCCTTTTTGTATTAGTCAGCTGAGGTGACAGAAACATCTTTATTAAAACTTTTTAATTAAAAACTGTTTTTCTTATCCCTCTAGATTGGAAAAAGTTGATTTCAATTCACTTTAATCCTTTGGAATTTTATCAAAGTATGACATACCAAGTTTTCCAAATATATAGAAGAATGTATACAAGCATTAATTAAAAGATTTCAAAGATAGATAATAGAAATTTTTACAATTATTGGAAAGATGCTTATTTTAAATTTCAAAATCAGAATACAATATTAATATGTATTTAGATTTTTTTAAATGTTTAATTTATAATAAAATTTTATTTTAAATCCAAAGTTATTTAACCTTTTATTAGGATTATTTTATTCCAGGAAATGTAAAAAAATATCTACAAATTTTTTATCTGTGTTTATTTTTATTTTTCCTTTCAACTATATATATATATTTCTGCAGAAACACTATGTTATTGTGAGCTATGTAACTGAAGTGTTACAATATATATATATATATATAGTGACTTGAAGATTTTCACAGGTAACATGTATAAATGATATACTTTGAAGGTTTATCTATCTATGATTCTTATAATTAATATATTGATGTTAATGCTTGATTACACAAGCCATCATCTGAGTGGTGAAATAGAATATTATGAAGATGGTTGAGAAAGTGTTGTAATAGCAATGTTAAATTCCACCAATAGAAAAACGAGTATATAAAATTGGAAAGATAAAAGTCAGATAATTTTTAAAATAATGCTTTTTAAAAAATTATTTCAAATATGAGAAAGTTTGCATGTGTTATCACATTTATTAACGCAGCTTGGTCTTTTTAAAAATTGTCTGATTTTTATTTTATATATCTGTTCTTTTATTGGTGGAACTTTAACATTGTTAAAACCATTGTTTACAGTGTCTCTACAACCATCTTTATGACATTCTATTCATTATCCAACTGATGGCTTGTATAATCAAACGGAAATATCAGTATACTAGTTATTAAAATTATACACAGATAAATCTGCAAAGTATATTATATATATGAAATACTGTGGAACACCATATGTACTATAAAACAGATAACCACTCTTCTTTTAATAAATGTTTTATTGATGGTTGGTTGCATGTATATTTTATAGCACATGGATAAAGAGTAATTGACTTCCTATAAATCACTATTATCAATTATTACACACACACACACACACACATATATATATATATTGTATCCATTTTAATTGTGCCTTGCCCTAATTAAAATAGTTAGATGCACAAAATGTTAAAAAAATTTAAATTTTAGGTGAGGGATATTTTTTGCGACCATTTAAACTAAAATTAAAATATTTGTATTTAAAGTTATCTTATAATTGTATCATTGTATTAAATAATATTTAAAATGCATATTAATAATGTATTATAAGTGTAAAATTTAATAGTAATATAGTTCAAGAAAGAATATTATGCTGGTATTTATTAAAATAATGTAAATTACATTTTAAGAAAGTTTAATAATTATGATAAATTAAATGTAGTAAGTTAATTTAAAATATTTTAAATTAATCATTAGGGAATATTATGTAAGAAAAATCAGTGTCCAATTAAAGCATTTCTAATTATAGATGTGTAGGTATGTGTGCTTGCATGTATTATTTTACAATATTTAATTTGTAATATATAAGGGATTCGAACTCAGAATTTCACATGACCCTCCACGAGATGGCATGGAGAATTAAGGATCATGTGAAAGTCTGAGTTCGAATCTTTTATATATTACATATATATGTGCAGGTGTATGTAATCCTGCCTATATCGTTATTAAGGTAAATATTTAATTTGCTAATGATAATAATTATTTTTATTAAAAGATATTAAAAAATGATTTATGCTTAATATGTGATAATTAAATATATGAGAAGTAATTTGTTTATTATGTAATGCTAGTTTAATACACATAGAGAGCGTACCAATAGCTCAAACAAGCTCGTAACACTCTTATCTTCAGACCATGGTTTCAAGATTATGGCCCACGTCAGTGGAGAGCTAGAATATTCGGACACTAGACCTAAAATATCAACTCAAAAAACAGCACTTATTTCAAACGTATATTTAAGAAGAAACTCTGAATTTTTCGGACATGAAAATGTCTTTAAATCCAGCTATCTAACTTAAATAGCTATATGGGACTGAAGTAAATTCAGATCTACCATATTCTAATAGGCTCAGCATAGCCAAAGCCTTAGAATATGGTAGATCTGAATTTACTTCAGTCCCATATAGCTATTTAAGTTAGATAGTTGGATTTAAAGACATTTTCATGTCCGAAAAATTCAGAGTTTCTTCTTAAATATACGTTTGAAATAAGTGCTGGTTTTTGAGTTGATATTTTAGGTCTAGTGTCCGAATATTCTAGCTCTCCACTGACGTGGGCCATAAGCTCGAAACCATGGTCTGGAGATAAGAGTGTTCTGGATAGAGATTTTAAATATTTCTCATAACCGCACTTGTTAATTACGAGCTTGTTTGAGCTATTGGTACGCTCTCTATGTGCATTTTTGTAACTACAAGCTCATTAAAAGTAATGTCACGTTATATATGACTTGCTTTTTTAATTATTATGCTAGTTTAATAGTATTTAGTTTATTAAATAACCATAAAAAAAAGATATTTTATTTTATTAAAAGTTAAAATATATAATTAAACCAATATTTTAAAATATATTTTTCTTTCTTTCTTTTGATTACGTCTAAAAATAGAAATTAAAATTAGAAACTGAAATCGATTTTATTGGATGATTGATTTCAGTAGACATCAGCTGATCAATTGGATTAGTTATAATTTGTTTGCTATATTATATAAATCTTTCTTTGTGTGCTTATAAACTTTTATATGATTTCAGAATAAACTAGTATTAGCTCTACTGAATTGAACTATTTAATCTTCTCATTAGTGTTTTAATATAGAAATGTTATTATAATTATTTATTCCTGCTATTGTTGTAATGTTTAATAACTAGCAATATGAGAAAATATTGAAAACTTAAATTACTCATTTATAATATATAAAGTATATGAGCACAGACTTTCACACGACCTACCACTCTCCACACTATCTCATAACACTGATACATTTGAACACATATATGTTAAAAAGATAAATAATCACCAATACACGTATTTCATGCTAAACCATCAATCATCAGTTGGTGCTACAATATCTATAATGGAATGGCTAAAATATATTATATTTAAATCGATATTTATTATAACAGTATATCAGTCTGTTTTTTAAACACGAAAAAATATGGAAACTAATGTTAAACTTATACTTGGATAAATAAAATATTTTGGGATTAAATTTATGTGATTGCAGTAAAGCTATAGATTATGATACGTATTTTTTTTTCAAATTGGAACCACTTATAAAAGAAAGTGGTATGTTGTGTTTAAATTTTTTTAAATATTGAAAATATTATAACACTACCAGAAAATGTGGATAATTCAGTAACTTTATTTAATAAAAAGTACTATTCATCATTTCTGATTTGAAAGTTGATTTTCAGCATCCCAGTAGATGGATTAAAAAAACGATTTAATTAATTAACTGACTGTTCAAACTTACATCATCCGGAAGTGTTTGGTAAAAAAGAATTAGCTTTTTCTCAATTTTAACTTTGAATTGTTATAGTTAAAAAGAAGAGAAAATTGTTTAATATTTTTTTCATTTTGAATTTTAAAAAGTATTATGTACGTTGATATGCAATAGTTTGGTATATAATAAATTCATCTATATTTTAAGGTATATTAACCGTATGGTAAATGATAAGTTTATTTTAACAGTTAAATTGATCATTGCTGGATAAATGAAATTTAATAACAACATTTCTTGGTAATTTCATTATTTATTTTAATAGATGTTTAGATAGTTTAATTAATTTTAGATTAAAAGTAAAATAACCTAGAGTATTTTGTTCTAAAAAAATTACTTCTCATATCTTGCTAATTGCTATTTTAAATTTATAAGAAATATATGCTTCGGAATGAATGATATTTTTTAGGATTGATTATTGGTGGTCACAATTTTATATTTTACATCGTGAATTATTTTATGAAACACTCATTTTTATGTGTTAACCTTTATTTGCTATATGTGTATGCTATTATTATAATTAAATTATGCTAGTGTATTATAGAGTCCTACTATTGGGCATTTATTTATTTTTGTGGTGGAATTTTATATGTTATTTCTGAGTAACATCTCAGTTATTAACGATAAAATGTGCTAAAATTTCATAATCTCAGTTCATTGCTTAGGTGCGCTTATAATATTTTTAACTTAAGGATTTCTGGTCTAGATGTGTCTGTTGGTTCACATGGGTGTTCAGTTTTTATGTTTTATTCCCATAGTGCATATTATAAGTCATATGACAACATATGTCTTCTAGCTGTGAATGTATATTTGACCATTTTGATGTTATTCACATGGAGATTCTTGTCTAAATTATTAAAAATGTTTGTATAAAGAACCTAGTTACAGACATTGCATCTAATTTAGCAATGGCATTAAGTCTTGGTAAAAGTTATTTCATCCACATAAACTTGTATATGTGTACATAGTTACAAAATCTAGGATTTATGACCTCTATGAGCGTAAGATTAGGAGTATTCTGAGTGTTACTTAGCATTACCCCTGAGCAACTTTAATGATAAATGTTTAAATATTCAAATGTGAAAAATCGTGATTTTGCCAAATTATCTTGATAGCAGTGGAGATAGTTAATTGAATTATAATTGATAATTGTAAGATGTTTAATAATTGCTATTTAAAAAAAATTATAATAGGAGTAATTGCAATATAACAACTTTCAACTTAAATATTAATTTTAGAAATGACAGGTTATTTTTTAGTTCAAAATACTTCAACTAGTCTTAGATATATGGAATATTATTTGAAATTTATGTTTTGAAAAATTTAATTATTGCTAAATAGTTAGTAATCAATTAAAATAACAAATATGCTTAATTGATTATATTTTCTTGTTAACTAAATGAAATAACCATAGAATTGTTACGGAAAAGGTAAAACTTGCTTTTCACTAAGGTTAATAATAATTCATAAAGTTCTTAGAGTATGTTAATATTTTAAATTGTTTGTATTACTGTACTTAGAGTAAAAAGAAAATGTAATATGATAATCAGAATTATACCAGCTTTGGTTAAAACATTTACCTACTTTGAAATATATAATGGTATCAAGAAATAATTATATTCTTATTATGAAGGGTTAAGAAATTTGTTTAGATAGATGAATTTATTACCAGACTAATTTATTGTTAACTACATTCAAGGATTTGTAACTGTAAAATTACTTTATTAGAAGTTGTAATTATAAATTTATTTAAACGCATGTCCCTACTATCGCATTTTATACACATGTGATTGAGGCTACAGCCTTAATGAATATTATTTATTAGAAATTGTAAATAGTTATATGAATAGAAAGTTTTTTATGTTTTGTGCTGTTTAATAAAACTTAAACATTGTGCTGTAAATTGTAGAGATTTTTTGTAAATAATTTTTTTTTGTGTGTGTGTGGAATTTAAAGTTTTGTAGTTTGCCATTATTTATATTTCCATATTTTTATTTATCATTCATCATAGATACTGATTGGATTCAGTATTTACTTTATTCCTGGATTGCACAATTATAATAAATCATTTGATTTAGAAATGTGTATTACACTTATGGAAATGACTTAAGAACATTATTATTTTTGTCAAGGGTTGTATGATATATTGGTTCATAAGTAATTAAGGATTCACAAAAACTGTTGAAGAAATCAAAATTTATGTGATCATGCACAAGAGTGTCATGTTTAATCATCACATATGTTTATTTCATAGCAGATTTAAGAATTTTATTTTGTGTATTTAAAATTGGTAATAACCAATAATATTATGATTTGACTTATTTTACATTCAAACAGAACTTATTATTGTATAAACAGAGCTTTATTTGGACATACCTGTGCCAATCATTTTCTTAAAGAAAATAATAAATTTTATTCAAATATTTGCATTATAAGATTAGTGATATTACATTTATAGTATTAAAGGGTATTGTTGTTATTATTAATGGTCACTAGGAGAGATGATTTCTTAGTATTTTAATAATCCAAATTATATATTATTCTATTTCTTAAATTATAATAGAAATCTTTAATTGATTTAAAACTCTATAATATCGAAAGTAATCAGTTTTGTGGTTTAGATATCATATTACAGAGCACGGTTATTGTAATTTATTACATAATGTATTATCTAATCTTTTTAAATTTGTCTGGGTTATTGGATTTTCATAAAAGTACCCTTTGTTATCCAATATCCTTACTTTGTTCCTTCTGTAATGTGATATTCCTGAGATAGAAATTAAGATATAGTGATTTAGATAAAAATTTAATTTAAATTAAAGCTAGAAATATTAAATTTATTATTATAATAAATTTTAGTATTATCATTATTAAATATTTAGTTGAAATATTATATTAGCTTTATTGAAGTAGGATTGTTATTGTTAGCCATGGAAATATGATTGTAATTCTTAAAGAGTTGGAATTCAATAATATTTCTATGCAGTCAAATATGTATCTTTGATACTTGTTTGACTTTAAAGTAGTCTACAACACCTAGAATGGGATCACAGCCTCATGATTAAATTTATTATCATTATTATTCTTAACTAGGCAATTGTTAATTAATAAGTATTTATTTGTTAAAGTAGTTTGAGTGTAGTGGTTATTATTATTATTATTAGTTTATTATTGCTTTTACCCACTTTGTACTTTCACTGCTTAGCTTGATTTCTGATACTCAAGAGTCTTTTGGCTTGTAGGATGATCACAATATATATATACAAATAAAATTTCCATTAATTAAAAACTATTGAAATAACAATAAAAATAATAAATATAATAGTAATTAACTATTATTTGCAGTCTTTTAATTGGCAGAAGTACTTTCAGTGAATTCCTTAACCATCCTCAACTGCCATTAAATTAAAAAAACATAAAGCTGCTAACATCAAAATTCATGATTCGTGGGATTTGAGCTGATGACGTTTGCTTCTGTTATGTTTTTTGAATTTAATGGCAGTTAAAAAATGTTAAGGAAATAACTGAAACTATTTCTGCAGATTGAAAGACTGTATATTACCATTATATTTATTATTTTTATTGTTATTATATATATATAATGCAATAAAATTTCTTATATTCTTAAAAATTATTTATTATTTATTAAATTATGCTTTGATACCCTTGAAAATCACACAATGTTGAAACAGTGCAAGCCAGAGTAATCAATTGATGTAAGAAGGTGCTATTGTATGGAGAGCTTAATCTCAATATAAACAGCTTGTGTAAGCATAAAGAATGGTGATCATGAAATGTTGAAACATCAGAAAAGAGATGTGGGCATTAATTAATGAATCAGTAATATATAAACAAGATTTTAAAATTATAAGTAGTTATCTGCATTGCATATATAATTTGCAGTTATATTTGAATAATTGTTTTTAAACCCCTAAACATCACATGATCACTATTTCTTATGCTTGCTCAGAACTGTTATTAAAACAGGCAAAACTTTCCATACAGTAGTGCCACTCAGTGCAAGCCACTGAATGACACTACTGTATGGAGAGTTTTGCCTGTTTTAATAAGTTATAAGCAAGCATAAGAAATGGTGAACATGTGATGTTTAGTGGTTTAACACCAATCCTGCCTAATAGAATAATTGTAGCTAAGGTTATTAAAGAACCAAAGACACCAAAATGTATGGCTACTGAACTGAGTTCAGACCTATATGACTATATAAGCTAATGAGCTTAGATTGAAAATATTGTGTTTTCAATTTTAGACTCATAAATTTTGTATTTAAGTAAGAGATAAAAGGTGTCTGCTGAAGGGTTGCATTAGATCCTAAGATCTAAGTGCAGTGCTCTCAGATACAAAGCTCCTCACTGACAAAGGCCACAAGCCAGAAACTAGTCTGGGGATATTGGATGAGTAGGCACTAAATAGGGATTTTATGCATAAGCCTCCTGGCATCCATTGATTACTCTGTTTGGCACAGGGTGGCACTACTGTATGGAGAGTTTTGCCTGTTTTGTCTAAACATCTATACCCTTCACCTCCCAAAGATATATACTGTTTGATTTATCTTTTTTTTTTACCCTTCCCATTAATTATTAATATAATTATATTTGTGATTACTGAACATATATTTCTACATCAGATATCAGAAGAAAAGTTATTACACAGAAAATATATAAAAGGTGTCAGGTAGTTTGCCTATGAGTCCAAATGTAGCTGTCTAAGATTAATCTCAAATCAATATTCCATTTCTGGATATTCAAGAAGAAACTTTATTAATAAATTATAGCAAAGAAAATAGGTTTTTTTATGAAGGTCAAACAATTTTTTTTCCAGATAGAACAGTAAAACCAAAGGAATTAATCTTCATAGATATTATTAGAGCCTTGTTAACAGATTCAGGATAATTCATGGTTGGTACTAGTCTACAAAATGTACACACACACAAATCATAAATTATGTAGTTGATGTCTGTTGGATTTATGGCTGCAGTGACAGAATTAAGGACTTAATTGCATTCATGATTCTATTTCCTGTTTGGAATTTTCAGATTCTTTTGTGGTAATAAGCTGACTAATGAAAAATCCATACACTAAAATAAGAATCTGTTTAACTATTATGCTAATTACAAAAAATTCCACATGATCTATTAATAAAAAAGTTATGGTACATAATCGATTCCACATATGGATTGCCACCCCTATTCTCAATGTTTGTTCTCTCAATCTCTTCTTTTCTTAGAGACCAAATAATAATAATGATAATGATTGACATCCTTGTTCAAACATGATATTATATTTAACTTTCACTAACCTTTTATTACCCAATTATGATTTTTAAAAATTATTTTTAAAAAGACCCTTAATTACACATAACTCCAAATCTATCTCAAACTTTCAAGACTCCACTTACTTAACTTCAGTCTGCTCTATCAATTTTTTATTATTTTAAAAACAACTTTTTTATATTGAAAAAATATTATATTCTACTTTACTAAATCCAATCAAAAAATATAATCAAAAATATATACACTCTCTTTTTTTCTTTAAAAAAACTTTACTTTTTCCATCACCATATATATATATATATATACATTTACTTGTTAACCACACCCAACATTTCAACCACCTTATTTGTAGTCATTTTCAAGGATCTATAAAATACATATTTACATCTTTATAATTATCAACACAATTAAAAATAAAGTAAAAACATAAAAATGCATCTATCCTATCATAAAAAAAATAACATTTTCCTTTTATTTATCAAAACATGTTTTTTTATATATATGTACTATATTATATATATACTACAGTTACTCGCTTCTTTTCTCCCCAAACTTTTTCCTTTTTTTTTACTATACATTTCTTTTTTTAAACAAACCACAAATATTTTTCCTTTGCTTTTTATACTTCTTAAATAATTACTTTAAAACAATATCTTTTTATTATTTACTTAAAATATATCATTTACATAAATTATCTTATTTAGAGTGTATATATTTTTGACTATATTTTTTTGATTGGATTTAGTGGAAAAGAATATTATATTTTATAAGTAATATATATTTTGAAAGAAAAAAAGGTGTGACTGTTGTTAAAAAAGTTTTAATAGTGGTGATAATAAGTAAAAATATATTTTATTCCTATATGTATTTGTTCCTTTATGAAAAATTGTTTCCACCCCACCTATTAAAATAATTGATTGTTAGATATTACTGGTTCATTATAATTATTTATCATTTTTAGATTTGTACTGAAAAAAAATAATTAAAAAGTTGAATATTGCTTTTTTTACATTTCACTTTTTTATATAATTAGAAAATTATTTATATTTAAATTAAAATTATAAAAAATTGAACATTTTAAACTATTTTTAAAATAATTTAATTTTTGCCTCCCACATATGCCCTGCTGATTTTTTACGAATTTAATTGAAAATGCAATTTTTACAATAACATTAGATTAAATCAGCATAAAGACAAATATAATATATGTTGAATAAGCTAGTATAGATTAAAACAATAAAACTGAAATAATATAATCATTATTATAAAATGAAAAGTAAAGAATTTAAATATTTTTAAAATTATTTTAAATTGATTTAAAAATATAAAATTTTAAAAGTAAAGTTTTAAAAAAAGAATCCTATTTTTACTTTTAAATTATTCTACACAAAATTTTGATTAAAATGACATATACTAGTATGTGCTGATTATTATTACTAATACTTTTTTAAAATGAAAATCAATAAATTTTATTTTACTTTTAATTCAAATTTTACATAGAAGACACCTGTTTAGTAATAAAGGGGGGGGGGCTTTATTTTCTAACAAACTAAATATTAGATTACACAATAATTTGTTTTTAAATATTGATATATTAGGAATTGGAACTGTAAATGTACATTACTAACTGTAGTTGGGCAATTTACACACATATGCACATATATATTCCTATGCATAAATGCACACACACCATGCTCACATAGCTCTCAGGAGTAATTTACTTCCACTTAATTTACACACACATATACATGATCACTTTCTTCTATAAATTGTTAATTTAATTTCATTTGTATAATAAAAAGTAATTTTGGCTTTGTGAAAACTAAATTTCAAATAATTTGTTGAGAAAGTTATTTTTTCTTTCTTTCTCAAATTACCAGTTAAATTTAAAAATACATTAATGTTTTCAATCTAAATTGATTTTCTTGCATATTCATATAAATCTGAAACCAATTCAGTATCCATATATTATGATTTTTGTAATAACTATTGTGCCGGTCGGATTTGTCTGTTCACGTAACAAGATCTAGCATCTAGGCAAAAGTACCTCGAATCCAATCAAGCACAAGATACACAGGTCAGGAGCACTCATGAATTCTGCCCTATTTGCCTATTCCCCAGATCTATAACATTATGAGCAACAATCCCGATGACATTGATTAATCCACTTCTCATCCGCCGGCATCGATCATTGGAGACACAAAAGACTCAAGGCTAACTTATGATAGAAAAACTTAATAACGAGCATGTTAATTATATGTAGAGCGGAGATCATCTAGTCATATTTAAGCTTAAGAAATAAGATTTATCTTAACTAAAGAAAGCACTGATTCAAGTTTGATGTATATATATTTATGATTTATTAATAATAATTATGTCGGGTCATTTAGCCGACATGAGCCTCAGGATTATTATAGATATTGATTTGAATCATTTTATACAATAACATGATAATTGCGGCTATGCCAATAATATATGTATGTGTTTGAGTAAATTAGTGCTATTAGAATAGATTATTAGAATGCTATCACACCCCCAGAAACTAAAAGAGCATTTGATTACTTCAAACAATAATTTTAACACAGATAATATTTGATTACATTTAATGTGACAGTTAACTGGGAATTTTAATTAATTAATGCACGGGATGGGTAATGAACAATTTACACAAACGATACTAAATTTATCGTATTAATACTTATATTAAAATAAGGGACATATGTTTGTTTAAATAAATCATTTCATTATGGCTTATGAATACTTCTGGGCGAATGATAAGATAAGGGAAAAGTGGTGCGAGCATGGTGGCTTATTATCGGTCCTTTTTATGGATACTGGAGTGTGCTTCACGAATTCTAAGAAGTGACTGATTTCCTCTGCAAACTTTGGCAGGGTCAGTTTTACGAATGAAAAGAGTCCAGATTTCCTGGAATGAGGTATAGGCAAATCGTGGATGATGAGGAGTGGTCGGCTATGTCAGTATTGGGATGGTTCTTCCAGAGCAATCCCCGTTTAAAGTGTGCATGAACCAAGGATGTCCCCAGGGTGGTTTTACAGCCTGGTTCAAGGACATTGAGACGATGATGGGGTCCGACTTTGTGGTTACCTCCATGTAATAAAGAAGCACAAACATATATATAGAATGGCCTTTATGCACTAAATGCTTATTAATAAACCATAAATATACTTCTGAAATTAAAGATTATTGGGACATATTTATTGCCCACGAATGATGAACTATTCAGTGTAATGACATGGCTTCACTTTAAGCAAACAGGGATAATAACTATACATATAAACATAGAATAAAAGGTTAAGGTCCCCCTCCCCCCTTTACATTATATTACTTAATATTATTCATTACGTTTTACACATTAAACCTCAATTTTGGTTGATTTATGCCCTTGTGGAAATACATTAATTGATTGCAAAATAAAAAGGGTGGTCGTAATAGCTAAGATGAAATTTACATATATAATATAGTTGAAAGATAAAAGATAGTGCATTATTTAGGAAGGAGAATTGGAAAAACAGATGTCATCTGTTTTTCAACAGTAAACATGAAAAATATAATTAATTTATTTCTCTAAAACCACGAGCATCTGGGCAAGCCGAATAAGACTTGTTTTTATCAATTATAAATTATTTACCCAGTAAATGATGGGTGGGGAAAACAAAATAAGTTATATGCTGGCGATTTTAGAATATTATTGGCATTAACTTTAAAATATAAATACGTAAAAATGTTAATAAAAAATTATTGGCCGCTTTTAAATAAAATAAAAGAAAAACATTTTATAAGAGGCTTAGCATAGATTAGTTATATAGAGTTATATATATTTGAAGACATTTAAAAGATATAGTTTAAAATATACACATTACATAGAAGGCAGGATTTTAGGAATTATAAGCGGTCTGAGTTCTTTACCTTGATGATTGAAAAAAGCATTTCACTAGGAATCAGTCCATCGGTATTGTCACTAGATCTAGGGTAGCGGGATGATTTGAGATAGCACTTCATTTCATTGGAAAGACATATATAAAGTTCAGTAGCATGGAGTACGGAAGCTTCATTCATGGGATCAGCATGTTAGAATGGAGGGATAAGGCGAAACTTACTACTCACAACACATTGCATGAAAATTACATCGGGTGTGGATTATTTTCAGCAGCATGGCTATTTAATGGTCTCCTCTTTCTCTGTGGATTCAAATCCAGCAGTATTTATACTTTTAATTTGAATTTGTAACTAGGCAACTACTGCTGGACCTGAGGCGGTTTAAGCACTTAGATTTTATTTGGAATCGTTTGGCCGGATACTCTTATCTGGTAAGATGTTTGAAACAATGCAAGTTTGTTATCAGTTTCTTGAACGATTGTTTTAAAATGAATCTTATGATTTTAAAACAAGCTAGCATGGACAATTTCCACTAATGGGTTTATTTTATTATTACCAATTTGTAATCTTCTATTTTAATCTAAAGGGTCTTCCGGGTTATTGTTTTTCGAGAGACTTACTAACAAGATTGCATCATTTCTGGCTACAAACTTATATATGAAAAATATATAATATCTTATATATATAATATACTATTAATTCAATCACAATCTCCTATGCTAAAATATACATATATATTTATTATTTACGCCCGCATACACATGAGAATATTATTATTAGATTAAATATTAAATTAAGACACATACATTTACATTATTTTATACTATTGGGTAAGGAAATATATTATTAGTTATGTGTATACATGTATAAGGATGAGTTTGAATACGGTTAGGTGGTAGGAGATTGGATGTGGGCTGTGAAGCAGGATCTGAGCATCAGATATCTGCTTCACTATAGACATTTTTATTCTTCGGCCATGATTGATATAACACCAATAAAATATCATATGACTCCATCTCTCACCACAATTATGCCATCTAATATAAAGTTTAGTAATTTATAGATGCCAAAAGGTAGTGCTTAATGAATATCTATCTAATGCTGTTAGAAATTGGGATCTGGACCAACTGCAGAGTGATGGTATATCACAAAATCCATAATGGAGATAAATTTTTTTCAATTATCTTTATTCCTATATTTCAAGAATATATTGGTGAAATGGATGTTTTAAATATATTTAAAAAATTATTGCACATGTAAATAGTAAGATGAAGGATTAGTGATATTATATGTTTATGTTTAATTAAAAATAGATATTTTAAAATCTTTAACTGTGGTTTAAAGTTTAAGTTTGGGCCAGGAATAATGTGATCATCTCTAGCTTAATAAAAGATTAGTAAAAATTATTAATGTATTTATCTGAAGTGATTGGTGTCAAAGTTGTGAGGTGTAGAGAGTCTGACACTTCTAAATCAAAGTTTAATAATTTGATATTAATAAATATTAAACAAATAATATGAAAGTTTGTGAGAGATTATGTTCTGGGAAAACTGATGCGCGAGTCTGTAAGAAATGTGCATTTGGGAGGGGTGTCTATTTTAGATTTCTTTACTTTTATGTTTCAAGAATGTGTGTTGGAAGAGTTGGTGGCCTAGTGGTAAGCATAGCTGCCTTACAAGCAGCTGGCCCGGGTTCGCTTCCCGGTCAATGCATTTGACACATGAAAAAAAAATTGAGACAATATTACACATGTAAATAAAAAAAAGTGAAGTTATTCCATGTATTTGTGTTTAATTTTAAAAACGCAAACAGATAACTTCATCGTTAACTGATGTTTAAAGTTTATGACTAGTTAGGGGATAATCTCTAATGAATAAGTAGTTATAATTATTAATAAATTTCAACGGAAGTGGATGAATCGTAATTAAGACTGCAGAAAGTTAAATACTTATAAATCGAAATGAAATATACGCTGTTTTATGTAAGATAATCTTTTCTGTTTGCCTTTATTCTATTTCATCTAATTAATAGACATTTATTCAATAAACGCAGTAACATTAAAACAGAAAAAGAAAGGAGGGAAAAAGAGTAGGAGAGAGAATGCTAAAAAAAAAAAAAGAGAGAGTAAGTTTCTATTTATTCAAAAATAGTATTAAAGAGTAAAGAAATTTTTTTTATGGTTTTACACTAAATTAGGTTAAAAAAGATGTCAATTATTTACATTATTTACGAGAAATTCTTTGAAATATACTAAATTATTTACCTAAGAAGCGTTATACTCTGTAATCATTCGTAATAAAAAGAGAATTTACTATGAAGGCTTTTTTCCTCTGCTTTTTATAATGTTAAAATTTCAATATTAATAATGTATAAAATTTAAATCATAAAAATGTATTATAAAAAAATTAATACTAAAAGAATTAAGAGTCTAAAACAGAAATGGGATGGACATATTTCTAAAAATCTGATAATAGATAGATAGCAGAAGTCTTAAACCAACTGCCAAGAGATTTCAAAAAATTCTAAAAAAAAATTACATGTGAGAGAGCTTGAATTGAAAACATTATTGTGTTTTCATTTTAGACTCAAAGCGTTATAGTTAGTAATTTCTGGAGAGTTGCATTAGATCCTAAGATCTAGGTGCAGTGCTTTCAGATCCAAGGCTCCTCACTGATGAAAGCCATAAGCTAGAAACTACTCTAGGAATATTGGATGAGTAGGTACTAGATAGGAATTTTATGCACAAACCTTTCTGTATCCATTGATTACTCTGGCTTGCACTGAGTGGCACTACTGTATGGAGAGTTCTGCCTTTTTGCATACTATATGGTAATAAAATCCATGTTTTCCCTTCAATGTTTTTCTTCTTCCATATGTGTAAATTTATATAATGTTAAATAAAATATATTTTCTATTACATCGTATATTTAATTATTCATTAACATATATTTAAATACTAGATAAATTTATCATTTGAAATTTTATATAAAATATTATTTCCAAACACAAATTCTGCAAATCTAGCTAATTTAAGCATAAAAAAACATTTGACTTGGTCCATACAAATCTCTTAATTGATTAAATATATGAATTTTTTTCTACAGTACAGGCTTTTTTTCCATACCTGCACTCCAATATATAATATATAGGGGGTTTGAATTCAGACTTTCATATGACTCTCAACTATCCATGCTATCTCATACTGTTGATACACTTGATCACACCCATGTTGAAAAGATAAACAATCACCAATATACCTATTTCATGCTAAACCAGCTCTCACCAGTTGGTCCAGATTATCATCTCCACACATATATACAATCAATGCTCAGCTGATATTAGGATAGCCAATCTTCATACTTTATTGGACTGGCTTCAATCCACTCCAACCCACAACTCTTCAGTCATTCATTTCACTGAAAATATGATGGAACATTCAAAACCCACCTTGGTGCCAACCTTCTCATCCTACCCTGTTGACCATAAGTCACTCTGTCCCCTCACGTACAGGTCATAATCCATTTACATACATATACAAGGAATGGACGGACTTTACAGCATTATATTTTATTATATGAAATTTTTTTTAGAGTCCATGCTTTTTTTATATCTGCACTCCAATATGTAATATATAGAGGGCATCATCAGATTTTCAATGAAAGGAATGGCTGAAGAGTTGTGGGGTAGAGTGGATTGAAGACTGTCCATTAAAGTATAAAGATTGGCTATCTTAATATAAGCTGAGCATTGATTGTATATATGTGTGGAGATGATAATCTGGACCAACAGATGAGTGCTGGTTTAGCAATATATATATATATATATATATATATATATATTATTGGTGATTGTTTATCTTTTTGACATGTGTGTAATCAAGTGCATCAGCAGTATGAGATAGCATGGATAGTTGAGGGTCATGAAAAAGTCTGAGTTCAAACTCCCTATATATTAATTGATTAAAGTTCTATGAACAATTTATTGTTGACTATATCATATTTCCTCCATAAAGTTAAATCAAGATATTTTATTTTATGCACAATGTTCTTAGAAGTAGCAATCCATTTGAAGCTATCAATATCATTTACTTTATTAAAATGTTGTTGTGGTCTAACAGGTGATTAATGCATCATAATTATATCTAAAATATCCTTTGTGCATAATGAAATATTTTAAAAGGGTTTTCTTTTCATTAGGTATCTTAGATGTGTTTATTACTGGATCACTTGTCATCGTATATCTTTTTAATAAATTAAATGATATCAATGGCTTGAAACGGACTTCTGTTTCTGAGGATAGTGTATGTAAAATAAAATATCCTGATTTAACTTTATGGAGAAAATATAATTTAATCAATTATAAAGTGTTCATAAAACTTTTGTTAATTGGGAATTTGTATATTCCAAGACAAATGTTCATTTTATGCATAAATTTGCTGAGTTTAGAATATTTTTGTTTTAAAATAATATGTTGTGTAAATTTCAAAGTGATAAATTATCCAATATTGAAATATATGTTACTAAATTAGTGAATATATCAATATAATAGAAAATATATTTTACATATATTATATAAATTTATACATAGGTGGATAAAGAAAAATATTGAGAAGAAAACATGGGTTTCATTACTATATATAAATAATAGAATATGTGGGTATGATTATATCATTAGTTTCCTTTTATTTTAGTGTTGTATTTAATGCTTGGCCAAATATTTGTAGATTAAGTATTGATGGCAAGAATGCTGATGATGAAGTCAATAAATATAATTTATATAAAGTGATGTGCTAATGTGGGTCCAGATACATTGGTGAGTCAAATTATGCATTAAAAAAGAGAATTCACAAACACAAACTTTAATATTAAATTGTGATATTCTGTAGATAGATTTAATTTTATACTTGCAGAACATCCTGTTATTTGTAATGGAGGTTTTTGCTTTGACAGTATTTTTATTTTACATGTGAAAAATGATTTGAGAAGAAAAAAAATTAAAAAATTATATTTTGTAAATTTGATAGACAACTTCTTCCTCATCAGTTTGTTCATCTTTCTCACATTTGCAATCTGGCTTACCAGGTGTAAACTCATTTTCACACAAGAAAACCTCAATGCCTGCCAGACCTTCCTCAAGGTACTCATCAAGATAAAACAAAGAGATAAATTGTGAGCTCCTGAATGGCTTTTCAGAGATACCTGGACACACATCTCCTTCCCAAGCACATGAACATTCATCTTGAGAAATTTTAAAACATCCACACTTATGCCATGATGCAGCCACCTAGCGCTACAATGCCAGCTTAAGGTGCCAAGATTACCTGGACTCTTTGACTTACTTAACTCATGTAACATGAATAATTCCAATAAAGTTGTTTTTGAAATAACTTATTAAATTAATTGTAATAATATGTATAAAATTTGGAAAGTTGTCATTCAAGCAAAAATGTGAATATTGTATGGTTTTAATATTTCTCTGTTAAAATGCTGAATCATAACAAATTAAAGATCTAAGAAAAAACACTAAAATGTATCACATTTGGAATAAAGACAATATCATGTATTATTATTCACCAAACTAACATGCTATGTAACATTAATTGAATAAATATTTTAAGAAAGAATTTTTAAAAAAAAATTCTACTCAAGATAGTATACATGATCTAATGGCTATAGCTTATATATATATTTACTAAGGCAATAAACCTAAAGCATGTGCGGTTGAAAATGCGAAGGTAGGGACCTCTACAGGTCTAAACCACAAGCTTACGCATTGTAGAGTTTATTCCAGAATTTTTTTATTATATATATATACAATGGTTGGAAGACTGTTATCAGTCTCTCTATTTCTTATCTATTAACTTTAGTTTTCTTTTTTTTTTCATAGCATCAATTTAATTTTTTCCCCTTCAATTTGCCTTGCGTGATTTAGTGCATAAAATATCGTATGCTAGAGCATACCCCCCCCCCCGATCGATTCCATCTAGTGGCGTTCGAACTTCATATAAACTCCTGAGCGAAAAAGCGAATCGATTATTTATTTTTTCAATTTGTTTTCTATTAAGTACAAAAATTATTAAGTAAAACTCATGTAACTTTATTATTTTGTGTGTGTGCGCGCGCTATTTTTTTTTTTTTTAAATACACTAAATACAATTTCATTAGAAAAATATTCCATCTATTTACTAAATTGCTCATCTGAAGATCGAGACAGTTTAAATTCTATTTATTTTGTTCCAGAAGAATTAAACTTCAGTGTCTAGACATGGTGAATTAGATTATTAATGCAATAAAACCGAATATTTAGTATTAATTGCATTAGTAGTTAAGAAAAAAAATAGGAAAGAGTTTAAAGTAACAGATCGTGAAATCAATTTTAATAAAACCATTTTTTTAATGAAATAAAATTTTAAAAAATGCATATATTGAAGATATTGTTTAAAAGCTCTGTGCAGTTTAAGCAGGCGTAAAGTGTCAATCTCTAGAGTACGAGGTCCTAGGATCGAATTTTATGAACTTTCGAGTAATAAAGCCATTCGAATATATATATTGTTAAAATATATTTATAGGATATTTATTAAAAAAATATTCAACTTATTTTAAATAAATTAACAAAATGCTAATTATCAGAGTCAAAATATATGGTATCAGGATTGATTTGAAAAAAAAAATTACGTAAAACCAAATGTTTGTATTAATGTTAAAAAAATTAGCCAGTAGAATAAATAAGACCACCATCTGCTATTAATTTTAATTATTATATAGAATATTTTAAAAAAGGATGTAAGTTTGTATGCATAAGTGTAATAAAATAAAATAAAAAATATCGAATGGTTTACTGGGGAGTTCATAAGAAATTTGAGCACCGGAAGTTACTGAACTAGGGCATGATCTATCGATCTTGAGTACCAAGTTCACTATTCTATCCCTGCACAAAAGTAAATCATGGAAGGCAAACTAATCGAATAGTTTGGGATTTTATATCTTGAGTTATTGGTAAGTGCGATCTGCCGAACGGGTTTTTTTTTATACATTTTCGGTGAAAATTTCGCATCTGATATCTGGTGGAGGAATATTTGAAATAATGGAAACCACTACAAAGAAGTAGCCTTAAGTATTCTAGTAATATTTCTCATGGTAATATCTGAGATAATATCTAGAAGTTTAATATGGGCTGTTTTTTCAAACAGAGATACAGTATGTACCAGTAGAATATATGAGAGCTAAGGAAACTGCCTATAAGGTACTCGTATCAGAATCCCTTGTAGTGCCTGCCAGATTTCCAAAAAGGTTCTTTTTTAGAAATTAAATTTGATTTAATCATAGACAAATGAAGAAAATAAGTTAACCTATGATCTAAAGTTACACCTAAATAGTAGGGTGTAGGATTTATTTCAGACAATTATTGCTAAAGATTATATTTCAATTACAGGATGATTTCTGTTGCTTAGAATATTTATTGTCTTCACTGAATTAAAAATAAAGGTCTTGTCTTCAAAAAGCATTTCCAATTTTTTCATATTCTTGTTGAGAGACTTTTCTAATTCAGGAAAGAATTTCTCGACTGAAGTCAAAGTAATATCATCAGAATATATTATTTTACTGCATTTATATATATATTTTTCTCATATGTCATAGCATCAGCCGGGAAGCGAACCCACTATCCCAGGACAACTGCTTGTAAAGCAGCTGTCATTGACCTCTCGACCACCAATGCTTGACAACTGCATTTATAATTGAAAGATCATTAGTGGATATATTACATAAAGTAGGGTCATGAACTGAATTCTATGGTAGACCATTCTGTAAAATTTAATATTTATTACAATAATAATTTAGTGTTGCTTAAATTTTTCTATTGAAGTAAATTTTGACAAAGTAAATTATTGGTTTTTCTGCATTGAAGAATTTTAGAAACGTTTAGAAGAAGACTATTTTTTTTATAAATTGAGGTTATTTAAGCAGTACAGATTTTTCCTCACAGCACATGCTCTGTACTGTTTTTTTTTATATCTAGACGATGTTTTTTGAGTGCTGAGGAAACTCTCGAACTAAGACATTAGATAGAAACTTTTGAAAAGATAAGATGGCTGCTGTATGTTTTCAAAAGTCTCTATCTTGTGTCTTAGTTTGAAAGTTTCCTCAATACTCAACAAATCATCATTCAGATATTATCAAAAAAAAAAAAAAAAAACAGTACAGGCATGTGTTATGATAAAAAAAAATTACTTTCTAAATTACATCTTATCTCTACTTGCAAATAAAATCAAATGTTATAAAATTGAGGTCATATCAATAAAGAAAAAAACAATCTTCAATTTATTTCGGTAGTCTTTTCAATGACAATTGTTAAAAACAAAACTTCTTCACGACATTTCTTGGCATAAAATTAGACTTCTCCTGAGGAAGCTGACTCCTAACTATTGGAAAAATTCTTGTTAATAAGATTTTTTTTCAAAAAGTTGGTAGCAAATATAATAATGATAATAGTTTTTGGGATATTTGCTGGCTTTATTTGGTTTAAGAACTAATAAATTTTTGAAATACTTCCTGTATGAAAAATGTTACTGAATAATTTTGGCAACTATCTTTTGGCTTTAGGTGCTGATTTTTCTAGAAATTCTGAAAATATGTTATTTGTTCCTGGAGCTTTTCCTGCTTTAAGAAAATTAAGGGCAAATCCAATTTCATCAACCTTCACAGATGTTATCAGATTGATGTTATAGAAACATTGTGGAAGAAACACTAGAAATCCTGATTTAACTATTCTTTTCTTTATTCTATATAAAATTGGCAACCTGATGGCAATAGTGTTTTTAGAGATAGCCTTTTATCCATCAAGCTTTCATAAAAGGGCCTACAACTAGATCTTGTAAGTTTTATTTCTTCATGTTTTCTCTCCAGTTTTTTTTTTTTTTGGCTCCATCCAGTTATTTTATAAGTTTATCAGCAGTTCTCACATCTTTAGAAGACAAAAAAATTCCTAACTAGAATAAATTGTTCATTATCCACCCAGGTGGCATTGTTATTAAGAGAATGTTAAAACCATCATAGCAAGAGGAAATTGTAAGATATTCTATTAATATTTTGTTCAAGACATCCAGTACATCAACACCGAATAATTTTTCTTAAATTCCATCTCATATTAGGGTAGCTTTTAATTAAAAAAATGCAGACTCCAAAAGTGATTAGATTTGGTTTGTATTGGCTATGGGGAAAATGATGAATCATTTTTTCTGGAACCAAAACATAAATCAGGAGTTGTCTCTGTTTTCTCCTGCCTGAATAGAATGTAACTCCTTTCTTGATATGCTTAAAGGTTTTACTTCAATTTATTATACAAGTTGATGACTTGTTTGATTTTGTTTATATAACTCCAAAGACTATTTTGATAATTGAAATCTCCTACAAATGCTGAAGGTGTAGAAAGACCAGAAACCGAGGCTAATTTGCATGGGGAGGCTTATAAACACTGCATACATAAAAATTATCTATTCAAATGGTAATTTCAATATTATTGGAACTACCTTCAATGAAAGTTGTTTGCTTTCCAAAAAACAAATGTTTCGATTTCATTTTATCCATACCCATAAATTTTAAAATATGTATTATTAGAAGAATGATAAGTCCTAGATAGTATCCTTATATCAGTGCTCAGCTGAACAATTAGTTTAGAGAATATTTCTATTTTTGATTTTGATAGATCCTCCATCTTATATTAAAGTAATTTTATTGTATTTCCTATGTGAAGCAAAGTTGGTTTTATAGAGGGAATGTACTTGAGGTGTTCATGGTCATCAGTCTATCATGTAACTTTTTCATTTTAAGAGTCTAGGATGCTTATCTCTACAGTTCTAGTGTGATTATTCACCACAATACTACCAGAGTTCATATAGGTTTAATGTGTATTTTCATAATTTTCTGTCTTAATTAGTTTATCAAGACAAAATATGGTTTCCATGTGAAGACATTAGTTTCATTACTTAATTAGTTCATTAGACATTAGTTTCATTAGTTAATGCATGCTATTTGCATGGTGGACTATTGGAAGAGTATTATTTACTTTCTCCCTTTGTGTGTCTTTATTGAAGTATAAAAGAGAATGAGCTTTTAAGGTGCATTCTCACATTTACTCTGCCTTCAAGAACTATCAGATATTTAAACAAAAACCATAATTTTATTTGTTCTCAAACTCAGAGATAAAAGCTAGTAAACTCATCATGCTGGCCAAAGCATGTTAGTGAGTAGTCCATCCAAGTATGTTTATCATATGAATAATCATGTAATAGTATTAATTGGAATGACAAGAATGTAGGATAATTTCTTTTTTATTTTAAAAAAAAACATATATATAAACAAAATACATTAGAATAACTTTACACAATTAAAAATCTTATATAAAATTAAAAAATGTTTTCTTTGCTATAGCCAGCTTACAATGTTTTCTGCCATCAATACTCAAGATGGACAGAAGAAGCGGCAAGCTGGCTATAGCAAAAAAAATATTTTTTAAATTTTATATAAGCATTTTTAATTTTGTGGAGTTATTCTAGTGAATTTTGTTTATTATATTTATATCACTTGGTATTATATATATATAATGTTCAAATCACTCTCTCAAACGTTATTTTTTCAGCAATGCCCTCTATGAATAATTATAAAATCTAAATCTCAAACTGCACAATTTTAAACTTATTCATGCAAGGGTTGCGGAAAAAACAACGTTTGGGAGTGATTTGGATATTTTATATTTGAATTTTTAGCTAATGATATGCACTGGGATATTTTGGTATATATATATATGGACATATTGCTAGAAGAGGTGATAATAGTTGTATAATTGAAGATTTAAATAGGATCCCAGGAAATTGTAAACGATCTAGAAAAAGGTAACTTGTGAGATAGATGGATGAAATAAGAAAGTTTACTGATGTGTTGCGCAAAAGAGAAGCTATGCGTCTGAGAAAATGGATTAAACTTGGTCAGATCTTAATCTAGAAGAGGAGTGATAATGTCTGAAAATGATGACGATACATGTTTTTTTTTTTTTGTTGGAAACTTTTTATTATTAAACAGTTTATTATGTCACTTTAAATATTAGATTGCTTTTACCGCTTCTGATAAATAATTATTTGATAAACAGGTTACGTAATTGAAATAACTAGAGATTATAACAAGTTTTAATTATTTATTGCAACGAATTAACTGTTTTCTTTTTATACAATAATAAGTATTTTTTTTTTTTTACATGCTTCAATATAAATAGTAATTGTCAAGGTAATAAATTAATACTTTTTAGTTACACTTGATAAATGTTTTTTTTTTTACTGTTGTTTTTAAATATAATAGTTTTAGTCTTTTAAAAAAATATTTTCTTTATATTTATAAACAAATCGTAAGAGTTTGAACTTCAGATGAGAACTTAAATGATATTTCATAAGATTTTTCTAGGCTAGAGAATTTATTATATGTTTTTTTCCCCATAATTTAATCAATTATATAAATACGGTGATGTTATTAGTTGATGAATATTCTAATAAAAAAAAATCTTCGTCAAGCGTTGGTGGACTAGTGGTTAGCATAGCTGCCTTCCAAGCAACTGGCCTGGGTTCGCTTCCCGGTCAACGCATTTGACATAGGAAAAAAAAAGAGAGAGAAATCTTCGGTATTTAAATGTTCCAAATTTTAATTTTAACTTTACTATAGGTCGTGTTGTTTCTGAAACTTTTATTTCATTTCAATAGTATTTGCACGTGTGCGTGTGTGTATTGAGAGTGGGCATGTACAGATCTCAAACTAAGTTGCTCTTTATAACGAATGAATTTTTTAAAAAAAAATTATAGTAAAGTAATATTTTTCTTTTAGAATTTCAAAATTCAAAAATATAACGCAAACATTATTCACAGTTACATTTTTACAAAATTATATTTTTAAGATGAAATATACTTACTAAACTAAATCACGAATTTTTATAATGATAGATTTAAAGTCATTGTGGTTAGATGTTTTCTTAGCCTGCATTACCATAAATGCCACCTGCAAAAAAAAATGTAATCATTAATTATACAATTAATTAAATATAAAATATATATGTATATGGACACAAATATCTCTATTTATTGATCAAAATAAGTCAATTGTTAGGTAATACGTTTGAAGGAGTCATTGCTACCCTTCTCTTAATAAGATTTATATTATACATTAGAAAATGAATTTTAATAAGTCTAAAAAGATTTTCAATGCACAATACACACACATATAATGAACTTTATTAAATAAATGATAATACTCAAATTATTATTCAATCATAATATTCTTGTTTGTACATTACTCCATCTGTAGACTTAAATCTCCTTGTATTTACAATTTTAATGTTAGCAATTAAAAAAAAACATTGGATGCAAACAATAAAAATTAATAAAAAAAAAACAATAACAAATCACAAACATGCAGATGAAACAATATGAGATAATGTGATATGATGCACTGTGACTTCTCCTTATATAGAGTCAGGATTTTCTCAGCCACTATGCCCAGAGAAACCTATTAGCCACTTTACCTTCCCTTTCCATTCCCCACACTATGTATTCCCATAATCTGTTCCATCCCATTTCCACAACATAATCTTTGTCAATTTCATGGCCCACTTTTTGTATAATCACTTTGTTCATATTTATTCTTCCATGACATCATTATTTGTACCCTTTCTGCTTTCAAACATTTACATTGAATTAACAGATGCCTAACATTTTCTGGGCCTTCCTTACACAACTTGCAGACTAAATCACCCATATTTTTCCATTTATGTGTATATTCCCTTGTTGCTAAAGATCCCATTCGAGCTTTAAACAATAAACTACTTTCCTTGCTATTATCATAAATTAACTCGGACTCAATGTTCCATTTACTTCTATATATATTTAAACTCTTTTTATTCTCCATCTCTCCAACTCCCTATTTTTTATTAATGCATCTGATGTGATGTACTATTGGATGCCATTCTTGGACTGTTTTCTGGATTTTGCTTTTATTAGTTTTAACTAAAATTTAATCTTTATTATAATATAAAGCAAAAAAAGAGAGTCATGTTGGATTTTTCATGTCAAGTTAAATAAAACTTTATTATATTTAAAGTTTATAAATATCTTAAATATAGTTTTATATAAATAAATATTATTAAAATTAAAGTATGAATAAAAAATTGCATATTATATAATAAATATAATTTGTTTGGAAAACAAAGAATTGATTTTTCTTTAATAATTAATTTTTGAAAAAGTAATTTTTCATTTTAGAAAATCAATTTTTTTTATAAACTAAAATATTCAAAGTCAATAAGAGAAAATGTAATTATAATTAAGTTATTTTTCTTTGTATTTAATTTATTAATTAAAAGAATCATTAACTGAAAATTAACTAAGAACTATACACATCACATGGAAAACAAGTCAATACATTTTCAAACAAGAAATAGTTTGTTTTTCAATTTCAAATAAACAAGTTATCATGTGGGAGGATAGTTTTATAAAAAGAAATTAAAATCAATACCAGTTAGTTCATTTTTTATTTCAGCCAATCACAGGGTCAGGTGCAATTTTGTCCAAGGCTACTGCAGCTAAAATAGAACCAATTGAAGAAAACAAATACACAATATGTCTAAAACTAACAGAAATTCCTGCAGAAAAGAAGTTAATATTGAGTAAGCTAGTATTAAAAGAATAATTAGTATTAAAAATTTTGAATTACAGCTATTGGAAAATTTTCCACCACTGATATAAATTATAATTTGCTAAACAAAAACCTTCATGATCTGAAACTGTAATATATGTTGAAATAAAGAGTATAGTATATAAAAATATTTTATAAGTATGTGAATGCAAAAAGAGTTAAACTAACTGAAGTAATGCTACATCACATTACACACAGAACACCATACAATTTTGATAAAGCAATTCAAGAAAAAATTGTCATTCTTTCTAACCAAACTACCTCTTCAAATTCAAGTTTGTATTATTATTAACTATTATTAATCCACAGTAGTGTGAAGGTCTCTCCAAATTCAATCCATCTCCAATTTATAATCTCTTTCACACCACCCCAGCATACTTCCTTATTTTATTCATCTCACATGTGATCTCTTTCTAGGTCTTTTACAATCTCTTGGAATATTGCTAAAGATTTCAACTTTCCATCTGTTATCATATCTTCTAGCAATATGTCTAGATGTCAGTAACACCTGTTTGTTCTCTCACCCATGCATTTAGCTTTCAACATCTTCTTGTTCCTCCTAACATAGTCTCTCCATATTTAATTGAGTGGTCTGAAACATTTGTATTGCTCTTCTGTTCAATGTCTAAGTTTCATAGCCATAAGTGAGTACTAGTAACACACAGTTATTAAAAACCTTCCTTTTCAAACACATGAATAACTATCTAAGACAGTATGATTATGGTAGAGAAAATTGTTAATTTTTTACTGATAAAAAGTAAATTGAAACAAAATTCAATAACTTCTCCTTAGGTGATCAAAGTGTGTTAATAATAAATATATTCTAACAATTGATAACTTAATAAAAACTGTCTTTTAAGATTTGGGAAAATGTGACTACAATTATTAAAAAATATATATATCAAAAATTGCAATACTAATAATAAAAGTTTGAGATGTGAGTTTGGATATAATATTTGATGATTTGATTCAGTTTTTATTCTAAAAATAATTAAACTAAAATGAAAATAGATTAGCTCATTCTTTATAATTATTGCCTAAATTAATTATAATTAATGTTGCAAAATATATTAATTAATAACCTTGCATAATTACATTTTATGCAAACTTGATAATTTTATTTACATTTGATCACCCAAATTATTTGATTTTCCAAACCACTTTTAGTCCTTCAACAGATTGACATTTCCATTGGTCTTCCTGGTGGTAATTTTTGTAACCATTCAACATTTGATTATTTTACATTAAGACATTATAAATTGTGTTTGATTTGTTAGAAATATAAGTTTACAAACAAAAACATCCTAAAATAACCACATATGAACTTTTTAAATATAGAACAATAATAAAGTGAAATAATTAATAAAAATAGTAACATTATTTTTATTGGATCATTATTAAAATATTGATGGGAAAAAACAAATCTTTGAGCTTGTATTTCATTTACACAGTGTAACTAATTTAATGTTAAGTCATTGTAAATATATAAAACTAAAATTTATACTTGTATTTACAATTGTTAAAGTATTGCAAAAGTTCTGTCCTAGGATATTTAGCAGACCATTATCAATCACAGTTTCTATTTCAACATTGCTTCAAATTTAATTTCTTAATGTGTTTTTAAAAATAAAACATATTCAGGGAAGAAGTGGGGGACTAAGTGAAATCATAAATATATTTGTTTTTTTGAACAAAAATTCTAGTCAGTGATTTTGTAGTGGGGTTTGAAACCTTTGCAGATTTCTGACATCTTCAGATTTTTTGAATTAATAAAATACTGTATTTTTAATTCCAATTTCTGGCATTAAAATGAATGCAAAAACAACAAAGTAGCAATAAAGCCATAAAATAATAAAGAAAAGATGAAGGCAAAGTACAGTTTTCTTCAAATGAATGGTTTAGACTCCATTGATCAATGAGTCACATGATCACTATTTTTTATGCACACACAAGCTGTTTTTCACAAAGGCAAAACTCTCCATACAGTAGCACCATTCAGTGCAAGCCAGAATAATCAATGGATGCAGGAAGATTTATGCATAAAATTCCTATCTAGTGCCTATTCATGCAATATCTCCAGATTAATTTGTAGCTTGTGGCTTTCATCAGTGAGGAAACTTTAATCTGAGTTAGATAAAAAAGTAAAAGATGGCTTCTGGAGGGTTGCATTAGATCCCAAGTTCTAGGTGCAGTGCTTTCAGATCCAAGATTCCTCACTGATGAAAGTCACAAGTTAGAAACTACTCTGGGGATATTGGCTAAATAGGCAGTAGATAGGGATTTTATGCACAAATCTTCCTGCATCCAATGATTACTATGGCCTGCATTGAGTGGTCCTACTGTATGGAGAGTTTTGCCACTGTCTAATCAATGACTCCTAATTCATTTAATAATCAATATAGAATAAAAAATATAAATCATGAATTTAGATCTCCCTTATGGAACTATGACATTTCTATATAAGTTTTAAAATCTACAAGTAGTGCAATTGTCTGTTTGTTTATTATTTCATTAACACTTATCTGGAAAATCTAGATAAGAGGATCACCATTCTTCATTTAAAAATGTGTGGATACCTATTTACTTTGGTGGATGATTAGGTTTTATAAATATCAAATCCAAATTTGCATATGTTTGTTCTCTGCTTAACAAAGTGTTTTTTCTTCTTTATAACCCTAAAACAGGTTGAACTTTTGGTAAAGTTCACCATAATCACAACTCTCTGATTATTATGACACCTCACCAAAGTACACCCAGCTTTAGGTTATAAAGAAAAAAGAAACCACTTTGCTACACAGACACAAGTATGCAAATTTGAATTATAAATATAAACAAAGTAAAAAATCAATATTAAATATCAAATACTAGATTGCTTACAAATTTTCTGCTATTTTAAAAAAATGTTCATATTTTATGTGGATTTGAATACCAGGGCACACAAGACATGTCCGTGATTGCAGATTTTCTGACCATTTATACAGATTATTTAGTAATTAAAATCTTTAAAAAATGGATTAGCGTTTTACTAAATTATAGAAACAAAATTAGACTTAATAACTAATTTGGCAGCTTTGTAATTAAGAACAACTTAATGATATTTTAAACATTGTTAAAATAGCACTCGATTTTCTGAATTAAAATTCATAAAAAACCTTTCCAACAAAAGTAAAATTTAAAATTGCATTAAAAATTAACATTTACATTATGAGCTACGCTATACAATTTGGATTAAGTTGCATAATTCAAAATAAATATTAAAATATTTAGCATTAAAAGATTCTGCAATAGAAGATAAATCTTTACAAAGACAATTTTATAAATCCATTTTAAATTAGATGATAAAATATTTAAGTCATATATTTAAGTAAAGAAAAGAAAAATCGTGTAATTATTCAAATTAAAAGGGAAAAAAAAGAAATAAGAGAAGAAAACGAATATTGAAGTAATATATATAGAATGTATACAAGTTATGTTTACAGCATTTAAACAGATTTAGAAAAGAGATTGCGCATTTACATTTTATTATAGGGAGCGCTGCGATTCGCCAATTTTATTACATATAAATATACTGAGAGCACAGAACTCTTCAATCAACTCATTCATAAATAAAATATTGTCTCACAGAAATTTGTCCTTACCTTCCAAACAACAAAGTAATTGCCACTTTTATTGCAATCCAAAAATTTATACAGAAGATAAGTTTAAACAAAGATAACATCCAAAATCAATTTTTAATCATTGTAGATGCAAACAATTAAGCACTGAATTTGCCTCATTTTAAAGAATTACTAAGTGTTCATTTAAAAGAAACATCTCAAATACCCAACTTTTCCTTAATATGTAATATTAGAAAATTTGCAGATACTTATATAATATTCTATGCTATAAATTTTTTAATATTACGTATCAACCACATTAGACATTCATAAAGGTATTAAAATAAATAGTTAATAATTCTGTTTGGAAATATTACTTTTAAATATCAATGCAGCATTATTTACATCTACAAAGATTAAAATTTCATTCTAGCAATTATGTAAACTCATCTTTATATAAGTTCTGGAAGTGCAGGCAAAGTGGGTCTCATTTTAACTTTTTGGCAGGTAGACATGTGTTTTTGTGAGTAGTTAATGTAATTTTATAGCATGAGATTGAAGATGTCTTCACTCTCAGTACATTTGTATATTTTACACAATAATCTTTTATCTATATGTATAATAAACCATGAATTGACAATAGCTAATTAGTTTCTAATTATAACTCATAACAACAACCAAAACTTAATTTCATTTCCTACAGTGCATCGTGTTCGTACAGCTGATTGGCTGGAATTTTTGTTTTCTTTTTTAAATTGTGAAAAAACTATAAGGATTACATCAATAGAAATCCTGGAATTCAATGTGTCTTAAAAATTTCTTTGCAATGGCATCTGTTTTGTAAAAATTGAATGAAATTTGAATTTTTTATGAATTTTTTTCTGAAGAGGCGCATTTAATTTTTTTTTATTTTGGTCAATTTTCTAGTTTACATGAGGCAGGCAATAAAGGCAGAAATTTTTTATCAGCCTCATGATTTAGACGAAATGTATTAAAAATACATTGATCATTTACATACAAGGTATTACCTGGGGTGTGAATATAATTGCTTTATTAATCCCCATAGCATTGAAATTAAGAATTGAACTGTGACTCAGGGACCTTGAAATCCAGAATCTATACTCAATCACTGCACTAATCTTCCAGGGCTGAAATTAACAAATAGGTATTAATGTAAATATAGCATGTATACTCAAACTTCAATAATTACACATTGTATTTGAATCACAATTTAGCAACAAAACATGTAAGCACAATGTGGCAATATGATGTATATTAGAGTGGCTTGAAACAAATTATAATGAATTTCATGTCTTCATTGTATAATAAAAAAAATAAAGGCAAGATTACCTTTGTAATTTACAAATATTTATCTTTCAATTAAATATAATATGTAAGAGAAAAAAGTAACAATTTGGCAACAAGGTAGTGTGAAAGTGGTCAATACAGCCAATAAATATTTAATAGAGTGACCAATTCTGGGATTCAAGATCCATGGACTGTTGTCTAGCTCTACCATCTTCAATACCCAAACTATTTATGATTTTCTGGGCAACAAACTATGCAACTATTTTGATATTGCACAATAATATAGTCTGGGTTCAAAATCCATGGACCATGGATCACCTTTAATGCTTTCAACTTTTTATCACCTTCTCAGGAATAAATCATTTGTATATCTTTTTTTTAGTGCAAGATATACAAGTTGCTGAAAACCATGATTTACTGATCAGTTATGGTGGAAAATGTCTTGATTCTGGCATTACATACAATAACATGGTTAGTCATAAGGAAGATCATGTGATATTTGAGCATCAGGAATAACTCATTGAGTTTGGAATCAAAGAACTTCAATTTTCAATTCATCATTCTACCACTGGGCTAAATTGCACACACATATAAACCCAAAAGCAGAAAAATTATGATAAGTTTGGCAAAAAAAGAGGTTATTAATAATAAAACAGATTGCTTCATTAATATAAGATGAAGATCTCTTGGATATAGATGCTGTACTGCCATATTTTTGCTTACTTTCCATTACAAGATAATAAATAAATAAATAATGAATGGGTTATTATTCAGAAGTTCATAAAACTTTGAAGATGGAAGCTGATTGAATCGAGATCTGTAGACACTGCTTTCCAGAATCAACCACTATATCACTGCCGTAAATTTTGAATAGCAAAATTCTTGAATAATTTATTGTTTAAAAGTTTATAAAATAGAGCAAAAGCTATATTTTATAGATCCTGAACTCTTGAGTTTGCAATTATTTTGCACTAAACCACACAAAAAATAAAATAATGATGATGATGATGATGATAATAATAATAATAACAACAGCCTTTGATTCATCAAATAGGAAGCTATGATTTTCAAATATAGATGACTAAATAAACCAGAATTGTTCAAAATTTCAATCAAGCTCAAAAAATATAAGATTCTGAAATTGGCAAGAATATTATTTTCTTACTGTAATCAGATATTAATTATCTTAATTATTCCAAAGAAAGATTCCAATAAGAAGTTGTGTATTCAGTCTGATAGATGGAAATAATAATATGTAACATATAATAAGTAAGAAAAGATATTTAAGAGCAAAGTAAAGAACTAAGTAGATGAATAGACGAATTTATTATCAAAATGATATTAATGCAATATATATATAATTTACTCTAATGTATGAAAGGCTACAGAAAGGAGTTTGCTATTAACTGAAAGGAGACCCTTTGATTCCTTTTGGAGGCCTTAAAGGAACCGAGAAGGGCAAATTCCTAATGTCCACTCCATATGTTCTTGTCATTGCAGCTGTTATTACTATGTGATTATTCATATAGTATATGAACATGGATGGGCTGCTCACCAACATGCATTAGCCAGTGTGGTGAGTTTATTGACTTTTTATCTCTGAGTTTAAGATCAAGAAACACCACGGTCTTTCCTCTCAGTGCCTGATAAGGTAGAATGAATGTTTGTATAAATGATTAATATTTTTCCCAATACATATATACAATTATGACAGACAAAAATAAAGCAGGGCCCTTATTCCCAGGAGTCTGTAAAGTCACCAACCAAGACAGCGGTTGGTGGCTGAAGGCAGAGGGTGCTAAGAATCCCCTGATTGTGGACCCAGGCTGCCATTTGATGATGACTTTTTATTTAGGTACTTACAATTGCAGATCACTTTCAAGTGATGGAAGATTGCAAGAATTAAAAGAACTTTCTTATATTAAATGGGACATTATTGAACTTTGTGAAGTTAGAAAAAAAGGTGAAGAGACAATTGATTTAAAAATTGGACATATACTCTATTATAAAGGCATAAATATTGGAAATACAAGTGGAGTAGGATTCACTATAAATAAAAAGTGGAAGAACAATATTGTGGAGATTGATGGTGTATTGGACAGAGTGGAAAGATTAATTATACAACCAAATAGCAGATACCAAATGCAGATAATTCAGGTTCATGCCCCAACAGATTCTGATAGTGATGAAGTAGTAGAAGATTTTTATATGGATGTACAAAAGCCTTTTGATCAGAATAAACAACATTTTAAAATTGTTATGGGAGACTTTAATGCTAAAATTGGTAAACAAATGAAAGATGAAAGTGCTGTAGGTAATTTTGGTTATGGTATTAAAAATGAGAGAGGACAGAGACTAGTGGAGTTTGCAGAAAAAGAAAAACTTTATATTATGAATTCTTTTTTTGAGAAAAATGTTAAAAGGAAATGGACATGGAAGCATCCAAATGAAGGTACAGCAGAATTGGATTATATTTTGAATAAGAGGAATGTTATGCTTAAAGAAAATATATATTTCAAGATTGTAATGTTCTTAATAAATTTAACACAGGAAGTGATCATCGATTAGTAAGGTGTAAGATACGTGTTAATGTAAAACTAGAGAGAAAAATTATTAAGAAAAACAATATTTACAGTTGATATTTCTAATCTTCAGAAACATTCTAATGAATTCTTTAGAACTTACAAATTGGTTTCAAGTATTAGATTTTGAACATGATTCAGATTTGAATGAAATTAATATGAAAATAACTGATACACTTTTAAAAACTGCATCAAAGATAGCTGGTAGAAAAAAGCAGCAATTGACCAATAAAATTACTACTGAGACTAGAGAATTTATGAAGAAAAGAAGGAATATGAAGATATACAAAAATGATGCATTAAAAAGGATTGAATATCTCGAATTTTGTAAAATGGTGCGGAAAAGAGTTGAAAATGATATAAAAAAGTATAACTGTGAACTAGCAAGGAAAGCTGTAGAAGAAAATAAAAGTCTCAAGAATGTAAAACAACATTTTGGTATTGGCAGGAAATTTATATCTGCAATAAGAAAAAAAGATGGAATTATTACTAAAAAGCGAGATGACATCATGAAATTGGTAGAAGATTTTTATCAAGAATTATATAGTAATAAAGAACAAGCACCTCCTATATCTATTGCATCTTCCGAATTGCCCAGAATTTTAAATGAAGAAGTGAGACATGCAATTAAATGTATGAAGAAAGGAAGGGCTCCAGGTAATGATGGAATTATAATTGATATATTAAAAGAAGCAGGTGAAGAAATAGAAATTTTTTTAGCAAAGTTATACAGCAAATGTCTAAATGATAAAGAGGTACCAGATGATTGGTAGAATGCAGTATTAATATTAATATTTAAAAAGGTGATAAAGAAGATATTAGAAATTACAGACCTATCAGTCTTTTATCAGTTTTATCCAAAATTTTTACTAAGATAATTACAACTCGTCTACAGAAAACACTGGATTTCCACCAACCAAGAGAACAGGCTGATTTTAAAAGTGGTTTTAATACAGTAGATCATATTCAGGTATTGAGAGAAGTTATAGAAAGGACAAATGAATATGAGTTGCCATTATGTTTAGGATTTGTAGATTATGAAAAGGCATTTGATTCTATAAACATTTAGATCCAGGATAGCGTAGATCCAGGATATTGTCATATTTTAGAGAATATTTATAAAAATGCAACAGCAACAATTAGATTACATAATGATAGTAGAAAAATCAACATTGAAATGGGTGAAAGACAGGGTGACTCCATATCTCCAAAACTTTTTACAGCAGTGTTGCAAGAAGTATTTTGTGGATTAAAATGGGAAGCTAAAGGAGTGAAAGTAAATGGAGATTATTTAAGTCATTTAGATTTTGCAGATGATGTAGTTGTTTTTGCAAATAATACTTCAGAGCTGCAGGAAATATTGCAGGAATTATCAGATGAAAGTAGGAAAGTAGGACTAAAGATAAATGTTAAAAAGACTAAAGTAATGTTTAATCGATTTGCTCAAAATATGAAAATAAAGATTGATTGTGATGAATTAGAAGAAGTTAACAGTTACAAATACCTTGGTCAGATTATTAATACAGATGGAAACATAATGGAGGAAATTAATCATAGAATTAAACTTGGTTGGCATGCTTTTGCTAGAAATAACTTGATACTAAAAGGAAATATGCCTATGTGTTTGAAAAGGAAGGTTTTTAACAAATGTGTTTTACCAGTTCTTACTTATGGATCTGAGACTTGGACACTTAATAGAAGAGCAATACAGAGACTTCAGACCACTCAAAGAAGTATGGAGAGATGTATGTTGGGAGTAACAAGAAGAGATCGAAAACACAATGTATGGGTAAGAGAACAAACAGGTATTACTGACCTCATTGAAAAAATTAAAAGTTTGAAATGGAGTTTGGGCTGGACATATTGCTAGAAGAGATGATAACAGATGGACAATTAAAATTTTAAACTGGATTCCAAGAGATTGTAAAAGACCCAGAAAGAGACCATATGTGAGATGGATGGATGAAATAAGAAAGTGTGCAGGGGTGATGTGAAGAAGAGAAGCTAAAGATCAGAGAAGATGGATTAAACTTGGAGAGACATTCATCCTGCAGTAGAATGATAATGGTTGTTGTTGATGATGATGATGAATGTATGAAAAAATATTTTAATGCATCCTACTAATAAGAAAGTAAATTGTTCTGATAGATATATGGATATGACTTGAATAACCTGTCACACAAGACTTTAAACCATTATCAGTGAACATGATAGAAAACTATTCTTCAAAAATTGGGTTGATTGTGTTCATTAATAATTAAATAAAACATCAGTGTAATAGATACCTTTATTATAATTAAATAATGGTTTAATAAGAAACTGAGATAAAATTTTTGAACGATTAGAAAAGCCATCAATTAACATTATTATACTTGTATATTTATATTAGACTATTTCCATCATTTAATATGTGTATTGAATGTCTTTAGAAAAATTTAACTTTATTTAAATATTCCAAATACATTCAACTGTTAGTAATAACACATCAAACAGGTTAGTATATGCATAATGTTTCAAAGGGTATTATTCTCCCTTCTTCATCAGGTATTGCTGGTCTGACCAATGACAGTACTAGAATGGGATTGAACCTGGGTTCTTAGATTCTTGATTATTGAATTTTAAGGTAATGCTCTAACCAACTGAACCATCATGCCAAAGGCAACAATATGTAGTAAATTTTATATACTTATCTATGAGGATCCTCCTAAATCCTCCACTTTTTCCTTAAGAGCAATGTTGATTAGTAGTTTCCATACTGAAACAGTGAGATTCGTATTCGAATCTCAAGTTTCACCTTTTTCTGTCATCTCTCACTGACCGGTCTATCCCACCCAAATTTAAACTTTTTGGTATCGAATTGTGTGTGTAACAATATTAAAAATGTATAAATATATGTAGAATTCAACATAAACACGCACACATTTCGATCTCAAATTTAGCGCAATAAATACGGATAAAATAATATAATTTAGATTCCTTTTAGTTAAATAAATTTTGTGTAATAATAATCATTTATTTTGAATTTTATAAAGTTCGTATTTGTTGTTTAGTTTAAATTTCATTAAATAATAAGTATTAAAGATTTTAAGACTTCTCATTCGATAATTTAATATACAAAATTAACAAAGCGTATGCCACACTTGAATGAGAAGCTATAAAGATACACAGAAATTATTACACGCTAAGCGCTTTCGAGGTCTTTTGCCTCATATTCATAGCGGTACTGTGAGCTGCAGAATGAAAAAATAGGGCAAGGGAAACAAAACAGTATGCAAAGCATATGCAAATGAACTAGATAGTCCAACGTTTGGAGATGTCAAAGCAGGTATCTCGTCTATTGATGGAGTTATTATTGCCATTAATAGAATATGCTTCTCTGATTTTCCGCTTGATGTCATTTTTCTCAATACAGACTATTTTAGGGCTGGAAGGTTCAAACAAATGTCCTGTCTTCTTGGAATGCTCTAAAAATGTTGATGAATTATCATTGTTTTTCATAGCTCTATTATATGTATATCTGTGTTGTGCTGTCCTGTTGCTTATGCCCTAAAATAGTCTGTATTGAGAAAAATGACATCAAGTGGAAAATCAGAGAAGCATATTTTATTAATGGCAATAATAACTCCATCAATAGACGAGATACCCGCTTTGACATCTCCAAACGTTGGACTATCTAGTTCATTTGCATATGCTTTGCATACTGTTTTGTTTCCCTTGCCCTATTTTTTCATTCTGCAGCTCACAGTACCGCTATGAATATGAGGCAAAAGACCTCGAAAGCGCTTAGCGTGTAATAATTTCTGTGTATCTTTATAGCTTCTCATTCAAGTGTGGCATACGCTTTGTTAATTTTGTATATTAAATAATAAGTCTAACAAAATCTGATGCAATAATTAATTAAAGTTAAAATAATTTTATTCCCTTTTGTCTTTAAAAATTTAAAAGCATCAGTCAGTGATAGAAAATAAATTAATTATAGCAAAATTCCAAAAGAATGTAATTAGCGAATGTAAAGAAAAACAAACAATAGCACAGCAAATTTTTTTTAATTAAAACCAGCAGAGCATTGATTATCCTGAGGGCAAGATAAATAAAACCTAAAAATATCTCAACAGAAAAATTAAAAGATCAAGATAAGAAAAAGGAGGCCACCTTAGACTTGCTGGAGACTTTGACTTGAATTTTAGCTTTGCTCTCGAGTGGAGCGTCTAAAATATCTTAAATAAATTAATACTGCAAGGTATGACCGAGTAAGCACCGAAATTATTCTCCATCGGGAGATGGCCCACCATATGCCGAGCTTCACCTTGCCCATCGTAAAAACACCAAAATGATCTGCTGCCTGAAATAAACAAGAAAGCCGCTGCTGTTAAAAATCAATAAAACAACATGCCCAGGACAAGAAAGAAAACTTCTAATTACGAACAATCTGCTATTAAACCAATGGACGAAAACATCTTATAAAACAGGTACCTGTGTGTGTATTCCAAATTATAGAGTACTCTAGTAATAATAAGCTATAGCTCATCTCCTATTATTTGTATAACTTCTAAATGTTAAAATTGTAATTTTGAGAAACTAAAATTTGAGAATTCATGTAATCTGTAAATTTCTCGCATAATCTAGCTTACCCTCCCTCTATCACTTCTTAGGTGTGTATTTCTTAAATCTGCATTTTATTTATAATTATCATTGAAATATTACCTCCTCATAATTATCTTAGTTTTAAAGCTAAATCCAGAATCGCTTGAACGGTGAATGCGTGTCGAATTATCATTAATATTTGCTTTTATAAATAACTTAAATTTCATATAAATCGACACGCATTCAAAGAATCAGTTATTGTAATGCAGGGTCTACTACTCCGTAATAGCTGGCATACTCGCTGTAATAATTCCCTTTTTAGATATTTTTTTATTAAATGTTAATGAATAATTATGTAAATTTCATTTCTTTGAGAGTCACCAATTTTCTTTCAGTCAATGTTGATAATGTTGGGCCGAGCGTGAAATCTAGTTAAATATTACTACAATCTTTTAGATATTATACATGTGTTACGTTTTGAAGCCCCGATGGCTCATTCCACGCCGTGAATACTCCGGATTCTCTAGGGTTGAATTAACCCCAGTCGTCCTACACAAACGGACATGATAATGTTCCCGTAGGGCTTGACGACCGTCACGCAGCCAGCTGGCAAATTGCGACACGGACCGCTTGTCCCTGGTTATGCTCATGTAACACCTTACCTCTTCGGGTCGCGGCAGAGACCAACCCGAAACCCTTATAACTTATTCACGGCATTGCAGTGTCAGCGCTGCCATTTTACATCGCCCTTCTAAAGCGTACCACATGTTCTTTTATTTAGTTTATTATTCTCTCTATCACTCCGCCTTGGCATTATCTTCATCATATACTCTCAAATAAATGTTTGCCCTTTGTCGTAAAATAAATATTTATAAAATAAATGTATGTCCGCCGTTACTGATGACTCTTGCAGTGCAAAGTATAAATTCCTTACAGCACGCATTAGAAATACTCACTCGAGAACCCTAGGTAGCTAGATTACGCCTTCATATAAACAAATGCTCCTTATAAATAAATGTATTTATATATATATAATATTACCGATTAGCTGTTGAGACTTTGAATTTGAAATATGATTAATAACATTAATAATGTTTTCTTTTATTAAATACGTAAATAAATAATTCTAAATATACGTCTGTAGTTAAGTTTTCATTTATTCGATGCCCATTATAGACATTTCCTCGATTATATATGTTAATTAATATTCGTTTGATTATTGGCCAACTCGGAAACAAAACCCATGAATCTCGTGCATCTCCCTGACCACCGTACCTAAAGAAGTGTTTACTTATGTCGCATCAGAGGCGTTATTCCATAGATTGTATTGTGGAACCGATAAACTATGTTCGAACTCAGTATTACCGGTGGCTTCGCTACTCGATGGTGCTGCTGTTCTGTGTGGTGGTCGAATTCTGCACTATGTTAATGAGATACACGTGTTTTGACTGTTACATAGTTAAATTTTTTTTTAAGTTTGGCGCCCAATGTGGGGCTTCGAGCATAAAACCCATAGATACCCTGAGCAAAAATAACGCAGATAAATTTCTTTAGCGTTCGTGGCCGAGTTGGCTAATTGTTTTATATATATGAGTTTGTTTTGGATAAAAACAATGAAAAAAAAAGTAAATCGAGCGAAATAATGTGGGTCGAGTGAATGAAAGGACAGCAGGCGTAATAACAAATTTAAGGAAAGCAGGGATGTGTGTGTAATGTAAGAAGGAACGAAATACTCGGATCTAATGAAATATCTTTTTATATGTATAAAAATAAATCAGTAGCTAAATGAGACAGCAGAAGCTATTATGTTTTTAACAATAAAATTTAGTAAAGTAAAAATATATATGTCATAGACAGCAGTGGCTTATACACATTACTAATAGTTAGTTATAATATATATGTTAAGTATATTAAGGGCAGCAATGTAGAATAGAGATAGGGCAAGGAAAGAGTATTATAGGGCCAAGATACCGGTGGGGGATAGTTAAATGCTACTAGTGAAAAATAAATAAATAAATAATAAGAAAATGGAAACAGAAAATACTGAGACAGAGCAGCTAGATTTATCTGAGGCTTTGGAGTCGACACCCGAGCGAAAGGAAGCTCCGCAACAATGCAGAGCATCAATGGACTATAATTTCAAGTTCATGAAGGAGATGCTCAGACAGAGTATGCAAGCAATGAAGGAAATGTATGAGGAGGAGATGAAAAAAAGAAGCGAGGAAGAATCAAAAAGGAGACAGGAAGAAGAAAAAAGAAGAGTCAGGGAATGTCAAGAATTTAAAGACACTATAGTGAGAGAGTTAGAAGCAATAAGGGAACAGTTGGGAATATCCAAAGTTAGTAAAAAGGTAGAAGAGGTTAAAGACAGGCAGAGTGAAATGAAGGTAGAGAGATCTGATGAACCTATGATAGAAGCGCAAACAGGTAGTGTCGTGGAGGTAAAAAATATGATCAGCAGAGAGACTTCATTCCAACCAATGAAGGCCCACAAGAACCAAAAAAGGAAGGCAGCACTAAAGAAGAGGCGAAGATGGACGTTGGACACCAAAGCTATTTAGCCAAGATGATCCACATCAAGATCTTTAGAGGGGAGATCGGAGAAAGCCCGCAAGCCCACTTAGAGAGCTTGCAAAAGTTTTTCCAATTTTATAAAACAGGGCCAGATGAGAAGATAGCGATAGCTAGCTACCATCTACAGGGATCTGCCAAGGTCTGGTGACATATGGTGAGATGGAAGCCTCAAACAATTGGAAATTACAAAGATATGTTAATGAAGCGTTACTGGAGCAATGAGCATCAAAGCGGTATCTATAATACGCTCTGCCAGGAAAAATATGGAACGATACCCCAAGAGACACACACACAGTTTTTCCTCCGCCAAGCGAATCGGTTTAAATCCCTTACAACATTCGCCTTTTCGGATTCTCATGTCATAGGGACCATCCAGCGTGGCATGCCGCTGGACATCCAACAGTTGATGGCAGGCAGTCGTATAAAGGACATAGAAGAAATGAGTGAATTTCTCACTACATTAGATTTTAGCCATTGGGCCAAAGAACCGCCGGATAGAAGACAAAAATTAGAGAACCCAAGGCCGCAGTCGTCAACGATAAGAGATATATATTATCCACCTGACCCGGGGTTATAACAATATTGGAGCATTTTGGACAGCCATTCCGTGTATAAAATTTTGTAAAACGAACTTAATAAATATTGTTGGAATGGAAATTATATTGGGCTTTATATAGAAATTTTGTTATGTATATTTAATTATTATTATTCTTAAATTTTTTTTTTATATATATTATGTTAATTAATATTAGTCTAAGAATTTTTTTTATATCTATAATCAGCTTAACTAATCGTATTATCATGATTGCTAACCAGACACGGCCAAATTAGGTCATTTTAAAATTAAAGTTTAAATTCTAGATCCGGGTATATAAATTGTTCGTTACTTCATGAAATCTCTGCTTTCTCTATTTCAATATCTGTAAAAACAATAATAAATTTTTTTTTTCGTCTTTCAATTATGTAATGTAAATTTTTTTTTTCTCTTTCATGCCTCCTTTGTTCTTCCTTAATTGTTCATGGGAAGTACGGGGAAATGAAACAGTGAGATTTGTATTCGAATCTCAAGTTTCACCTTTTTCTGTCGTCTCTCACTGACCGGTCTATCCCACCCAAATTTAAACTTTTTGGTATCGAATTGTGTGTGTAACAATATTAAAAATGTATAAATATATGTAGAATTCAACATAAACATGCACACATTTCGATCTCAAATTAAGCGCAATAAATACGGATAAAATAATATAATTTAGATTCCTTTTAGTTAAATAAATTTTGTGTAATAATAATCATTTATTTTGAATTTTATAAAGTTCGTATTTGTTGTTTAGTTTAAATTTCGTTAAATAATAAGTCTAACAAAATCTGATGCAATAATTAATTAAAGTTAAAATAATTTTATTCCCTTTTGTCTTTAAAAATTTAAAATCATCAGTCAGTGATAGAAAATAAATTAATTATAGCAAAATTCCAAAAGAATGTAATTAGCGAATGTAAAGAAAAACAAACAATAGCACAGCAAATTTTTTTTAATTAAAACCAGCAGAGCATTGATTATCCTGAGGGCAAGATAAATAAAACCTAAAAATGTCTCAACAGAAAAATTAAAAGATCAAGATAAGAAAAAGGAGGCCATCTTAGACTTGCTGGAGACTTTGACTTGAATTTTAGCTTTGCTCTCGAGTAGAGCGTCTAAAATATCTTAAATAAATTAATACTGCAAGGTATGACCGAGTAAGCACCGAAATTATTCTCCATCGGGAGATGGCCCATCATATGCCGAGCTTCACCTTGCCCATCGTAAAAACACCAAAATGATCTGCTGCCTGAAATAAACAAGAAAGCCACTGCTGTTAAAAATCAATAAAAAAACATGCCCAGGACAAGAAACAAAACTTCTAATTACGAACAATCTGCTATTAAACCAATGGACGAAAACATCTTATAAAACAGGTACTTGTGTGTGTATTCCAAATTATAGAGTACTCTAGTAATAATAAGCTATAGCTCATCTCCTATTATTTGTATAACTTCTAAATGTTAAAATTGTAATTTTAAGAAACTAAAATTTGAGAATTCATGTAATCTGTAAATTTCTCACATAATCTAGCTTACCCTCCCTCTATCACTTCTTAGGTGTGTATTTCTTAAATCTGCATTTTATTTATAATTATCATTGAAATATTACCTCCTCATAATTATCTTAGTTTTAAAGCTAAATCCAGAATCGCTTGAACGGTGAATGCGTGTCGAATTATCATTAATATTTGCTTTTATAAATAACTTAAATTTCATATAAATCGACACGCATTCAAAGAATCAGTTATTGTAATGCAGGGTCTACTACTCCGTAATAGCTGGCATACTCGCTGTAATAATTCCCTTTTTAGATATTTTTTTATTAAATGTTAATGAATAATTATGTAAATTTCATTTCTTTGAGAATCACCAATTTTCTTTCAGTCAATGTTGATAATGTTGGGCCGAGTGTGAAATCTAGTTAAATATTACCACAAACTTTTAGATATTATACATGTGTTACGTTTTGAAGCCCCGATGGCTCATTCCACGCCGTGAATACTCCGGATTCTCTAGGGTTGAATTAACCCCAGTCGTCCTACACAAGCGGACATGATAATGTTCCCGTAGGGCTTGACGACCATCACGCAGCCAGCTGGCAAATTGCGACACGGACCGCTTGTCCCTGGTTATGCTCATGTGACACCTTACCTCTTCGGGTCGCGGCAGAGACCAACCCGAAACCCTTATAACTTATTCACGGCATTGCAGTGTCAGCGCTGCCATTTTACATCACCCTTCTAAAGCGTACCACGTGTTCTTTTATTTAGTTTATTATTCTCTCTATCACTCCACCTCGGCATTATCTTCGTCATATACTCTCAAATAAATGTTTGCCCTTTGTCGTAAAATAAATATTTATAAAATAAATGTATGTCCGCCGTTACTGATGACTCTTGCAGTGCAAAGTATAAATTCCTTACAGCACGCATTAGAAATACTCACTCGAGAACCCTAGGTAGCTAGATTACACCTTCATATAAACAAATGCTCCTTATAAATAAATGTATTTTTATATATATAATATTACCGATTAGCTGTTGAGACTTTGAATTTGAAATATGATTAATAACATTAATAATGTTTTCTTTTATTAAATACGTAAATAAATAATTCTAAATATACGTCTGTAGTTAAGTTTTCATTTATTCGATGCCCATTATAGACATTTCCTCGATTATATATGTTAATTAATATTCGTTTGATTATTGGCCAACTCGGAAACAAAACCCATGAATCTCGTGCATCTCCCTGACCACCGTGCCTAAAGAAGTGTTTACTTATGTCGCATCAGAGGCATTATTCCGTAGATTGTATTGTGGAACCGATAAACTATGTTCGAACTCAGTATTACCGGTGGCTTCGCTACTCGATGGTGCTGCTGTTCTGTGTGGTGGTCGAATTCTGCACTATGTTAACGAGATACACGTGTTTTGATTGTTACAATACATTATGTACAGTCACACTAAATTGGCTTATGGGATTTTTTGTCATTGTCATGTGAGCAGCTTCTTTAAATTTTTTTTTTGTACCTTTTCTTCTCTATCCAATATTTTGTATTTTTCCAATTGAACATATGTTCATTGGCAAATACATCTGCTACCTTAGACACATCTGTTTTCTCTCTTCTAATCATCAGTTTTTTTTTGCAAGCGCTTTTCAGTAAGATGACTGGTCTCACTAATATATGTTTTTCCACATTCACATGGTATTTTATAGATGCAGTTTTTTCTTTTCATTATTTCAAGTTTAGGCTTTGTAGATGTTAGAATTTCTTGTAGGGTAGTATGGCTTTGGAAAACACTAATATTATTACACTTTATATTCTTTTTGCATTTGGTTGTCTTTCAGCACTTTTGTCATCTTTTTACATTTTGCTTTTAAATTTATTTTCTAAATATACAAGTATATTTTTAATGAGCCAAGAAAAATAGTATAGAAAACTTACCAATACTGAAGTAAAAAAAAGGTAGATTTTTTCCAAAAGAGAATGTTATAATACATCACTAATTTAAATTCTGAATATGGTGAACTTAGGTCAACAATTTGCATCATTTTTTGAAAAACAATGGCCAAGTAAAAATTGCACCGATAGTGAAATACATTTCTGCTTGAAAATTCATTTACATTATGATACTAATGAGAACTCTTCCTGCAAACTTGGTTAATCAAAAGTAAATGATGTGGTACCATCGATGAATCATCTGGAAAAAGTTTAAGTAAATGTTGGAAGAATTTTTTTTTTTGCCTTTTATTATAATTACTGTTTCTGCAAAGAAATATACTGCAAAAAACTTCATCAGATTCAGAAAAGACATATTTCTATAGGATAAGGTGAGGCTTTTAGTACAAATATGGCTACAATTAGACAAGATGTTGATTTTTGGAAATAAAAAATTGATTGCAATAAATGAATGACATATGCAAAATATCTAATAAATAGAATGATGGACCTAGCATGTCTTATATATGAAAAGTTCACGGATTGGTTTGTGTAGTTATCAATAGCTAAACTCAAATACAATATATTATTGTTTTTGCCTTTCTATTTTTTTTCTTTCTGGGATCTAAAATGGTTATACTCATTTGAGAGCTATAGAAATTATTCAATTCTTTTTTTTTTTATATATCTAATAATTTATATTTCTGTATGTAGCAGTACTTCTATATATTTGTTGAAATGTTGTTTCCATACTGCTTGCTTGAATATTGACACTTGTAAGATGAATTTATATGGTTTCCGCTGTGCTTGAGTTCAGAAGAAAGAAACAAACAAAAAAAAAAACTACTATAAATGACTGATATGAAACTTACATTCGATGAATGTAATATATATATTCTGAGGCCTTTTAAGCATTAAACAAAACACCAACAAAAAAAGGCGTAAAAAAAATCTATATTAGTCGATGTGTTGTTAAAGGGAAACACAAAGCGCCATAAATTAAAATGATTGTTTACAATTGTTTAATAAGAATCTCTTTCTTGCTTCTTTGATTTTATTTTGCAACTACAATTTTGCTTAGTTTGTCATATGGGGAAAACATTCGCAATGTGATTCGACAGTGATTAGATTTTTATCGCTTTTGAAACTCCAGTTAAGACTTGGTTTGGGTTCTCTTATTAATGAAACGTTGTGATAACCTTTGCATTCCATCCAACTCATAAGATAATTTCAGAATTAACGAGAGATTGACGAACTTTTATCAAAGAAACATAAAATCAAACATTAAAACTCAAATTGTGAGTTCGATTGAAAATTAAATATAGTAATTGAAATCAACCGCTGACAAAAAAATAATGACTATTAAGTCATTTTATTTAATTAATGATACAATGTGTGTAAATTGAAAACAACCTCGAAAAGGTTACTATAGGGCAAAGATTAGCATTCCTCAAAGAAAAACAAGGAAGAAGATATTCATCAGACAATAGAGTGAAACTTAATAGGTTAATATCTTTATATTATTTTATTTTGCAATTAATCATACCTTGAGATAACTGATTTGTAATTGGACGGCTGGATAATTGACTAAGAGATATAGCTATTTGAAACAAAAAACGTTTTTGAAAATCCTCAACATATTCAACTTCATTTTTGAGTTTGAACTCATTCCATATATAGTTGCATATCAAATATGTGAAAATACCAATATTATGAGATTTTCAAAGATATTTTCCCATTGCCCAAAATTAAGTGAAAATCTGAATTCAGAGCATAATTAATAATAAAAAAGATTGAGAAAAAATAAATGTATTTCAAATCAAAATATTACATGGGATATTGTGAAGATTTATAAACTTAAATTCTAGTTAAGTCACTTAACAGGGAAAGCATAATCGCTGTTCAATATTTTTCACCCCCAGAAATCAAATAGTGGAAAACTAGCTGTAAATGTTCACAAATTAAGTAGTTTGGTTCTAGAGTGAAATAATAGAGTTAACCACTGCCTAATAGAGGTATTAGAAAAGTCAAAAGTTGAATTTTAAGTAGATAGCTATTTACTATTAGCTGGAACCTCTTGTGTATTAAAAACAACCAGACAGCAAATAGTTTATAATTTATTTAATATCACAACAGTAACAATAACAACAACAACAACAACAATAATAACAATACAATAATAATAATCACTGTATATAAAATCCATGTGGATGTTTGCATGTATGGCTGTGACATGTTTCCTGTGAATGTTTGTCCATAAAGCTGTCACATGTCACATTGACAACCAATTAAAAAAACTATTAAGTGAAGAATATTTTATACAAAGGAAGTAATTCCACTAATTAATAGTTATCCGGAATGCTGTCAAATTCACCTCTCAAATATAACAGGCATATTTAAAAAATGGAAATTTTAGTTTAGAGGCTTAGTTTGATGAAGAGCATTTTATTCAAAGGAAGTAATTTCACCAAGCAAAAAAAAAAAAAGGTAAAGCAACCAATTACAACAGCCTGAAGGCCGGTTAGGAAGTAATTCCACCATTAATAAAACACAATACAAAAATGATGGTCTTTGTACATTTATATAATATTAAATTTTGTTTAATTTACATTAAATTTTAAAACATTTGTTAAAGCAATCATTTAAAAAAATATTACAAATATTATATTTGAAAATATATGATTTTTAGAATTTAATGCGAAGTAAGTAATGCTGTAAAATTCACATTAAAATAAGGCCTTTTAAAAAGCTGAGTACAACTGGTAATAATAATAATGATGATGATGATGATATATATCCTGGTCAACCTTAATAGATACAAAATAACATACATTAAAAAATCCTCAAAATTATATAATATCCTAGATATTTTAATACTCTATCCAGGATTTTCTTATTCCAGGTTTTAGTTGAATAGGATTATTACTAACATACACATAATAATGATAGATTATTATTAACTGCATTAGATAATCATTAGAACAATCTTCATCTCTGGTTAATTATGTTAGAATTTAATGGTTGCTTTGCACATTTACCAATTGTCAATCCTCACTCAATCTATCAATTTATCTATAAATCAGAAAAGTATTTAAAACTACAATTAATTATCCTTATATATATTGCTTATAACACTTCTTTCATATACACTTTAATGCAACAATTTTTTTTAAAAACTTCTTTATCTTCCTTACAGTTTCGACTGTCCAGCAGTCTTCATCAGAGTTCTATCTTAAAGAAGAGAAGAAGATAGAGCTCTGATGAATACTGCTGGAAAGTCGAAACTGTAAGGAAGATAAAGAAGTTTTTAAGAAAATTTGTTGCATTAAAGTGTATATGAAAGAAGTGTTATAAGCAATATATATGATTATATGAAGATATGCAAAGAAAGTGAAAGAGAAGAATAAGAGAATATACTTCTGAATTATCATTATAGTGATTAGTTATCATTTATTGAATTATATAACATGAACTACTTCTGTGAATGGTTGGGTATTATGGAGCAGAACTTTTTCATCAATCATGGCACTATAGAAAGTAAACATACACAAAACCCATATCCACCAATAATTTACTAATCTAAATAAATGCAATTTATTTTTTATCAAAAACCTTTTATTGTATATATATGCATACACAATCTTACATTTTGATTACCTTGTAGTCTTCTTCATGGCTATGACATAATGAACAAAATAAAATAAAATACTGCAGGACAGTCGAAAAACATAAGATTGTATATGCATATATATATACAATAAAAGGTTTTTGTTAAAAAGTGTTCAAAGTAGAGGGAATAAATTGCATTTAAATAAGATACTACAGTAAAATAAAGGAAGGGTGAATTCGATTTGGTGAAAGGTCTGCTTCAATACCCACAAGCTGAAATGATAAGTTTAATAATTTGAATGGGATTTCTTTGGTTAAAATTTGTGATGTAACCCTAAACTACATTCACTTAAATATGATGTTGGAAAAATATATTAGAAATCTTTTAGCAAAAACCTTTTATTGTACATATGTGCATACACAATTTTATGTTTCAACTGTCCTGCAGTCTTCTTCAGAGCCTCTTTACTTTAATTTTTAAGATATAAAATAACCTTTTTTTTTACTTTTTAAAAAATTAAAGTAAAAGATGCTTTGAAGAAGACTGCAGGACAGTTGAAACGTAAGATTGTGTATACATATATTGTAACAGTCAAATCTGTACATTCATGCAACAAAATCCAGAACTTTAGTAAATCATACCAAGGTTGACCAGCATAGAGTGGTACAAACCACATTGTCTGATATAGCCCCAACTCCTTTACTAATGCTCAAAGATTTACCACCTTGTGGATGACACATATGAAGCCACAGCAGCATTTTCTCTCATCAGATGCCGGCAATAGCACATCAGTAAAGCACAAGATTAGGATAAGTTCACTTATTAACGAGTATAGCTATATAGATGTGTGTGGCAGAACATAATTATAAAATATGGATTGTGATTCTTAACTAATGATTAACTAATCAATAAAGACTTACCAATGAGCAACATTGAGACATGACACAAAAGTAAAATTTAAACATAATTTAATGAAAATTAAATTTTAAAATCAATAAATGAAAATGATGACTATAACTTGGCTATATCGGTTGCATCACATGCAGGTGACTAAGTTAGGGATACAATTTCATATTTGAGTTTGGGATTCACACGCAAGTGATGACTGGAGTTATAGTCATTTACGGTTTGCCCAGTTACATATGACTTTATTTTACATATACATTTGGGCAATGTAAATCACTCACAGGTGACATTAATCATTTTGGTTAGTTACATTAGGTTTATTACAAATACATATATCACTCGTAGGTGATGATTTCACTGTTTATATAGCAATTCCAATCACGCGCAGGTGATTGTAGTTTGGATTACAAATCATTTAATTGAGTTTGCTACATATAGATATCACTCACAGGTGATGAAGAAATTATAAGTATAAAATTTATATTTTCATGAGCCTTAAGATTACATTATAGATCGGGGTTAATTTGCTCATGACCATCTATGCATAGTTTATGCTATATGATAGGGTCTAGATCCGCTCTAGAGCTAGCAGAAGTGATTATACATATTGATAAAGAATATGACATTTTATCAAACACGAATACTTAATATTATCTATATAGCTTGTGTGTTTATAAAATTAGACTCGAACTCAGATCAAAACTGAAAATACAATTATTATGGTGGGATGAACTGATGATTGGCAGTCAGACTTCAGATACCATGGCGTATAGAAAATATAAAGTCTGATATAGCCCTTGCGCCTTGAGAGTGCCTTTTTATGAGATTTTTACCAAGTAACGGTTCTCCTTTTCACCGTATTCATTGCTGTGGAAATAAGATAACGACCTTTTAGTCCGGCGATCGAGCAGTTTATTTGAGTGGGAGTCTTATGCTTCGTTCCTAAGGATGCAGAATGGGGAGCTTTGAACCATCCACCATTTGAAGAAGAAAATTGCCCGAACTAAGAGAGTCATGGCGTAGCCTTAAACATACAACCGCTAAAAATACAGCAACAAATATATATATGCCGTACCATTTAAAAACACACTCGCACCGCTGACCACATTATATAATTAAAATTTTATGACGCTAAACAGTAGTTTCCTTCATGAAACTACCGTATATCAGTTCATTAGGTAGCATGTATAATTATGCTATTAAGGAAAAACTAGGAATCTAATTTGTAAAGCTATCTATATAGGAATTTTATAACTTCAGGAGGAAGTACAGCACATTATTGGACATTAAGATATAAAGTTATAGCTCTATGCTGTATTTCAATCACTCTGGCTAAACATTAGTTAAATATCTCGAAAGCGATTCTATTTTAAAACAGCTGTAAGCTTTTTAATTATCTCTTAAAACAAGATATTTTAACCCTTTCAAAACGGGTTTCTTTTGCATCCTATTATTCTCACTAAGCATTTAGTCAGTAGTAAAATCCCGTTTCAAACAAATATAGCACAAACCACTAAGCAATGGAAAATCGTAAAATGGCATAGGTTTACTTAGAAAGAATGTATGTTTAATGAACAGATATCTAAAATTTGACTCTGTTTTAGCATAGTTTGAATATGGAATTGCAAGGCAATTAGTTTATATCTGACTGACCCAGTTCAAGACAAATTTAAGTTGTGTACAAGAACTAATTAAGGAAAATATTATTATTATATTAAAATATGTAAAAGCACATATCATTAAATTAAAATACGTAAAATAATCTAGAAACTTAATTATCATTTTAGAATGAAGCATTTAAAACTATACACCATTTAGAATAAAGCATTTAAAATTATACGTAACAAAATTTTTAATAATTAATTTAAAATCAATCACTTTAAGCAAGTCACAACTAAATAAATCAGAAAACTATAATTACGTTGAACTAGGTCAATCGGAGATAACTTAGCAAACCAACACATAAATTAATGAATACATAGAGTACGTAAATCAATAAATATGATATGAACTCAAATTAGTTATTCAACTAAATCAGATATTACACTAAATCAAATATCATATTATATCAAATTAAATCAGGCAAGATTTTTAAGGTGAAAACAAAAGGAATCAAAATTACATTTAGTAGTGGATTTAAAGAAAAATAAAGAAATCAAAATTACATTTAGTAGTGGATTTAAAATTACATTATTGCTATGGCCATGGAGTTTAAATTTAGCTAGCTTTAGGAATTATCGCATTTTAGATGAGTTATTAATCTTTAAGTAGAGGAAAGGTTTTACCGACTCTTCTTTGCAGCTTGTACTTGTTTCATGTTGAGGATGGAGATGGGCATCTGCTTCCTACAGCTTTTCTTTCACTGCTTCCCACATGTGGTAGACTCCTGGGCCAGAAAGGCAAGAGAAAATGCCTTCTACTCAACTTAGATCTTAATTAATAATTTTAAACATAAGTTGTTGAATGAAATAATGTCCGAATAATTTCAAAATGGCTGCAGAAGCTTATATATTCAGCTTACCCCCCTCTTTTCAGTCATAGTAATTTTCTAGATTTGTTTTGCCAATTTTCTTGCAGTATTCATAGAATCGTATAAGTACTTTGTTTTTATTTCTTATAGCGAAGTTTTACAGCCGGTCATTCACGATTTGTTTTTAATTATTCAGGATAATTTATCCTGCAAGTCAGTGTTACTTTTAGTTTTGTAATTAGGTTACACTACAGCAAGAAAGATTAAATTTTATAATACCAATTTTTCGAAAACAAATCTATAAATGGAAAACATCTAGTTAAATATGTAACTTGATTATTTAATTTAGCAATATATGCAGAAATATACAATAATTTCAAATATTAATTTTCTTTAGAATAAATATTTTAAATAAATAAATTTATAATGTTTTAAATCTGTTAACATTATTCTTTCCTGCATATATGTAGTCTCTCAGTTACACATACAACACAGTTTTCATTAATTTACTCCTAGAAATATATGTGCGTGTATATATGGGGTTTTACATATACAGATACACCTTTTTTCTTGTAGGCTTAAAATATATACACACATACATAACTAATACCTTTATATTTAAATCCAGCCTGATTTGGATATACTATTAACCGTATATACGAGAATTTGGTGATAGATACTTATATAGAAATACTACTATAGTATGTAGTAGGTGAAACAGTAGGTTTGACAAAGCTGACTGTTTCAATATGTACAATAAAAAGTTTTTTTTGCTAAAAAGTGTTCAAAGTAAAGTGGATAAATTGCATTTATATAAGATATGATGATCATGTAATATATAAGATATTACAGCCAAATAAAGGAAGTGGTGAATTTGGTAATACTGCAAACTAATGTTATAAAATTTTCTTTCTAGCCAAAATTCTTAAATTTGATTTCTCTTTGTATCATTTTGTAGCTCAATGTTTTTTTTCTACAAAATATATCCATTACCTTTTCAATATTTATAAATGGACTTATTATCCAATCTGGAGCTTCTAAATTCAGTAGATATTTAAATCTTTCAGCTACAAATTCATACAGATTTTGCTAAATAATTTACAAAATCAGAAAACTCTTCATTACCTATTGCACTGTTGTAAACACATATGGAAACTGATAAGATCTTCTCCCATCAATCTATATTGCATTTAAAATGTTTTAATTTTGATATAAATTTTAATAGGTGAGACTTTACTTTAATAAGAGTTTTGTCTTATCCTCATAACTTTAAGTCCACTTTATTGTTACTCTGGTTATTATTGAATCCATCCTGTTATTTAAAATAAGCTCTATAACTGGTGTCAAGAACTGTGTAGTTAGTTCAGAGGTAATGCACCAGACTTTGGAGCAAATAATCCTTGAATAAATTCCAGTTCTGACATTTTAGGAGCTTAAGCTTCTTGGAAACACCTGAGCAATAAAATCATTTGATTACTTAATCCATTTCTTTTTTAAAAATCATTTCAAGAATTTACAATTTGATAACTCCAATATCAGAATGAAGAAAACACTCAAAACTACCATCACTTTTAGAACAAGCTTTTGGGGGAAAATGAGTGACTTTTTGTTTATAATAATGAATATTTGTAAAAAATATACAATTGATCAGCAAGTTTTTTACAACCAAATTATGGTAGTCAATAAAATACTGACCACTAGTAATATCTTGCATGATTTCTAATCCATAATGACCTAAAATTGATGGGCCTCCACTAGTTCCATAGTCAATTACATTTGTATATCTAATTTCTTTGTCCTCAATATTATTCGTTAGCATAAAATAAGACTTCATTTTTGTATCCACTTCTGAATATTTTATAGATACCAATTCTTTGCTATTTTTTCATCCTTTCTTTTATCCATATTCATGTGACAGTCTCCCTTCAAACTGCCTACAGGACAGTCTCTAAATCAATGCATGCATTAAGGGGTGATATTGTTAATCTATTCACTACAACTTTTTAATGTGTTAGAATTGTGACATGACATGTGACCTTGTGTTTTGTACCTTTGCAGATCTTCATTACTTTCCCTGTCATCATAAAATCTTAAAAAAACATTTGAAAATCTTCTTTCAACCCATGATTTCAGTACTGCACACCATTTTAATAATAATTCTGGAGATTATGATTAATAGCCTGATGAAATGAATGATTGAAGATGACAATAATAATGAAAATGATGATAATGATAAAATGAAGTTCAGGTACTGAAAGTACCAGAATTGGAATTGATTTTGGAACTGAATGCTCCAGGAGCCAACAATCCATCTTTGCATTAAACTACACTGGGTATTGCACAACTACAAACTACGTAAACATTAAAAATTGTATCCCCAAAACTGGTGTCATTTTTTCATCATCACATGATATATAGCAGCATAAGTTAGGTATTTAGGTTTGGATCATCAGTTATAACATAAAATATAATAGTGCACTTTGTACTTTTACAAATTGTCTTTATTGTTCTCCTTGGTACTACAAAATCTTGTGAAGCCTTTAAAAAGCTCTTTTGACTCAAAGCTTCATTGCTCTATACACTTGAAATTATTTCAACATTTTGGAAACTGTTTTGTACAATCTAAAACAAAGTTTGATGCTATCTTCCATCATAAGTAAGATACACAACCCGCTATCACTTTTATGTTATAACTCATCATCCAGTTACATTAGCACTTTAAAAAGCCAAACCATACGCATTACACATACATTGGTTTACAGATGGCACTTCAGGCAACTGGAGAGCAAATCATTCATTAGTTATATTGCCTCCATGACATATTGTGTAACAAAATCACAAAAGAAAATATTATTATGAATAAAAATATAATAACATAAAAAATTAAGAAAAATTGTTGGGGTGCAATATAAGATGGATTATTGCTTAAAAATTCATAAAAAGTTTAAGTGCTCAAAAAGACAAATATGGCCACAATCCATGGACCTTTCCATGAATTTTAAACCCAAAGTCTGCCTCTCTACCATTCAAACAAAACATATATATATAATAAAATAAAATCATATGTCACATGACTTATATAGCTTGCATTTACAAATATGTAAACTAAAGAGCATGCTAATAGCTCTAAACAAGCTTTTTTATATGATAAATGCTACAAGAAAACACATATCAAAATCTTTATCTAGGATTGTCCCCATCTCCAGACCAATTTTGAGCTATGGCTCTCTTCAGTGAATATATATAATTTTTAAGATTAAAAGAGATATAGAAATATGTAGATTTTTCAAATCTTATAGTAACCATAGACGAGAAAATGGGGACATTGAAATAATCTATTTGCTTGGAGTTTATAATATTAGATATATAAATCGTTTACCTGAATTTGAAATCTGTCTAGGCTAATATTAATGTAATAATAGTTAACTTATAAATACTTATTACTAACATTGATATAATTATCTACACTTTTATTATCTCCAGGTTGTTCAAGAGTTGTCCATTTGTAGATTAAACTATAGCAGCATATAATGGATATATAATAATGATGAAAGACCCGTGAAAGGAAAGGATGGGATGACACAGTTTATTTAGCAAAATGCATTTTGGGAATGATTTGCCTTTTATTGATGTTTTTATTCACTTATTTGAAGGAGTGTAACATTTTCAAAAAATATATTTAAGAAAATAGTATATAAATTGTTTCAAGATTTGTTGTTTATTTTAAAATTCCAAATTAAATTGTTTTGACATTTATTTTATTTATTTCACGAAAAACTTTTATTGACTTGTGTTGTTTAATTGAATCTTTGTCAAAATTTTCAGTCAAAACTTCTACTTAAATCCATTTGCTTTTAAATAAAATTAATTACTTGCAAAGTCATTTTTAAAAATTCTGTTTTACAATCTTTTTTTTCTTTTGTAAATCGACTTATTTAAATTATGATTAAGCAACTCAAATTTTTAGATGAAAATTACATTAATAAATTATTTTTTGTGGATTTTTAACTATAAATAAATAATCTCATTTCCAAACACAAGATAAATTATTTGTGAAAAGATAGAATGAATCCATCTATCTTTTTGACCCAAACGTTATACATAAACGTTTGGGTCGGAAAGATTCACAAAGTGCATGTGCATTAGCTTAATGGTTGATTATTACTATTACAGTTTATAAAACATAGTGCTATATAAAATAAATATCTCATTAATAAATTATTATTTTGATAATAAAAGTGATTTAATAAAAACATTTAAAATATAATATTACGAATAAATAATAAACATATGTCCATACTGGAACAGAATATTAAGTAAATGATACAAATGAGATATGTTCTTGCAACAGATATCTATCAGTTCACTAGATGCTTAACAATATGCAAAAGTAAATGATATGTGGATGGTTTATCTAAGAGATCTATATTTATAATTCTGTATTCAGATAGTATATATATATACATTGTAACAATACAGAATGAGAAGGGGTGATTGGTTCCACATTGTGTAATCATTGGTAATGATACACAACATGTTAGGGTTGAATTATGAGACAATTGAAAACCATTATCATCCCACATTTAATAATCAAAACAAAATATAAAATAAATCAGCATGAGAGATCAGCAATGAATAAGACTAACTACAAGTTTACAGAGCAGTAAACAAAAGAAATAAAAAATCATTTATCATAATGAACAATCAAAAGCAAAAATGAACAGTCAACCTTGTGATTGGATTTTAAAGGCATCTATTATAAACAGGATAATTATCTACCCACTGACAAACTTAGGGCAGAAAGATAATACAATTATCTGGATGCACATACTTACATGCAAAAACATTACTGATAATAAAAAAATTAATCAAATAATTCTGAGATATTAAAACATTCTAATCATTATCAATGACCTGGCCATATAGTATTATTAAAGTATTGACCAACTATAAACTTAATTTCTAATAAAAAAAAAAATCAAAATGTAGTGCATGGACTTTAAAGGTGATACCTTTGCATGATCCAGGATTATCATCTGGATGTCCAAAATACTAACATAACACTAACTTCCATATAACTGACTGTTATGCTCTAATCTATCTCAGGAAGCTAGAACTTTATGAACTGTTACTGTGAGCACAAGATAAATAAATAAATATGACAGCTTATTCTAAATCACTTTAAATAATTTACAGGTTTAATCTACTATAATTAAATATCTTTAATAGAATAATTTTAAAATACCAAAACTCTAAGCTGCATTGGCATCAAGTCATGCATACTGGCATTTCATGTAACAGATAGCTGGATGAATAAAGTCATTAATGCTAGAATATTTTTAAACTATTATTAATAACAATAAACAAAAATTAAAAAAAGGGACATGATAGTATGAAAATGGACATATTCATTTTATCAAAAAAATATAGTTTCATAAAAATTATAAATAACCAGTTGATTTTTATTAATTGAATTAATTAACTTTTGCTTTCATTGATTCATTTCTTTAAATAATAAAAGTTGGAAAACATCATTTTTAAAATCAGAGATAACAATCTTTAACTTAGTTTAATTAATCCTTTGTTGGATTTTAGAGGAAAAAATAAATGAATGAAAAGAGAAACATGTTTCAAAATAAAGTTTTAAGTTTAAAAAAATTAAAATTTCTCCAAAAACTTTTTTATAATTCTAAAGAGAAAAATTGAATGGATTTAAAAAATATGTTTTACAAGAAACTATTAAATTAATGAAATTATTCAATAATATCATTTCGTATTTTTGTAAAATTATCACATTAAAAAAATCCCTTTTTTATAAATGAAAATGTGCACATAAAAATACATTTAACCATGATTTTATTCTTCTTTGGAGTCTTCTGTGGCAGTTATAACTTCCAGTTTTCCAGGTAAGCTTTCTTCTTGATGGCTTCTGCACAATGTAAATGGTTAATATGTTTCTTTTTTATATGCAGTATTTTGAGATTCATAAACGGCAAGAATTTATCCATTTTTTCAATAAAATTTCCAGGTGAGGCTAATATATAGAGACTCATGCTCTTGGTTAAAGATGTGGTTGCAGATTATTTTAGGAGCATTTTGCTTCTCATTTACATTTTATTTCAGTGAAGGCAGATTACTTGGAGGAAGACTGATATTAGCTTTTAGCTAAATTTAGCACATGGTTTTCACTGTAGAAACCCTTTTTACAATTAAACTCATAGTATGCTAACAGCTTGATTAAACTTTCAACAGTGTAAATAAGTCTTCTTTCTTCTTTAGCAGTTGTGTCAGGAACTTCTTTTCTTCTACTGTCTTTTTCAGTAGCTATATTAAGACTTAACTGTCCTTTTCAACAGTTAGGTTAAAAATAACACTACTGCTTTCTCCAACAGTTGATCAAGACTGAATTGTCCTCTTGAACAGCTAGGTCAGGAATAACTTCTTATTACCAGAAACTTAGGTCAACTGATTTCCCATACCCCTAATTTTTGCAAAAAAACACTGGTTTTCAAAACAATCAGAATTTTATCCCCAGCATGACACAATTAGCAATAACTAATTAGGTCAATTTTTACAAATTCAATTGTTTATCTATCTTTTTAAACACTGACATTGGAAAACAAGTCAAAAATTTAAGATAGAATCATAAATTTTTTCACATTTCTTTCATGAAAATTTTCTTGTAAAATGAAAAACAAGTTAAGCAATTAATTGCATGAATTTTATATTTGTATTGAAGAGAGATAAAAAAAAAAAGGAAAAAACAACAACTCTAATTAAAATAAAAGTTAACAAAATTTCAAAATCTCTATTTTTTCTTTTTAAAATTACTATTAAAGATAAAATGTTATCTCTCTTAAAAGGTTAAAATTAAATATTATTAAACAATTTATTAAAAAGAGAAAATTATTTTCTTTTAATACATTTATTTTATAAAAAAAAAATACCAACAACTGGTAATTAAATAAAAGAGAGAACAAAAGACCTTATTTATCTGATTTTATAGTTTTCTCTCTGATGTACCAACATTTACAATTTATATTATATATTAAAATATTCATTTTATGTTTAATAATTATTTGAAAAAAGTTATCTAGAATCTTCATATTATGATTTTGGGACTTAAAAGTAAATAAAGATCCATTATTATTGTTAATTTTTAATATAGCAATGTAGCCAAATGGTTATAATATGTAAATATATTCAATTCTGGTTGTAGAAAGAAGTTAGCTCTTAAAAAGGAGACCCTGATTCATTTTTGGGGCTGTAAATGAACTGAGCAAGGCAAACTCCTATTGCCCATTCTATATATATATATTCTTGTCATTACAATTGTTATTACAGTATGATTATTCTTATAGCATACAAACATGGATTGACTGCTTTATTGGATTTTTAACTCTAAAGTTTAAGATGGTCTTTCTTTTTAGTTGAAAATTCTTAACTAAAATATAAGTAGAGTTTACTTCAGGACAAGAACTATAATCCTTGTGAATAAATTCACACACACACACACACACACATATATATATATATATATATATATGTGTGTGTGTGTGTGTGTGTGTGTGTGTGTAATACATGTAAATATCTATGCTAAATGTAATTGTAAGGGAATTGAACTTAAATTTTCAAGCTATCTACATCTATCAAATCTATCTTATACAACTGATACACATAACCACATATACATATGAAAAAGATAAATGATCTCCAATATAAGTATCTTATCCGGAACCAGCACTCATCAGTTATTCAGAATCACTATCGCCCACACATATGCAATCAATGCTCACTTTATATTAAGATAGCAAATCTTTAAAGTTTAATGGACAAAGTTCAACCTTCTCCATTCTCCAACTTTTCAGCCATCCATTTCATTAAAAATTCTGGACCAACTGAAGATTTCTGGTTCAGGACACAATACATATACAGTATTGGAGATAATTTATCTTTTTCACATGTGTATGATCATGTGGATCAGTTATATAAGATAGATTGGATAGGTGTAGGGAGCTTGAACGTTCGAGTACAAGCCTTTATAATTATATTAAGTTTAGTATAGACTATACATATATATAATCTTATAATTTAATATTTATACAGTAATTAGATATACATAAAGTATAACTTTAAAAATTTTAGGAGCGCTTTTTACTATCCTCGTAGTCTTTGCCGACTAACACTTCCAAAAGCTAACCTTCCACAATTCCATGTTCTTAATGTTTGCTGCCTGACTATTACTTAAATATTATTTGTATTTGTATATTAGCATAGCTTTCTTTATTTTCCTTTTGTTGCTATTTTATTCAATTTGCAATATTTACAAAAAAAAAAACTCCTCAACAAAAGAAAAATAAAGGATGCTATGCTAATATACAAATACAAACAAGACTTAATTAACAGACAGGCAGCAAATGTTAAGTTCATGGAATTGTGGGAAGGTTAGCCTTTCAAAGTGTTAGTTGACAAAGATTACGAGAATAGTCTAGTTGAAAGCACTTCTAAGTGGATAAAATTTGTAAAGTTAACTTTACATATATCTAATTACTGCATTTATAAATATTCAATTATAAGATTATGTATTTTGATTTGAAGAAATACAGACATCGAATTATAATATTATATATATATATATATTCAGCTTGTATTCTGCCCATCCCTCTTCTGCATAATTAAATGGACATATTAAAGTCAATATGAGTATGACAGTAATATTGGTATCAACAAGGGCTTTGAGCTTTTCATCTTCAAATTTTCAGTGAAATGCATGACTGAAGAGATGGGAAGTGGAGAACATTGAAACTTGTCCATTAATGTTCACAGATTTGCTATAATTAATATAAACTGAGCACTGATTGTATATGTTGTGGGAGATGGTGATTTGGACAAAGTGATGAATTCTGGTTCATCACGAAATACATATATTGGAGATTAATTTATGTTTTTCACATGTATGTGGTAATGTGTATAAATTATATAAAATAGATTGCATAGATGTAAGGAGCTTGAAAGTTCGAGTTCAAGTCCCTTTTAAAATAATATATATATATATATATAATTAGAAGAGATTTGAACTCAGATTTTCAAACTGCCTACAGATACCCACTCCAACTTATACAATTGATATACATGACCACATACATGTAAAAAAGTTAATAGATCTCCAATATATGTATTTTGTGCTGAACAAGCACTCATCAGTTGGTCCAGATTACCATCTCCCACACATATATACAATCAGTGCTCAGTTTATATTAAGATAGCAGATAGTCAAACTTTAATGGACAGTCTTCAATATCCATCTTTCAACTCTTCATCTATCCATATCATTGAAAATCTGATGATATGAATGGCTAAAGAGTTGAAGAGTGGAGAAGATGGAAGCTATCCATTAAACTTTGAAGATTTGCTATCTTAATATAAACTGAGCACTGATTGTATATGTGTGTGGCCGATAATGATCTGGACCAACCAATGAGTGTTGTTTTAACATGAAATATTTATATTGGAGATCATTTATTTTTTCATATGTATGTGGTTATTGTGTATCAGTTGTGTAAAATGGAGTAGATAGCTGTAGAGAGCTAGAAAGTCTGAGTTCAAATCCCTCCTAATTACATTCAGTATAGACAATATACTTTGTATTTAAATATGTATATATGTATTAGAGGCTGCAGAAAGGAATTTTCTATTAACTGAAAGGAGACCCTTTGATTCCTCTTGGAGGATTTAAAGGAACCGAGCAGGCCAAATTTATAAAGTCCACTCCATACATTCTTTTCATTGCAGCTATTATTACTATGGCTGTTCACCAACACACATTATCCAGAGTGGTGAGTTTTTTGGCTTTTTATCTCTGCATTTAAGATCAAGAAACACCATGGGCTCTCTTCTCAGTTGTCTGAAAAAGAGTGAATGTATGTCTAAATGATATTTTTCCAATAGATATATACAATTATGACAGACAAAAATAAATCATGGCCCTTATTCCCAGGAAACTGTAAAGTCATCAACTAAGGCAGTGAGTGATACGTGGCCGAAGATGGAGAGTGCTAAGAATCCCTTGATTGTGGACCAGGCTGCCATTTGATGATGACTTTTTATTTAAATACTTACAACTACAAATCACTTTCAAGTGAAGGAAGATTGGAAAAAATTAGAAGAACTGTCTTCTATTAAATGGGATATTATTGGACTTTGTGAAGTTAGAAGAAAAGGTCAATAGACAATTGATTTAAAAAGTGGACATGTACTCTTATATAAAGACATAAATAATGGAAATACAAATGGAGTAGAATTCATTATAAATAAAAAGTAGAACAACAATATTGTGAAGATTGATGATGTTTCAAACAGAAGGCAAGATTAGTTATACAATTTAATAGCAGATAACAAATAGAGATAATTTACGTTTATGCCCCAACAAGTTCTCATAGTGATGAAGTAGTAGAAGATGTTTATATGGATGTACAAAAGACTTTTGATCAGAGTAAACAACATTTTAAAATTGTTATGGACGACTTTAATGGTAGAATTGGTAAACAAATGAAAGTTGAAAGTGCTGTAAGTAATTTTGGTTATGATAATAGAAATGAGAGAGGACATAGATTTGTGGAGTTTGCAGAAAAAGAATAACTTTATATTATGAATTCTTTTTTTGAAAAAAATGTTAAAAGGAAATGGACATGGAAGCATCAAAATGAAGGTACAGCAGAATTGGATTATATTTTGACTAACAGGAAATACATATTTCAAGATTGTAATGTTCTTAATAAATTTAACACAGGAAGTGATCATCAATTAATAAGATGTAAGATAGGTGTTAATGCAAAACTAGAGAGACAAAAATTATTAAGAAAAACAATATTTACAGTTGATATTTTTAAATTAGAATTTACAAATTGGTTTCAAGTATTAGTAGATTTTGAACATGATTCAGATTTGAATGAAATTAATAACAGTTTTGAATGAAATTAATATGAAAATAACTGATACACTTTTAAAAACTGCATCAAAGATAGCTGGTAGAAAAAAGCAGAAATTGACCAATAAAATTTCTACTGAGACTGGAGAATTTATGAAGAAAAATAGAAATATGAAGATATACAAAAATGATGCATTAAAAATGATTGAATATCTCGAATTTTGTAAAATGATGCAGAAAAGAGTTGAAAATGATATAAGAAAGTATAACTGTGAACAAGGAAGGAAAGCTGTAAAAGAGAATAAAAGTCTCAAGAATGTAAAACAACATTTTGGTATTGGTAGGAAATTTATATCTGCAATAAGAAAAAAGATGGAATTATTACTAAAAAGAGAGATGACATCATGAAATTGGTAGAAGATTTTTATCAAGAATTATATAGTAATAAAGAATAAGTACCTCCTATATCTATTACATCTTCCGAATTGCCCAGAATTTTAAATGAAGAAGTGAGACATACAATTACATTTATGAAGAAAGGAGAGGTTCCAGGTAATGATGGAATTATAATTGATATATTAAAAGAAGCAGATGAAGAAATATAATTTTTTTTAGCAAAGTTATATACCAAATGTCTAAATGATAAAGATGTACCAGATGATTGGAAGAATGCAGTATTAATATTTAAAAAAAGGTGATAAAGAAGATATTATACAGACCTGTCAGCCTTTTATCAGTTTTATACAAAATTTTTACCAAGATAATTACAACTCATCTACAGACAACATTGGATTTCCACCAACCAGAGAACAAACTGGATTTAAAAGTGGTTGTAATACAGTAGATCATATCCCAGTATTGAGAGAAGTTATAGAAAGGACAAATGAATATGAGTTGCCATTATGCTTTGGATTTGTAGATTATGAAAAGTCATTTGATTCTATAAACATTTCTTCAGGGATAAAAGCATTGGATCATCAAGGTATAGATCCAGGATATTGTCATATTTTAAAGAATATTTATAAAAATGCAACAGCATCAATTAGATTACATAATGATATTAGGAAAGTCAATATTGCAAAGGGTGTAAGACAGGGTGACTCCATATCTCCAAAACGTTTTACAGCAGTGTTGCAAGAAGTATTTTGTAGATTAAAATGGGAAGCTAAAGAAGTGAAAGTAAATGGAGATTATTTAAGTCATTTAGATTTTGCAGATGATGTAGTTGTTTTTGCAAATAATGCTTTAGAGCTGCAGGAAAGGTTGCAGGAGTTATCAGATGAAAGTAGGACTAAGATAAATGTTAAAAAGACCAAAATAATGTTTAATGGATTTTCTTAAAATATGAAAATAAAGATTGATAATGATGAGTTAGAAGAAGTTAACAGCTACAAATATCTTGATCAGATTATTAATACAGATGGAAATATTAATACAGATGGAAACACAATGGATGAAATTAATCATAGAATTAAACTTGTTTGGAGTGCTTTTGGTAAAAATAACTTGATACTGAAAGGAAATATGTCTATGTGTTTGAAAAGGAAGGTTTTTAATAAATGTGTTTTACTAGTTTTTACTTATGGATCTGAGACTTGCGCACTTAATAGAAGAGCAATACAGAGACTTCAGACCACTCAAAGAAGTGTGGAGAGATGCATGTTGGGAGTGACAAGAAAAGATTGAAAATGCAATATATAGGTAAGAGAACAAACAGGTGTTATTGACCTCATTGAAAAAATTAAAAGATTGAAGTAGAGTTGGGTTGAACATAGTGCTAGAAGAGATGATAATAGGTGGACAATTGAAATCTTAAACTGGATTCCAAGAGATTGTAAAATACCCAGAAAGAGACCAGATGTGAGATGGATGGAAGATATAAGAAAGTATGCAGGGATGATGTGGAGAAGAGAAGCTAAAGATCGGAGAAGATGGATTGAACTTGGACAGAGATTTTCATCCTGCAATGGATGGATAATGATTGATGATGTTGATATTTATAAGGATTGGACAACTCAATCTGCAAAGCAGCTATGTTATAATAAAAAAGAAAGAGTGATAAAAGAAATGAAAAATATTTATTAAGTATTTCGAGATTTTTGAATTAATTTTATCCCAAAGGATAAACATCTTATAATCTTGTATGCATATATATATATTTTTAAATGTGCACGTGTTTGATACTTTCTGCAATTGAGTTTTCTTTTGATATATATATATAAAATGTTTTAATTTTCAATTTTTGCTGGTATTATTATGATTATGATTTTTTTGATACTTTTAAAGTTAATATTTTATTCAGGATTGTGGAGAATGCAATTTATAAATAAAATAAAAACAGGAAGATAAATCAATTATATTAAACAAATATCATCAACAATGTTAATAAAGTTAGCCAAGGATGTATCTGTAGATCTGTTTATAAAAAAAAAAAGTTAGAAGACGGGTTTATAATTTATATATTTTTTGACCATGTTATTAGAATATTTAGGTTTTAAATTTATCTGTATGTAATCAATGTGCGTTTAAATAAATTTATAATTACAACTTTAAATTATCGTTATAGATTTTTAACTATAAGATCTTTCCATTAACTCGTTGTAAATCGTAAGATTTCGCGAGTATTAATGTGTGATAAGAAATGTGGACTTAATTAGTGAAGTATTGAATAGCTTCACGCTCTCAGATCTCACCGCTTCAGCTTCACCTATTTATATAGAAAGTAGGTTGAAGTAAAGAAGGATTTCCCTCTTTTCTTCCAAAACGTAAGCTTGTGTTTAAGACCTGTAGAGGTCCCTACTATCGTATTTTTACGTGCATATTCTTGAGGTTACAGCCTTAGTAAATATTACTGTATGTTTTTGTTTTTTTTAAATATTAGTACCATTAATTGAATGATCTAAATGTTCAAAAAGAAGTTGAAAAAAAAATTATCGTCTCACAAGTGTCTGGATATTCCTTGAGAAGTTGTACATTTAATATTGCTATAAAAATGATTGATAAAAGATATAGGAAGGAGCTTGTAAATATTATTATTATTATTATTATTATTATTATTATTATTATTATTATTATTATTATTATTATTATTATTATTATTATTATTATTATTATTATTATTATTATTATTATTATTACCATTATTACTCTATTTATGCATTTATGTAGACTAACAAAATGATGGTTTTATTAATTTTGCTTTTATCACTTACAAAAGAAAATATTCAATTTAAACTTGACATGAATATCAAAATGCAAGAATAGAACAAGCCAGCTATCCAAGGTTTCACACTTCTTGCTGTTATCTGCTAAAATGACGAACATTAACATTAACACCAACATGCATATGTGAATGAAGAATCATATTAGACTATTATCTATCCACATCCCAGAGAAAGGAATGACTTGAAAGCCATTTCCAAAATCTTTTGATTAATCCTATTAGCCCATCCTGTCATCATTTACAGAAGAGAATATTTCAAGACTAACTGAAATTACTCTAGATCTATGTGTTCTCCAAACAAATCTAATAATGATAATCCAAAAGTCAACACTGAAGCAGAGACTCTTGAAATTATTATCTTTGTTATTAATTAATAAAAAAAATTATAAAAAGTCCATTGATTATAACTGGAGATTAAACTGACATGTAAAACAATTATATATATATATTATTATTTAAAACAATTATATATATATATTATTATTTCTTTCTTTTTAGTATCTGACCATAGAAAGATTGAGTTAAAATAACATTAATTTTTTTTATAATAATATCATGATATACTTATTATTTCATATAGATCATCATCATCATCATCAACCATTATCAATCCACTGCAGGATGAAGGTCTCTCCAAGTTCAATCCACAATCCATCTTTTCCTATCTTTAGCTTCTCTTCTCCACATCACCCCTGCACACTTTCTTATTTCATCCACCCATCTCACATGTGGTCTATTTCTGGGTCTTTTACAATCTCTTGGAATCCCGTTTAAAATTTCAATTGTCCATCTGTTATCACCTCTCCTAACAATATGTCCAGCCCAACTTCACTTCAGTCTTTTAATTTTTTCAATGAGGTCAGTAACACCTGTTTGTTCTCTTACCCATACATTGTGTTTTCGATCCCTTCTTGTTATTCCCAACATGCATCTCTCCATACTTCTTTGAGTGGTCTGAAGTCTCTGTATTGCTCTTCTATTAAGTGTCCAAGTCTCAGATCGATAAGTAAGAACTGGCAAAACACATTTATTAAAAACCTTTTCAAACACATAGACATATTTCCTTTTAGTATCAAGTTATTTCTACCAAAAGCACTCCAACCAAGTTTAATTCTATGATTAATTTCATCCATTATATTTCCATCTGTATTAATAATCTGACCAAGGTATTTGTAACTGTTAACTTCTTCTAACTCATCATAATCAATCTTTATTTTTATATTTTGAGAAAATCTATTTAACATTACTTTAGTCTTTTTAACATTTATCTTTAGTCCTACTTTCCTACTTTCATCTGATAACTCCTGCAACATTTCCTATAGCTCTAAAGCATTATTTGCAAAAACAACTACATCATCTGCAAAATCTAAATGACTTAAATAATCTCCATTTACTTTCACTCCTTTAGCTTCCCATTTTAATCCACAAAATACTTCTTGCAGCACTGCTGTAAAAAGTTTTGGAGATATGGAGTGACCCTGTCTTACATCCTTTTCAATATTGATTTTCCTACTGTCATTATGTAATCTAATTGTTGCTGTTGCATTTTTATAAATATTCTTCAAAATACGACAATATCCTGGATCTACATCTTGATGATCCAATGCTTTAATCACTGAAAAAATGTTTATAGAATCAAATGGCTTTTCATAGACTACAAATCCTAAGCATAATGGCAACTCATATTCATTTGTCCTTTCTATAATTTCTCTCAATACCTGAATATGATCTATTGTACTAAAATCACCTTTAAATCCAGCTTGTTCTCTTGGTTGGTGGAAATCCAGTGTTTTCTGCAGATGAGTTGTAATTATCTTGGTAAAATTTTTATATAAAACTGATAAAAGACTGATAGATCTGTAATTTCTAATATCTTCTTTATCACCTTTTTAAAATATTAATATTAATACTGTATTCTTCCAATTATCTGGTACATCTTTATCATTAGACATTTGGTATATAACTTTGCTAAAAAAAATTCTATTTCTTCACCTGCTTCTTTTAATATATCAATTACAATTCCATCATTACTTGGAGCCTTCCCTTTCTTCATAAATTTAATTGCATGTCTCACTTCCTCATTCAAAATTCTGGGCAATTTGGAAGATATAATATGTATAGTAGGCACTTGTTCTTTATTACTATATAATTCTTGATAGAAGTCTTCTACACATTTCATATAGTATATTTATAATAGATATTTATAGTTTTATATATATATAAATAAAATGTCTGTTAATTAAAAAAGTATTGTAAAAATAATTTATGGTTATAAACTATTATATACAATCTTTCAATCTGCAAAAGTGCTTTCAGTTAATTCCTTAACATGCCTCAACTGTCATTAAATTCAAAAAAATAAAAGAAGACAATTTTAATAAATAGGAATAAAATGAATATAATTAATAGATAACTGCTAACATTAAAATGTGGGATTCATGGGATTTGAATTGATGTTTGCTTCCATTTTGTTTTTTTAATTTAATGGCAGAATGAGGCAGGTTAACGAATTAACCAAAAGTACTTCTGCAGATTGAAAGAGTGTAGATAATAGTTTATTACATATATATATATATATATATATATATATATATATATATATATATATATATATATATATATATATATATATATATATATATATATATATTCTCCTAATTATATATAAAGTGAATATGATCTAAGAGACATCTCTGGATATTTCATTTGTTTTGGGTTGGTACAATTAACCAAGACCCCATTACCATATCATTACATTTTTGAGGAATGGCCAGGAAGCATCCCTCAAAAATTCATTCATACTAAAGTAATCTTATCAGCTCTAAGCAGTATCTTAGAACATGAGCAACTCAACCATGATATTCCACAATTTAGTTACATATTAAATTGATAAAATGCAAGATGGGAATTAAAACATAATCTTAAGTTTCAAACTCAACAATACTTTATTCTAGGTACTAAAAATAATATAAATGCTTAAACACACACACCCCTTCATTAAATAATAAATATCCATGAACTATAGAAATACAAATGAAGATTATTGATGAAGCATTTAATATAATTTAATACAATAACTTTTAAAAACTTCCACTATACTCTATTTTCATTATTTATATACTAAAAATATTTATTTATCCTCCCCCCCCCTCCATGTCTGATCAGTATTTTAATGGCACCATATTGGAAAAAGTAGTCAGACAAATATATAATTCATTTCAAAGTAAAATAAGCTAGTATTAATATAATAATTTATATTTAAATAAATAAATGCTAGCTCATAACATCTCATCCAGTATTACCGTAGATGTTAATTGTCATATAATCTTAACATTAATGATGAAGTTCTTGTTGGGTTTTTGTCATCAATCATAAAGTCTGATCTCATATCTTGCTTAATAGTTTGTTAAAAAAAGATTAAATTTGCTTTTGCGTTATTGAAAAAGAAGCACTAGTCAATAATATGTTAAAAAGTCAAAGGGTTATCTATGAATCTTTTTGAGAAATGCCACAGATGGTAAACTACCAAAGAAATTTGATACTTATATAAGTCAGTGATTTATCCAATAACATATTTTCTGGTACTTTTATTGTTAAAATGATTATCAATTAGTATCATAATAATTATGATTATCACTATTTCTTTTACTAATTTAGCCATAATTTTTCTCCAAATTCGTCCATGATTGCAATGCATTTGTGATTGGTCTTTCTTCATAATGTGATGTAACTAACAATCTGTCTTAGTTTAAGTTCTGAGCTATCAATAATCAGAGATATTGCAAGATGCAATATTAACATAAATAAATATGGAGATCAAAAGTGCTTTAGTTTGGTAAAACATTTCTCCTAAGATGACCACTAAATATACTTACCTGAATAGATCAAATAATAGTGCAGTTACATGTGCTTTTTCAAATTCACGAGAAGAAAAACTTGTAACTGTTTCACATTCCTTACTTAATATGGAAAGATTCTTCACTATTCAAACTACCCATGATAATATAAGTAGTAATAGTTAATAGTTAAATAGTAGTAGTAGTAATAATGACAATAATAATGATAATCAATAATAATAAGAACCTCAACAGTCAAATGGTTTACTGCTAAGGAGCGCTTAAGAAGATCAATCACCGAAAGTGAATGAGTGAATATGTGATTAATGAAGCTTCAGTTATAGAATATGTCACAATAACTACTCATGATAATATAAATAGCATTAGTAATTATAATAGGAGCAGTAGAAGAAATAATAATAAAAATAATGACAATCAAAAATTTTATTGCTCAGGACTTTGAGCACCAAAAGAGTTAGATTGGGTATGTGGTCCATATATGTTGAGCTCCAAAGTCTTCCATATTATTATTGCACTTAACCATGCAAGTTATTAATACTAATTATTAAGTGGTTTATTGTCCAGAAATTTATAAGTAAGTTCAAACACGGAAAGGGTTAACTGGAGTTGTGATTCACTAACCTTGAACTCTAGAATTTGCCATTATACCAATGCACTAAGACACATGGAGATCTTTATAATATCTTAGAAGTCAATGTGAATACATTCAACTGATGTTGTAATTATAAACTACAAAAGTTTTAAGTATGATAACATGAAGCTTTATCAGTCAATTTCTGTTTTGAAATTCTCTTGTATTGTCTGCCATTATATCTCACATTACCCTTTTTTTAGTTGCTTCTTTATATATTACAACTTATACTTTTTCAGAAATTGTTGCTGTAATTTCTCATCGAACATTCCTCATAACTATTTAAGCAAAACTTTCTCTATAAATTCTCTATTTTATATACATATATTTTTAAGTGCTATATTGCAATGAATTATACTTTCTGCTCATTTGCAGGTATTTCTTAAAATGGATTCTAGCTGTATGACTTAATGGAGCATGATTAAAATGATTATTTAGTTTATGACTATCATGTCATATGAGAGCTCTTCTGGTATTATTGGTTCACATAACTGATACTTTATCCTAATGAGCATTTCCCCCCAAAAGACATAATAATGCCGATCTTAATTAAGCATTGTTAATTTTATTATTTAAAGAATATCTATTCTCAATTTATACAATAATCATTCATTTGTATTTTTTATATTAAATTATCCTATTGAAAACTCACTGACTGTGGCCTTCAATGATAGTTTTTTTTATTATCAGTATGCTTTTTGTCTTTCTATATGATTTAATTGTCTCTGCATAAGATGAACATTAAACTTCACTTTCTAATTAATATTAATCTAAAATGATTGTTGGTTGTCCCAGCTCAGATTTTATATATGACTATACTCATGATTTTCTAAGTTTGCTATTCAAGAATCATGACTACATAAAATCATTCTTGTTTCACAATATATGGGAGAACAATGATATAGTTTTGAAGGGTAAACCAAATGTAAACAAAGAAACTTAAGGAACCATATCCATATAAATAAACAGAGATAACTTTACCTTTGATGTTGTTAGGAAACTGTCAATTATTAATAATAGCTCTGAGGTTAAGCAAGTTTTTTAGTAACATGTAAGACTTTTAATCAAAAAAAATTGAAATCCATTACAGAGATTATCTTTTGCTTTTAACCCAAATTATTCCAAAGATTTAAACCCAGAACATTTTTTTTATAGGTATGAGGATTCACAAGACTCACATTTAATTAAAATCAGAACAAAAGAGCTATTATAGGTTACTAGGGAAAACTTGTTTAGCCTCAGGACTTTCAATTAGTATTTGGTGATTTCATAGCAACATCAAAAGTAATGCTATATCTGGTTGTTTACATGGATATAATCCTTCAAATTTCTTTCTTTGCATCTTGATGAATCCACAAAAATATTTAATTTAATATATATAAAAAGTTTTATTTAATTATTAACAATTTGTCCTGCATATTGTAATGTGATTGTAGAATAGCAAACTCTGGAACTTAAGATTTGGTAAATTCAACTCAGAACTGTCACTTCCTGTTTACATCCTTCTGAACTCCAAAGCAACAGAACATTCAATTATTATTTAAGCACAACTAAAGTGTTAATGCAGATAAGCAATACAGCCTGATTATTTACAAGTTTTCATACATTAATCAAGAATACCTTAATTCTGATTTGCTAAAATGATAAAGATCTGCATGAATTGACAAAATATCACTGAATGGACATTGCAATTTGTAAAAGCAGATTTTTCTGGTATACCAAATAGAACTATGCTCCAATAGTTGAGCCATAATTTCCAGGACTCTTCCTTCCATTCACAGTACTGATAAATTCTTCTTTATAGCTCTCACTTTTAGTTCTTGATCTATTTTTGCTAAACTGCTCTATTTCCCCTTTTTGGAAGAATTAAACTAGTTTTAGATGTAGTTAGTAAGTAATAATCAAATAATTTGTTGCTGGGAGTTTGCAGTAAGTTTGAGCACATAAGTGTCAGAGGTGATCCATAATTAATGGACCTTGAGGTCTAGAATCTGCCACTCTTTCAATGTGCCAAATAATGCAAAGGTATGTAAAAGAACCCATTTAATTTCTTTCGTTTATTTGATAATCTTATTTTACTGCTCCCTTTTGCAATACAATAAACAATTTATTCTATTGAATTTTCCCTAAAAGTCGATAACTTAATTAAATTAATTAAAATTATTATTAGTGACAAACATTTGCTAAACATATGATGAAGGTATGTGTAAGAGATTGTGATCTGGACCAACAGATGAGGCTGGCTCAATACGAAATGCACATCTTTGGGATCATCATATCTTTGGTCATACGCTTCAGAAACGTGTAATGAAATAAAAGTTTAAAAATATATACATGAAATTAAATCAGAATATCTAAAAAAAATATGTATATGACACTGCATATGCTATGTATGTCATGCGCACTTGAAAAAATAAATTGGACGTAATGAAAAAGGTTAATCTAAATTCTGGATTGGTGAATAATTGTGATAGGACTGAAACTAAGGTAAAAAGTTCACAGACAAAAACAAAAGTTGAAAAAATATCTAGCATATACATTTCAATGCTTTTATATAAATTGATTATATGCGTGTATTTTTATTGCCTATACACCAAAAAATAACTCAATAATATTAAACTTCACTAAAATTATCATTTGAGATTATAAATATTAACTTTATATTTCGTTGATTTTTTTAATTTTATTTTTAATATACAATAAATCAAAATTATTGTAGAAATTTACTTGAAATTAAATTTTTTATATAGCTTTTGAATATTATTTTTATAATTGAGAGAAATTTGTTATTTGTTTTTTTAAATTGCATTTTATAAACAGCAGCCTCTTCAAAAAAAAAATTTCACTGAGTCAAAAATTCCTGACATCTAACGGGAGAAAATATAAATTCTTTGAAGTTAACGCTACATTTTAAAAATGTTAATTGCAAAAATATTGAACTTAAAATTATATTTACACAAAAATAATAAACAACCACTCGTAAGGAACTATTGCCAATATAACTCCAATAAAAAAAGTAAGAAAAAAAAAGAGCGAGAGAAAACCTGTTCTAGACATAAGCTTTTTTTTTTCATGTGTCATAGCATCGGTCGGGAAGCGAACCCGCTAACCCGGGACAACTTCTTGTAAGGATGCTGTGCTGACCTCTGGATATGAGCTTTGCGATGACTATATATAAACCAATCTATGTCCAATTTTTCTGTTTACTTAATATTTTAGAATCTTGTCTTTTAATTTCTTCAACAGAAAACTGTTCTTCCTGTAATACTGTAACATCATGTCTAATTGGTTATCCAATGCATTCTATTTTGTATCATATCTTCCCTATAGAAACAATTGAGATTGTAATTCTTCTTTGACAGTCTTTATAACGTAGTCAGGGTCTATTTCTCCAATGAAAACCCTACTCAAGTTCACCAATAAAACAATCTTTTAGGATGTTTCTATTGTTCACTCATTTTACATATCCAGTCCAATTAAGGTGGGATGTTACAATAGGAACTCTACAATACCACATTCAGCAAACTCAAGAACATATTGATTAGTTACCTTATATTATGATAATAGAATATATAAGTTTCCCTTCCATTCAATACATTAAGTAATATAACAGCTCTATAGACAGATAATTAGTTGCAGTAATTAGTAATAATAAATAAAATAAAGTTTAATTTCTGGTAAGCTGCATTATAACTATTAGATAATTAATATCTATAGTCAGCTTGCCTATTAACTTAAATTTATGCATTTAAAAACTATGGCAGGCAATATCAAACTATTATTAATAGGGATCAAGAGAAACTTTATTGCTTTATCATCTCAACCTGTATTTAGCCATTATCTTCATTATTTTCAAACAATATTAACTCATGCAAAATCAATACTGTCTGCATTTAACCCAGTTTCTCCGATCCATAGCTTCTCTTCTCTACATTATTACAACAAATTTTATTATCTCATTTATCCATTTCATAGTCTCATTCTAGATCTTCTATATACTCTTAGCATCCAGTTTAGCACTTTAACAGACCATTTTCTGTCACATTTTCTAATAACATATCAGACCAGCATGATGTCAATAATACCTGTTTGTTTTGTCATCCAAATATATCACTTTTGATCCCATAATATTATTCTCAATGTATCTATTTTGATATTGCATCATGTGATCTGAAATTTCTGTATGGATCTTTTGTTAAGCTTCTGAATTTCAAGAATTTTTAAAATAAACTTATTAAATTTTTTTCTCAAACACATAAACATATTTATCTTTAATATTATTAATAATATGAACAAGATATTTGAAGATGTTGTTAAGTTTTCTTAAGTTATTATTATCTATCTTTATTTTATTACTTGTGTGAAACACCCTTAAATATTATATATTCTTTTTAGCATTTATCTTTTCATAAATAACTATATCATCTGAAAAATCTAGATGACTTGAGTAATCTCATCTGTACCACTGAATGGTTGTATTTTGATCAAGTTGAAATAAATGAGACATTAATAAAAACCTAAAAAATAAATGTATATCTACAGTACAATGATTGTTCATTTTTACATAAAGTGTTAAAAGTGGAAACAAACAGTTCCTGTATTGTGTCAGAATATGAAAAATGTCCAGCTATCAACATTCACATAAATATTCAGATGTTTGATGTTTCTGCTTTACATGAAAAGTGAAAATTATTCATGAAACGCATGCATGATGGGAAACATCCATATGGATTGATGATTGCTATATGATGGAATTGAGGTGAGGGATACATTGATTAAAAACCACAAAATAATCTCCATTGATCTACATTCTCATCAACTTTAATCTTCTTAATGTCACCATGTTGTATTTTGATAAATATTCTTCACAATTTGGTAATATCTTGGATTTATATTTTGATGTTTCCATAATATACAAATCCAAATTATAATTGCATATTGGCTCATTGACTTTTTTATAACTCTTTTTAATACTTAAATGAGATTTACTGTGCTAAAACCATTTTAAAATCCCTCTTGTTATTTTAATTGATTAAATGAGTTGTGATGATTAAAAAAAAAAACCATCTTATATAAAACTGATGGGAGATTGGTATACATTTTCTAATAACTTACTTATCATCTTTTTTAAATGTTAGTATCACTATGGCATTAGTTCATTTACTGGTATATTTGTCAACAATTTTCCCTATTTTTTTCCTGAGTGCTTCTTTCAAGGTATCATGAATTATACTTTTACTTCCTGGACTTTATTTCTCATAGATTTAATTGCATGTTTCATCTCCTGATTTAAGATACTTAGCAACTCAGAAAACATTGCAATTGTATGAATATTTGTTTCTTATTTTTAAATATTATATTGTTCTTTCTAAAACTTTGTTGCACACTTCAGGATGACATAACATTTTAATAATGGGGTAAAAAATCTTTAGCGACTAGAGTGGTTGTCAATTTAAAAACATAAGCCAATTTGAATATTTAGAAAACTTTTCATGTGGAAAGATAGACAGAAATTCAATAATAATAAGCCAGGTAACTTATTGTAATGAAATAATTACTTTGCCTAAATTGGTTGTATACAATGCTGCCATGATGTGAGTCTTGAATAACATAAAGACATTAAACATACATTTATGTTTGAATTCTAAAATTACAACGGCAAAATCGTAAGGTCAATCAATGCATTCCTTAGGATTTTTTGGATATGATCCTATAGAGTTCACTTTTATAATTCACATCTTCATTAGATTGGTATGTGAAGTAAGTGATTGATAACAGACCTCCCCCCCCCCAAAAAAAAAAAACAACCTTACACTGAATTTGAGCATAATTTTTAGGGGAAAGGAAATCCCATGTTTATATTATCAAGATTATCTCAAAGGTTATCGAAAGAACTGGCATGCTGATTGTTTTCATTTGGGAAGATTTGGCTGAGGATAGAGTTAAATGAAAAACTATAATTAGACAAGCTATTAAAGTATTTTAGAATGGATAGGATTTTGCAAAAGTAAATAAAAATTAGTGACATAGAATGGCAAGTAAATAGAATAACAATTCAAAGCATTCTACATGAAACTTATTTGTGGAAACTAATTACTCTGTATAGATACCACAAAACTAATCTCTAATGTATCATTATTATTTGTAATTTTTGTCTTGTAATTGATATGGTCATAATTGTTTACAAGTGGCTGACATCAGTGATGATGATAAGCATTTATGTTGCAATTACAGCATTGAAAAAAAGATAACAGATCTCAGATAGTGTCAAACTCTGAATTTTTTTATCCAATTTCAATAGCAGTGATAGATTACTAGATACAGGAAAGAAATATTCTTAATAAATACTAAGAAAGTTGACTCCACACCTCCAAAACTTTTTATAGCAGTTTGGAAGGAAATGGGATGCAGGTTAAAATGGAAATCTGAAGAAATAAAAACAGAGATTACTGAACTTATCTAGATTTTGCAGATTCTGTGGCTGTTTTGTAAACAAGGCCTCAAAGCTTTAGAAAGTATTAAAGAATTATCAGATAAAAGAGGAAAACAAAAAAGAAAATAGAGATAAAGATAAATGTCAAAAGGTCTATAAGTAATATCAATAATGTAAGTAATGTAAATAATGCCCATTGGGTGAAGTTAATATATGATAGTTGGTCATGTGATTGTATAAAAAGAAATATCTTGAAAAGGTTTCATTAAGAAATGAAAGCTGGGTTGATATATTAAATAATTGTATTATTTATAGTGAATTGTCTGTTTCAAGAAGATTAAGTCATTAAATATATATATACAGTATCTCCGAATGAGGTTTAAAATCACATTTGGATGCCATCTTCTATATATTTATTTTGTCAACTTGTCAGTTCTGGTGCTGAATTGTCATATGACCTCCCAAGCAACGAATAATTGATTATTTTATTTAGTGAATTAATGAAAAGAGATTTATAGATTCCAATAAATATTACTCTAAAATAAAATTAAAAAATGAAGCTAATGATTTTTTTCCTTACTTTAAATAATTAAGAAACAATATTAGAGTACTGTACTCATATAAGAATTTTCAGATGTAGAAGTAGTGCATTTTCCTATCATGCCTACATCCTGGGTTTGAATCCAGATTGAGTTAAAATTTATTTGAGAGGATTAGGATGTTTTTGTTAGATACGTATCCAATAAACCAACTCAGTTAGGCAAATGTGTATCTAGTTATTTTTAATTAGAGAGCAAAACGAGGATAGAAAACTTGCTCACATCTTCCCACCTGACGATTTGCAAATATTGGCTTCTCTTCTAATCTTGTCAAAAGAACTATTGGAGAGACTTTTGATGGGCATTGAAGTATTTATTTTAAAAAATTGTTTTATTATTTTCACTGATCCATTTATGTTGTTATATGGATGCTTTTTTTTGCATGGTTTAGTGTAGTAGGAGTGCAAGGTCCATAGATTGAGACTTCTTTCTGCCACTTATGGGGTCAAACTCCTTGTGAACCAAGTAATAAATCACCCCTTTATTCATTTATTCATTTACTATTGCCTTCAGAGTTAGTGCAATGGTAAAGTGGAAACTCTACAGCTCAAGGTTCATGGATCATGCCACAATTATGGTTGCGGACGCTTGAACTTCTTATGAACTCTGGAGGAATTAAATCATTGGATTATTTTATTTTGTATAGGATATTTAAATTAATAGTATAATTTCAACTTCTGCATTAAAATCGTTAATTATTTAATATTTATCACTACGGATAAATCTACAAGCACATAATAATATTTATAATCGATTATATATATACTGGAATTATGAGACATCTGAGCAAATATGTCACGAATCTGAAAACTAAACCAGTCGCTATCTGACTAATACATTCACAATTAGAAAAATTAGCGAAAGTCTTTTGAGTGCCAAGCGCAAGATAAATATCCTTGAGGGATATTTACTCGTATTTAATGGTATGGTTAGTAAAGGGTTAACGTAAATTGTCGGCGTCGATTAAAATACTCTCGCACTCGTGAATTTTAAAACATCTTACGGATTTATTAAAAATGTTAGTTTGATATGGGTTTTTTAAAAAAATTCTGACATTTATTTTGTTTATATTTTTACTTCAAGATTACTTTGATTAAACACTTCCAGCGTTTGTTTTTAACGACATCTCCTAAGAAACCTCTCTTCCCGAGGAGATCAAGCCTACTGATTGTCACGCTGGATTTACCGCGTCGCTCACGCGCGCTTATCAATTCCGTACTCTGACCGTATACGCTAATCTAAAAATTATTTGAAGAGAAAATGTGCGTCTCGGGAGAGATTGAACAGAGGACCAAGTTGAGATAAACCTCAAGATTATGGTCACATGTCAAAATGTTACATTAGATAAGGAACGAAAAGACAAAAGTGTTTAATAATTGCTAAAGTTATATCGTTTCATTAAGAAGTACAATAAGAACCATTTAATTTTATTAAGCAAAGTACATCAAACATTATTAATTGGCTGCATTGCGAAAAAGTAAATGAATACGCGCACGCACACATAAATGCTATATTACTGAGATTATTCTTTATAAAAATAATAATAGGGCTGATAGAAAGTAATACCATGTATTAAATATTAAAGTAAAGTAGGCTAATACTTAACTGAAATTAACTGCAAAATCTAATGCTATGATTAACTAATCTGTTTAAACTTTGAATAGATAAAATTCATATTAGTTCCAGTTTAGCGATAATCAATTTGTATTATACATCTACACGGTTTTATAGATAATAAATACAGGTTATTTTCAACTTTGTATGTAATCTTTAGACTTGACCAATGAACTAAATACTATTGAATATAAGTATATTCTATTTGATATATGCGTAATATATGTTTATAGGTAAGTATTCAGTTAATGGAATAGGTTAAAATATAATATAGTTTTATTAAGTAAATATTTTGGTGACAGAATGCAGTTATATATTTTGTAGTTCTGAAGAAGGTTAGTATAGAGTCTGAAACGTAAACTTTAGGTAAATAAATAAAAATTGCATAGAAATGAATGCACACAGAATGAATTAATATTAAACATATACAAACGAATAATAACATTTTGTCAGCACAAAAAAATATAAAACGGCTAATTGCAATAAGATTCTTGCTCTACATCAATTTAAACATTGTCACAAATTAATTATGATATAAACAAAGAAATGAATGGAGATATTTTCATGTAATTACTAGATAATATTTACTAAGGCTGTAACCTTTAGGAATAAGCGTCTGAAAAATTCGATGGTAGGGACCTCTACAGGTCTTAGCCACAAGCTTTCTCTAGGAAGAAAAGTATAAAATTTATAATTACAACTTTAAATTATCGTAATAGATTTCTTACTATAAGATCTTTCCATTGACTCGTTGTAAATCGTAAGATTTCGCGAGTATTAATGTATAATAAGAATTGTGGACTTAATTAGTGAAGTATTGAATAGCTTCACACTCTTAGATCTAACCACTTCAGCTTCACCTATTCATATATAAAAGTAGGTTGAAGTAAAGAAGGTTTCCCTCTTTTCTTCCTAGCGAAAGCTTGTGGCTAAGACCTGTAGAGGTCCCTACCTTCAAATTTTTCAGACCTTTATTCCTAAAGGTTACAGCCTTAGTAAATATTACTTAATATAATAATGTGCGTTTAATAAAATTTATAATTGTAATTACTAGAGAAATGTGCTAACAATGATGTTGCTAAGGAACCATCAATTACTATTGGCAGCCTTTAAGCTAAACTATTTTCTCTAGTAGTTCTTAATAGCTTTTTGGTCTTTGACTTTAAAAGCATATCCTCTTTTATTTTTAACCCAAAATGTAATATGGATTTAAATCCAGATATATATTTCTAAAGTATGATGACATAGAAGAATCTCATTTTCTTTTTATATCATGTAAATATTATTTCATCTCCTCCAGAAAGTTATTAGTTAAAATAAATATTTTCATGAATACATTTTATAATGTCGGAAATGAGTGGGGATATATGTAAAGAGATGGGATAAATAATTCCATTGTAAAAAGATTGAGAAAGAAACTAATTAGTAAATGTATTTGATTCTATAGAAAAGAATTTGCAGAATATATGCCTTATTATATTTTTAATTTTCAACAACATATAATAAGAAGAGTATAATAAAAAAGTTGATAAAAAGATATATTGCTCAATTATTCCAATTTAGGATTATTGATAATTTGGGAGGCTTAAAAATCAAGAAAACAAAATTTCACCTGTACTCAATGCTAAGTCTATATTTTCACACATATAATTAAGATTATCTAACTAAGGGTATGTCATTCCTTTAATCACAAAAATGATAGGTTGTGTGATAAACACATACACACAAAAAGTATACATCTGAACAGACGTATATAATAAAAAAAAGGTTGACCCTACTACTACTCACCCTATTTCTATTTTTTTCTTAATATTATTCATTTGAAAAAAGTTTTATATGATTTAAGAGAAATATATATATAATTTTTTGCTTTATCTGTCCTCTAACTCTTTATCAAGTAAACTTAATATTTTTCAATGCTTGTCATCAAAATTATAATATTCAACACATTTTTTCTTTATGATGTGGATATTTCATAATAATATATCAGTTTCTTCATAATTACTTGGTCATATTTATTTTCTTAAAAAAATAGATTTAAATTTGGTCCATTATTTATTTCCCAATTTCATGATCAAAAAATAAGGCTATAAAAATAAATACGTCTATTCTCAATATACTTTTTTTTTTTAAGTGTCATAGCATCGGCCGGGACGCGAACCCGCAACCCGGGCAACTGCTTGTAAGGCAGTCGCTCTGACCTCTTACCACCAATGCAAGACTTTATATATATTATAGAAGCCTTGATTTCAATTTGATATTGATTATTTTAATGTGTAGTAAACCAGAAACAAAATTCTGATTCCGAACACAATCTTTGTTAAAATCATATATATGTCTTTCAATCACAGTTTTGACATCTCTCTTTCTAACCTTTGATCTACAGTTGGCCATTTATTAGTTGTAGATCAAAGCCATCTCTAATATTTTTTCTCAATGGTACATAGAAAAGTTTCCTTTTGTATATTAATTCAGGAACTTAAATCTTCATATTACATTTTTTGTGTGTGTGTGCTTGAAATGTTAACCTCACTTATTTGTTGACTGTTCTTGATGTTTAATAAGCCCAAATTAATATCCTCCCCCCTTATTATTTTTATGCTTGAAACTCAAAGCAAATATTTGCACAGTAAAATTAAATATTTAATAATTTCTGGAATTGATAGTTCTCTAAAATTAAAATAAATTTAACAAGAGTTTAAAGCCAATTCATCCGCTACCTTAGATTTTTTATACAGGGCTTTCAGCCAGGAAAAGCAGATCGATGTAATTAGATAAAAAATTAAAAAAAAAAAACGAAATCCGAAAATTAATATAAAAAAAATAATTCATTATCATCTGCTAAGCTGCATAAATTGGTGAATATATGTTTTTTGATTAAAAAAAGATTTTTGGCAATTCGGAAATGTAATATGGTAAAATAATAAGGGAGGATAAAAGTATAATGTTGATTCAGAATGTGTGTTCATTTTATTTTTATAATCGGTACAAAGACCCTCACGTGATGACACCAGATAACACATGGCCAACATCAATAATTTTTGTTGTCATTATAAAGTAAAGAATTGATACATTTTATTATGTCCTGTATAATTTCACTACGTAGTTGTAATGGAAATAAAAGCTAAAAAAGGTATTTATATCAAAATTCAATAAAGTGTGAATTTATCAATTATCATCATAACATTTTTGATCACTATAAATCCACTGCAGGATAAAGATCTCTCCAATCTATAGCTTATATTCTCTAATTACTCCACTTTCTCTTGTTATTCCAATGGTTAAGTGATAAAAATGTACCAGGTAATTGAAGAATGCAGTAATAATCTTGATATTTAAGAAAGATGATAAAGAAGATATTAGAAATTACAGACCTATTGGTTTTTTATCAGTTCCATACAAAATTTTTATTAAATTACAACTCATCTGCTACCAAACAAAAGAGCAAGCTGGATTTAAAAATGGTTTTAAAATAGTGGATTATATCCAAGTATTGAGAAAAGTTATAAAAAAGATCAATGGATATAAATTGTGATTATTCTTAGATTTTTAGATCATGAAAAAGCATTTGATTCTATAAGTACTTTTGCAATGATTAAAACCTCAATTCAGTAAAATATTGACCCAGTGTATTGACATATTCTAAAGAATATTTATTAAAATGCAAAAGCACTGATTGGTTATATGGTGATAGTAAGTGGATGACCAATAAAAAAGATATAAACAGGCTGATTCCATATCTCCAAAACTTTTAACAGCTGTTTTATAAAAGTATTTTGTGGCGTAAAATAAAAAGTTAAAAGAATAAAAATAAATTTAAGTCAACCTGATTTTGTAACCGATGTAGCTGGTGCATATAAGATTTAAAATTTTCAAGAAACATATAAGACATCAGATTAAAGTAAGAAAGCAGGACTAAAAGTACTCAAAAAATTCAAGTTAAATAAATTTTCTCAGAAGAAGAAAATAAAGCTGATAATAACGATTTAAAAGAAGTAACAAATACTAATATCTCGGTCAGATTATTAATATAGCTGAACAAAAAATTAAACCAGAGGATTAAACTTGGATGCACTGCTTTGGTAGAAGTAAAGTAAAAGGATAGTGTTTTCAAAGGAAAGTTTTTAGTACATAATATTTTATCAGTTTTTAATTATGGATCTAAAACTTGATTGCTTAATTAAAAAGCAATTCTGAGACTTCACACCACTCAACAAATTATGGAGAAATCAAAACACTAAATAAATCGATGAAAAAACAATGAAATATCGTAGACATCATTGAAACAATGAAGAGACGAAAGTACAGCTGGGATTTCAAGAACAGATAAAAAATTATGGGCAATGGAAGTTTTAAGCTGAAGGTTAAGAAATTGTAAGATCTAGAAAAAAAACCCATATGTAAGATGGATGGATAAAATAAGAAAGTTTGCTGGTTTGACGTGGATAAGAAAACTAGAGACTGAAAAAACTAGATTAAAATTGGAGAGACTTTCATCCAGTAGAGGATCTATAATGAATAAAATGAAGATATATAAATATTAAAATATAATAATGATGGATTATAAATATATATTAGTTAATCGGAAGTGCTTTCAATTATGTTGTAATCATTATCAACTGACATAACTTAACTTTAATATTTTATTGGAACCAGCCAAAGTAGGTCAATTTTAAATAATACGACTGATAAAACTCTTACATCCCATTTACACCTTCTTGTTAAAACATTGTTTTAAATATCCTTTTGTTATTTTTCATCCCATTCCCACTTTCTTGTTAAAACGCACTAGTTTTAATTTGTTTATGTTTTTTATTAAAAAAATAATTTTACTTATTTTCGTTCATACATTGTACAGGCTTAAACCTGCATTTATATATGTAATGTATGTGGGACTCGAACTCAGACTTTTACTCGACCCACTACTCTTAATGCCATCTCATATTGCTGACCCACCTGATCACCACATGTTGAAAAGATAAATAATCACCAATAATACGTATTTCATGCTAAACCAGCAATCATCAGTTGGTCTAGATTATTATCCTCATACATATATATAATCAGTGCTCAGCTTTATATTAAGATAGCCAATCTTCGTACTTTAATGGACAGGCTTCAAACTATTCCAACTCACAACTCTTCAGTCTTCCATTTCATTGAAAATCTGATGATGGAATGTCAAAGCCCATGCTAGTGCCAAGGTTGTCATCCTACCCATGTTGACGTATTAGTTATTCTGACCACTCAGGTACAGGAGAATAATCCTTTTATACATACATATGCGAGGGATGGGCAAAGCTTTTACACACTATTTATATAAATTAATACATTGTACAAACTTAAAACTGCATTTATATATATATAATATATGCGGGACTCAACTCAGACTTTCACATGACCCACTACTCTCAGTGCCATCTCATATTGCTGACCCAACTGATCACACACATGTTGGAAAAAATAAATAATCAGCAGTATGCAATATATTTACTTCCTGTATAATTTTATTTTTTAATATTTATGTAATTTGAATTGCGATATTTAGCCAGGAAAATTTTAAAAATTTTCTTATTTAGATTATTTATTCAATATAATTTTTGAAGCCATTAAAATTTACATTTTATTTTGTTTTTCATAGGTTATATCATGAAAAGAATTAAATATTTGTCAAGCGTTGGTAATCGAGAGGTCAGCGCAGCTGCCGTGCAAGCAGTTGTTGCGGGTTCGCTTCTCGGCCGATGCTTTGACATATGGAAGAAAAAAGAATTAAATATTTTGTTTTGCTTAAATTTGCTTCATAATGTGAATTATGGATCAATTTCATAAATGTCTTTATTTTTCACTATTTTTTTTAATAATTATTATTTTTAAATCTGAATACATTTCACTACTTGTTTATATATATATATAATTTTATAAATAACTGCAAACAATTATAAGGATTAACTTATTCAATTCTTTTTGCAGGACAGATAGAATCTTCTCTACATTCTTAATGGATAAAACACCGTTGAGCCACGCTCAGGGATGAATTTAAAAAATTATTCTTGCATAAAAAGCATTGATTATGTGACGAAGTTACTTAAAAAATTATTATTTGGAGTAAAATAATAATTATTATTATTTTTTTTTTTGTATTTAGTGAGATTTGATGGAAATAGGTTTAATATTATTTCAAGGAGCAATGCTTTTCTTTCTTTTTATACCATCATTATTATTATTGGCGGTTTCTTTTGCCATCTATTTATTATTTCTTTACAGGAATATATTATATGAATTGTTGTTTTCTAAGAATCAAAGCTTTTATCTCTTTTATGTCGTGACTCTTTTATGACTATTTATAAGTTCTTTTCCTAGAACACACATAGTTTTTTTTTTTTCATTGTGTATTTTTTTGTTTCAATCACTATTGGGGGGGGGGGGCTATTTACATTAATATCGTTAATATTAATAACCACATGATTTCATATATATTTTCAAGACCAGGGTGTCTTTGCCTTACTCTAAAACCATTTATAATAAACTATGTCACAGTTACCAGATGATATAACGCTATAAAATCCCCATTTATCTGTCTGATTTCTGGCTTTTGTCTTCAAAACTAGGATTCAAACTTGGAGCTAATGCACTTATGCATCTAGCAGTGAATAGCCTTGGGTTTGAAGCCATAAGTTTTTTTAAGTGTCAGGTTGTTAATCTGAATAATATATAAAACTAAAAGATGGGTACTAAATGCATAAAATCACTTAGAGCCAGTTTTGAATCCTAGTATTCACTAATGAAAAAATCAGTCATGAGGAAATGAAGGTTTTATAATATTAGACCATCTGATAATCATTAGTTACTCATTTCTACAATAGATGTCTCTTAGAGTATGGTTGAGATATGGATAGTAAAAAGAGTTTAAATATATATAGAAGTAAACTGAACATTGAGTATGAGTTAATTTATGATAATAGCAAGGAAAGTAGTTTACTGTTCGAACAGGATTTTTAGCAACAAGGGTATATGCACGTAAATAGAAAAATGTGGGTGTTTTAGTCTGCTAAGAAAGGCATAAAAAATATTAGGTATCTGTTAATTGAATGTAAATGCTTGAAAGCAGAAAGGATACAAATAATGAAGTTATGGAAGACTAAATATAAACAAAGTGATTATACAGAAAGTGCGTTATTGGTTTTTATGCTGGGTTTGGGAACAGATAAGGGGATTTAGATATGAAGGCCATGGAGTTGACAAAGATTATGTTGTGGAAATGGGATGGAGCAGGATATGGAGAAACTTAGGGTGGAGAATGGAAAGAGAAGGTAAAGTGGCTAACAGGTTTGTCTGTACATAGTTGCTGAAAGATTACTGACTCCGTATAAGGAGAAGTCACACTGCATCACACCACATCACATCAATTGCTTTTGTAGACTACCCTCCCTAATGAGACTTCAAAACTTTTGCTAACAATTTCTTATATATATACAATTTATTTTAATTGCAAACTTTATTTTATTTTTCAATTCTTTTTTACATAGTCAAACTGATGAAAATGCTTAGAAATTTTTTTTAAAAATCTTTTTTATTATTTTAAGTGAATTGTTTATTTGAAATACATTTCAATTTTTTCAGTTTTTATTTCTTTCTTTTGAAATAAATAATTGATTTAACTGCATTTAAATTCAAATCAAAATTGTATTATTTATTAGTGTTATTTATTTAAGTTTAAATAAACAAACATTGCAATAACAATATATAACACAGCTTTTTATTGAAGGAAAGTAAGAAATTGGGTTTACTTAAGTTTAGATAGCACCATGAAATTAGTAAAGATTAGGATGGTTTAAAAATTGAACTTAAGAAAAGCTCCTTGCCTATTATTTCAGTCAAAGTTTGAATAGTTTAAACCTTTGTTAGCTTGGATTATTTGTAATTAAAGTTTATTATCATTTACAGACAAGTATAGCCATTCGAACCTTAAGAGAAAAAGAAAAAAAAGATAAAAAAATATATACTAGAGATATACGTTTTATAATGAGTACAACAATTTAATCCATAATTTACAAATATGTTCACTTTTAGACCACACTGACCTATTTAATATTACTAATCGTTAGCAAACGTTTCTTTCTGAAAAACTTCAACACGCCATCTATTGTTAGTTTACTCAATGTATTTCATTTTTAGACATATCCCAAGAAAGCAATTCATAATCACTTTTTGAGTGACTTTGAGGTAATGTTTGTTAGATCATTGAAGTCTACTTCTTTTGTGGAAACTATGTACAAGTTCACCATAAAACACCCTCACTAGGAAGTCTTGTATTGTTTTCATTTTAGTGCCCACTCTAAGAAAGATGTATTTTTACAATAGTAAACTCTGGATTATCACATCCATAAAATTAAAAAAAAACATGTTGATTAGTTTTATGATGTTGCTTTCATATTTTAAAAAGTTTTGGGGGTATCCGTAAATGAAATTTTCTAATGTCTTTGCATTATGCTGCTAGAGATCCAAATCTTTCTTCCATACATTAAATTAGATAAAATAACATCTCTTTATATCTCAGTGTGATGAAAAATCCTACATCTTAATTGGCATTTGTGCTGCATCTCAACATTTAAGCCTATCTTTCCATTTAAAAGACAATCATGATAAGTGGCTCGCATTGCCAAATTTATAATCATTCCAATTAAAGCTTGTGGAACATATTTTATCCATAACTAACTGGTAAAGACTTGAATTTCAACCATTGAAGTCAAGCTATGTGTTGCCCTCAATACATTAGGCACATGTAGAAATGTATGTGTTTTCAAAATCATCCACACTAGATAACAGAGACACATCCAAATCTCAACACTAGATTTTTGCTTTTGTTCTTAATCAATGAAAATTGCTGGATTTGCATTTATAAATGGCAATGAAATAGAGAAAATGAAAGCAATTACAGCTACTAATGTAGATAATGAGCAAAAAATCATATGATGCCTTGTTTAAAAATATTGTATAAGACACATATTTAATTAAATACTTTTCAAATACTGGTTGAACAAATCCTAAATTTATTCAACGTTTCTTAAATGAATATTATTGACATTGTTATTATTATGAAAGTTAAAAGTAATGGAAGAATGGATGATCCTGAATTACTTTATAGCAATCTGATGAATGATTTTTGAGATCTATATTATATATATGTAATCACAAAATTGTGGGGTAAAGTGCCATCAGTGATAGACAAATTTAACACTAGATCATAGTGATTAATCAGTTGCTTAGTTACCTCAATAAATCCTTAGAAATAAACTAAACAACTGCACAATAAGCTTGGTAGCTCACCTTAAAAGTGTTGAATATTTTAATAAAAAATAACTCAAGAGTAAACTTTTTCTTTACTACACTGCTGACATCTGTGAAAAATTTGAGTAATCAGTAGATACTAGATAATTGATCTAATAAAATTCATATTCACTGCCATCCTATCTATATTCATAGATTAGTTTCTCATTTATGGCTACTATGGAATAGAAAAAATAACATTTGCCATTGTAAAGTATTTTAGAAGTAGAAGGTCACGCAATACTTTTTGGTTTTTTAAAAAATATTAAAAAAAATTACAGTAACTTTGTCCCTGAAATATAATAAATGAAAGGCAATACTTGTACCCAGAGAAAGCATTGAAAAATATTAACTATAATTTTAATGCATTTTAGGTGCTGAGCATAATATATATACATATAAGATTGTCTAATTTCACCATAAAGATTACATTTTTCACTAACAAAAACATTAGTAATTTTTTTTACATAAACCTAAAGACTGAGTACTTTTGGAATATCAAAGTATCTATGAATATCCATGTTCACATTGCTCAAAAATCTATGTAAGTCAATTTAGTAGATGAATTAATGTCAGAATTAGGGAGTGTAAATTAAATACATCAGCTTTTACTTTGCATTTTTTAAAAATTAGTTACCTGACTTTGATAATGATAAAATATTTGATAATTTGGAAACATGATTTGAGAGCCACGAATGAGTCTATTAAAATATTAAAAAGAACAAATATTTTAAATAAATCTAATAAAAAACAATGTATTCTGGCTTTATAAAAACCACTTATTTTTTCTCTTTCTTCTAAAATCAACTTGAAATCAATTAATTATAAAACTGAAGAAAATAAACATTTTGTTAATACATGTATTCTGAATAATTAACCATCAAATATTCATAAGAATGACTATTTTTTATTTTATGCTTAATCTCATTATTATTTAAGATCTACAGTTTTTCTTAAAGACCTTAACCTTGACAATGGCAAATATTATTTCATCATAATGTCAGAAATTCAAACAAAATAATGCATAAGTTTAAACCAAAATATACTTTATTTAATATATATATTGTGACTTTCAGTTCTTATTGTAAAACTGCAGGTTAACTTTTGTAGCATTATATTTTAAAAAACTTATATGGTTTATTTTTACACAGTACAAGCTATTATAATAGTTGTGATTATAGGACATTTATAATTTATTAATCATGTCATAGTTGCTATTATAAGATAGTATTAACCTAAAAACAGTCTTATAAAAATGTATTTTAATAATTTTTAAACTTATTAGTTTATATTCTCTATAATTATAAGTGCCTAATCATAAATAATTATTTATTTAAAATATATCTCAGTTCGACACATGCTAGAGAAGTAAAGTTAAAATAGATTTGGCTTAATTGTTGTATCTTTTTACTAAATTAAAATAGCATAAAAGATCTTTAAAATAGGTTTAAAATTTAGAATGGGTCTTAAACATTTAAGCTAGTTTTAAATAAAGCATGTTATTTAATTTTTTGGTAATTTAGCTATTCCATTTACAGTCTAATTAAAAGTACAGTTATAAATGATAATTTCATAATATTATAATCTAGTTTTAATTTTAGAAAATCTTAAAGTTTAGCTAATTAAGACTCTTGCTATCTTTTAAATTTAATAATTAACTAATGACTTTAAATTATTCTTTCTAGATGAAGAATTAATTATTAGTAAGTGTGGAGCATGGGCTTTAAAGTTGTTAATTGTTCAAAAGTACTTCCTGGTTGTAAAATTAATGTTTAAAGTTAATTTAAGTATCTAATATTTTAAATGTATCTATTTAAAAAAATAGATACAGTATAAATTCATCAGTGTGAAAATTAAAAAAAAAGAATAAAATGTACTTAATGTATTTTTTATTATTGTAATGACTTTTAATATTTTCTGATAAATAATTTTAAATCAATAGCAATTGATTTTAAATAATGATTGGTTTAAAAAAAGTGATGTAATAGTTATTTTGTCTGTAATTTTCAAAAATATATTTTTAATTGGATTTATTTTCAGAATTCCAGCATGACAATTAAAAATCATGACCTGTTAACTAATCTAGATCACATAAATTAATCAGGAAACCATCAATCATCCAATCATTTTCTATCACATCTTACTTTATATAAAGTCTGCTTTACTAAACTGACACACACATCATTTTTTCTAGTGCTTTAAAGTTGTAAATTTTTATAACTAATTTTATTTGTTGATTTAAGTAAAATATGCAGTGCTTAAATAATTATCTATTCAGGTTTTCTTTTAACCTAGACTTTCAACATTTCAAACTATTCTAACTTCACTAAGAGAAATTGTACTACACAACTCATGTATATACTTTAAGAAGAGACATATTGTTTTATCATATTAAGACAGTGGTACACATTGTAAGAAGTTTTACTAATTCTAATTTATTTGTTTTATTATATTCAAACTTTATTTTAAGAAGGATAATTCTTAAATTAAATACTTGAACTTTTAAACTATTTTTTTTTATATTAATTCTGAAAATAACTTATCTACTACTTTTAAAAGAGCTTTAGAAACAATGTTTATTTGAATACTGAATATCATTATCATTTTTCAGAGCATTTTCTTTTGGTTGATTTTAATACTGTTATTAAATTTCAAGTTTTATCCAAAATAGTAGGATCCTAAAACAACAAAGAAATTCAGAAAGCCACAAGCTAGAAACTACTCTGGGAATATTGGATGAGTAGGCACTAGATAGGAATTTTATACACAAGCCTTCTGGCATCCATTGATTACTCTGGCTTGCACTGAGTGGCACTACTGTATGGAGAGTTTTTCCTGTTTTAATAACAGTTATGAGCAAGCATAAGAAATGGTGATCATGTGATTTCTACTAGCACTTATATTTATTATGTTTGGACATATATGGGAAAAAAGTTTTTAATTCTGATATCCATTGGTATATTGGGGTTGTTAAGAATCTATTTTAAAAGTCCTAATAGTTGTGTAAATTCATTTATCCTCTAATGATAAATCTACCAAGAATTAGCAAGAATGAAACTATCCTCCAGTCATATGATATTTTAGGACACCTATAATTGGTAAGTAGCTTTCATACTATAAGTACTCTAAATTGATACATTTAAAATTGCATCAAATCAACATAAAAACAACATATGTATAACCACAATTCATCTAAAGTGGTCGGCAATAAAGACCAATAAAATACTTTAAGACAGAGGCAAACTCTCCATACATTAGTGCCACTATGTGCACACCAGAGTAATCAATGGATGCATTAAGGTTTGTGCATAAAATCCCTATCTAGTATTGACTCACCCAATACCCCAGACTAGTTTCTAGTTTGTCACTTTCATCAGTGAGGAGCATTGGATTTGAGAGTACTGCATCTAGATCTTAGCATCTAATGCAATCCTCCAGCAGTCACCTTTTACCTTATTAACTAACTATAAAGCTTTGAGTTTAAAAAGAAAACACAAAAATGTTATCAATTCAAGTTTATTAGCTTGTATAATTGTATATTAGAAATCGAAGAATTCAGTAGGACATTTTTAAAAAGTTCAGATCATACTAGAATCAAAGTAAATAATAATAATAATAATAATAATAATAATAATAATAATAATAATAATAATAATAATAATAATAATAATAATAATAATAATAATAATAATAATAATAATAATAATAATAATAATAATAATAATAATAATAATAATAATAATAATAATAATAATAATAATAATAATAATAATAATAATAATAATAATAATAATAATAATAATAATAATAATAATAATAATAATAATAATAATAATAATAATAATAATAATAATAATAATAATAATAATAATAATAATAATAATAATAATAATAATAATTCAATTCAATTCAATTCTTTATTTATTTAATGTACATATCAACAGCATTTAGCCAATTATAGATTGCACAGTAATACAAATCTAAATAAGCATTAAAAAAATAATAATAATAATAATAATAATAAAATAAATAATACCAATAAAATAGAAAATCAATAAAATGCACAAATAAATAAAAAGGCAATATATCAAATGAAATTAAGGATAATATTTTTTTATGAGGACTTGAGTGAATTGTTTAAAATCCAAATTAAAAACATCATCATTACCAAAATCTTTGTTATAAGTTCTAGGTAAACGAAATAAAGGGGAAAATCTTAATACATCAGATTTACAATTTTTCAGTTCAAAAACATTATGAGTACGAGTATTATAATTTTTTTTTTAATACCTAAGTTAGAAAGCAAATTAGATACAGAAATATTCTGGGAGATGAATTTATGAAGAAGTTTGAGATCTCTTGTTTTTCGTCTCAGTAGTAAATCAATATAGTGTTCATTACTTAAACTATTTAATTTTGCAAATTTGTCAAAAACAGACTGAATTCTTATGATATCTGTCCTGTTATGAGGATTCCATATAATTGAACCATACTCCAAGATGGGAAGAACTAAGGATATAAAAAGTTTAATCTTTGTAAATTTATTAAATGCTTTTCCATATCTGTAAATAGCTCCTACAATTTTAAGAGATTTATTCACCATAAAATTAATGTGATTATGAAAAGATCCATTATTGGAAAATATTATTCCGAGATCTCTTTGATGATCATTTGTTATAATTTTAGAGTCCCCAATATAATAGGAAAACCTTAAGACTTCAGATTTTCTAGAGTAAGAGACAATGGAGCACTTATCCATATTTATATCTATATAATTATATTCACACCAATTCAAGAAATTATCTATATCACTTTGAAGTAAAAAACAGTCATTAATAGAATAAATATGCCTAAAAATTTTGCAATCATCTGCATAACATAGAAGATGTGAAAATTTAATGCATGTTTTTAGGTCATCAATGTATACATTAAATAATAAAGGTGCAAGAACACTGCCTTGAGGCACCCCAGTGAAGCAATAATAAGGTAATGACAATTTACCATTAAACCTCACACAAGACATTCTATCCCTAAGAAAAGAGTCAAACCAATTAATTAATAATTTAGAAAAACCTAACCTACAAAGCTTCTGAAGAAGAATTTTATGATTAACTCTATCAAAAGCCTTGGACATATCAAAATAAACAACATCTAACCTAGATTGATTCTCAATTGAATTTGAAATGTGATCAAAAATAGTTAGCAAATTTGTTTCAATGGACCTATTAGGCAAAAATCCATGCTGCTCTGGTGCCAAAACCTTAGAGACATCCAAGATAATTTTATTATACAAACATCTTTCAAAAATTCGAGCAACAGTGTGTAGAATTGAAATAGGCCTATAGTCACTTACCAAATCTCTAGATCCTTTCTTAAAAATAGGAACAACTTTAGCAATTTTAAGGGATGTAGGAAAAGTACCATTTGCTAAAGAGCAATTAAAAATATGCAAAAGAGGAGAAGCAATGTATTCAGCACATCCTTTATAAATGAAAGCTGGAATATTGTCAAGGCCCACACTAGAATGTAATTTAAGCTGCCCAATAGCAAAAATAACATCAGATTCAATAAATGAATCAAATGTTATCCTTTCTTCAACTAGATCATTATTTTCAGTCAAATCAGTAAAAGAATTAGATTGTTTAAAAAGCTCTGAGAAATAATGAGAAAAATCATCAGCAACTAGATTAGAATTATTATTCTGTAATTTTTTTTTTGTAATACCTAAATCCTTAACTAGAGACCAAAATTGCAAGGGATTATCAGAAATATGACTTTCAGTATTTTGTATAAATTTTTGAAAATCTCTACGATATATAACCTTTGACAATCTTCTATAATTAATAAAATTGTTATAATAATTTAAGTTCTTAGTTTTCCAATATTTACGATGATGAAATGATTTCCTTTTAATAATTTCTTTAAGAGAAACTGAAAACCAGCGAGGAAAACGTTCAGTTAAAAAATTTTTCTTAGGAATGTATTTGTCAATTAGTTCACAAAATGATTGTTCAAAAAATTTCATACAGAAATCTACATCAGATGAAGAATACAAATTTTCCCAGTTAAAATTGGATAATTGTAAACAAAGACCCAAATAATTTCCTTTTCTGTAGTTTCTTTTCATAGTTTTAAAGGGACAGAGTCTATTAAATTTAATATTAATATAAAATTCTAAGGGAGGATGATGCAAGTCAATGGAAAAAGGAAGAGAAGAAGTAGTTAAACATTCAATTGTAGGAAAATTACTGAGAATATAATCCAATGTGTGATCATTAAAATTGGTGTATGGATTAAATTGTTTTAAATTCAACAAATTGCAAAACCGAATCATTCTCAATGCTTTAGGTGAAAAAGAGACAGAATCTATGATAGTAGTACCCGAATATAAATCCGGAATATTTAAATCTCCGGTAATAATAAAATTATCATAGCCAATCAGAAAATCTTCAAGTGATGTCAAAAAATAATCAAACTCCAACAACGACAAAGTGGGTTTGAGGTAAACATTACCCAAAATAAATTTAAAATTGTGATTTAAAGTAATTTCACACCATGTAGATTCACAAAAAGAAGAAGAAAAATAAAGTTCTTTATAAAAAACATCTTTATGAAGAGCAATCAGAGTACCACCACCTCGAGAAATATTATCCATAGATCTGTCAGTTCGCAAAATACTAAATCTATCATCAAGAAAAGAACAATCAGGAAATTGTTGATTTAGCCAAGTTTCTGTAAGTAAAATAAGATCAAAATGTTCTGTTTCAAAAAATTGCTTTATTTGAACACATTTAGTTCTCATACCTCTGACATTCATGTAAAAACAAGAAAGGCCTACCATGTTACCCACAAAGATAATGCAAACAACACAAATAAAAACAAAGAGAAAAAGAAAGAGATAAAGAAAAAATAAAAATAAAATAGATAGTAAAACAAAATAAATTCTCTTAAAACCTTAGAGAACTGGCCAGAGATCCATAAAAAAAAGAAATAGAAGCACCGCAAGGCCATAAATTAGGGGATATTATATCATTATGTTTATGTGCAGAAACAGAAATATAAAAACAAGAAGACTTAGAATTATTCATATTAACTTTATGACAAACAATACTAGTTTGTAAATTATTTTCAAGAAATACTGTAATATCTTTTGAACTTAGATCTACTGGCATATTAGAAAGAAAATATCTATTATAATTTATATTAGTATTAGAATAAACATTAGCAAAATTAGATTTATTAAATCCATGAGATATATTAATATTTTTAGTTCTTGAAAAGTCATTTTTACTAGACGATAAAGAGGAGTATCCAGAATGATTTAACCGATAGTTGCTATTTGAATGAAAGTCAAATGAATGTGGTCTATAAGCTGGAATGAATTTGGGAACATTATCTGGATAATTAAGAGTTTTATGTCTAACAGACTTAGAATAAACATTAGCAAAATTAGATTTATTAAATCCATCAGAAATATTAATTTTTTTAGTTCTCAAAAAGTCATTTTTACTAGAAGATAAAGAGGAGTATCCAGAATGATTTATCCGATATTTACTATTTGAATGAAAGTTAAGTGAATGTGATCTATAAGCTGGAATAAATTTGGGAGCAGTATTAGGATAATTAAGTATTTTGTGACTAATAGACTTTAGAGAAGATAAATTAACAGCAATACCTCCATTATATCTTTTGTCCATAAAAGAAGCCCTCTGTAAATTATGAGCTGGAATGACTTTAGGAACTGCAGCCGGATGATTTAGTATTTTAGATTTCACAGACTTTAAAGAAGATAAAGTAACAGGAAAACCTCTGTTATCTCTTTTCCCCATAAAAAAAAAAAAAATTGTGATTTAAATTTACCATGAGAAAAAAAACCAGAATCAGAAAAGCAATCATTAATGGAATTTACCTCAAGCCAGGATGAGTTATAAAAACATCTACTTTTAAATTTGGAATGAGGCAAATTCCTAAATACATTATTATTATTGTAATTAATTTCATCACTAACTAAATTAACTTCAGGAACATAATCATCCAATTTGATATTTTCACCAAGAACTCCAGGGCAATAGGCTGAAGATGAACATACAATGCTACCATCTTCAATAGCAGAAGAATGATCCCTAGCAATGGAAGAACTAAAAATTTGATCAGGATATTTACATTGAGTGCCAATATCAATAGCATTAACATTTTTACCAAGATCTTCAAGGCAATTGGATGAAGATGAACATACAATGTTACCACCTTCAATAGCAGAGGAATAATCTCCAGGAATAGAACTAAAAATTTGATCAGAATATTCAGAAGATGACAAAATGCCTTGAGTGCCAATATCATTAGTATTAACATTTTTACCAAGATCTTCAAGGCAATTGGATGAAGATGAACATACAATGTTACCACCTTCAATAGCAGAGGAATAATCTCCAGGAATAGAACTAAAAATTTGATCAGAATATTCAGAAGATGATACCATGCATTGAGTACCAATATCATTAGTATTAATAAGTTTATCTTTGATCACTGAAGAATTCCTACAACGATGAGACATTTCAATTATTAAATTATATATAAAAGAAATAGGAAGAGATAAAATCATTTCAAAAGAAAAATTGCTAGAATCATGAATAACACTGTCAATTAAACTATCTATATTCTCCAAATTATTAGCAGAGTCAAATTCATTAAATGCAAAGTTTCCAATATTATTATTTCCAATCTTAGGAAATAAGTCAATATTATTTGTGGATAAATCCATATCAACATCTACATTAGAAAGATAGTCTAAGGATGAAACAGCTTTATTATTGTCAAACTCATTTATAGCAAACCTACCAACACTATTATTTCAAATCTTGGGAAATAAGTCAATATTATTAGGAAGTAAGTCAATATTATTAGGGGATAAGTCAGCCTCAACATTAGAAAGATCATCTAGGAATAAAACAGTTTTATATTCATCACATTCATTTACAGGAGAGTTTCCAACATTATTATTTCCATTATTGATTTTATTTTTGTCAAATTCATTTACAGTAGAGTTTGAAGCATAATTATTCCCATCATTAAAAGATAAGTCAACATCTACCTTAGAAAGATTCTGTAAGGACAAAAAATCTTTATTATTATCAAATTCATTTACAATAGAATTTCTGACACAATTATCTCCATCAATTTTACTATCCATATAATTAGTAGACCTAACTATCTCAAACTCATCATCTAAAACAGGATTAACAGCAATATTATCTGCCAAAAATACCTTAGACATATTATTACACTCTATATATTTATAGAAGCCAGAACCAATCGTATGAAAAATATCAGCATCAACTTTACTTAATCTAAGACAAGAGGTATGAAACTTCCCCTGACATTGACCATAACAATTGATACAGTTAATAGGATCCAATATAACAATAGAACAGACTTTACAAACAGATGAAACTGAGCTAGAATCAGAGATTATATCAGTATCAGATAAAACAGAAAGAGATGCATTCATTGTAGAAATTTGGGAGACACAAGAATTCAAAATAACAGAAGCCTTCTTATAATAAGAGCTACAGTATTCACATAAAAATTCAGAGGTATTATTAATAGAATCAATGGAAGTATCTTTATTAAATAAATTATAACATACAATATGGTATCTAAGGCCACAAAAACCCAAGCATTTTAAAAATTTTTGTCTACCATAAATATCAGACAAACACAAACCACAAGGAAATTTAAAAGGTGCCATCTAAAATAAAACTAACAAACCAAAAAAAAAAATTAGATATAGGATAATAAATAAATCTTTTCTAAGTACCCAATTAAATCCCTACAACTAAAAATTATAAAGTGAATAAATACATTATAGTAAAATAATTTAAGTATAAAACAAACAATAACAATATCTGTTACTTAACAAAAAAAATTAACAAAATTAGAAAAAAAAAACATATTCAATGATACTATATATATAAAAACAAATAATGTCCAAAATAAAATTATTAAAAATATCAAAATCACTATGTCTTAATTATTTATGAAATAACATTTTATATCAATTGAAAATAAATCAGACAGTCTTTCTCCAAAACAATATAATAAATAAAATTTGTTATTTCTATTAACAAAGAATCCCTTATAAATGTTTTGTCTTCCATAAACATTGCATAAAGTCAAAGGACAAGCAATAATAATAATAATAATAATAATAATAATAATAATAATAATAATAATAATAATAATAATAATAATAATAATAATAATAATAATAATAATAATAATAATAATAATAATAATAATAATAATAATAATAATAATAATAATAATAATAATAATAATAATAATAATAATAATAATAATAATAATAATAATAATAATAATAATAATAATAATAATAATAATAATAATAATAATAATAATAATAATAATAATAATAATAATAATAATAATAATAATAATAATAATAATAATAATAATAATAATAATAATAATAATAATAATACAATCGAGATATTAATTAAAATGTTGGCTGCCACTGCAATACCTCGCACTATTTTATATGTTATAACCAACTTGTTGTTAAATCGGGATATACATATTACACTCAGTGGCAAAAATTCTGAATCTTTTACTCCAACACAATCAATCTCACAAGGATCCCCCCTGAGTGCTTTACTTTTCACCTTTTACATCAACCCTCTATTAATAAAAATCCAGCAAACATTCATTGGCATCCAAATACCAAACACATCTCAGCAGGTAACATGTATTGCTTATATGGATGATATAACTGTCTTCCTCCCATCTAAAAAACACCTACCAGCCTTGCATACAATACTACAACAATTTGCAGCTACACACAAACTCAGGGTCAATCTAAATAAGACGGCAGTTTGGTCTCTTTATAATGCAAAGCAGTACACGGGCATGTATGGGGGAAAGCCATCTGCTTTCTTGGGATTTCCCTTTTATATGAGTGCAAGTGCAATGAGGGTCAAGATCCAGAACAAACTCAAAGAAGAAACAGAGCGAATTACTACTTCTCTCTCAAAGGCATATCTTTCAATATACTCCAAGATCCAGCTATTTAACCAGCTAGCCATAACAAAAATCACCTATTACTCACCCATTATCACATTTTCTAAAGGTTTTATTAACAAAATCTCTTCTCTCTGTAATAAGCTCTTGTGGCAGAGGAAGACTGTGTCAATATCTGCAAAACAACTTACCAGACCACCTATTCACAATGGACTAGGACTTCATAGTATTTATATTTTCCATCTACAGAAGGCCACAAACTTAATAACATCCACAGTCAAACACTTTCCAATGCTTGAATGCCTACTTCAAATAACACCAACAGATAGACCACCCCCTGCTTATGACCAACTAGCATCAATGATCAATCATATAAAAACCACAGCTCCACAGATATCTCTTCAGACAATATACAAGCATTCATACTGGCAAATTTATTCATTAATCCATCCAAATCCAACCCATGACACCAATCTGACAATGCTGAAAATCAATAATCTACAATTACTCCGTAAGTTTAAAAAATGGTCACTGGAGCCAAAGTATTTTGATTTTTTGCTGAGACTAAACCTACAAGCACTGCCCACAACATATTTTCTGAGATATCGGAGACTATACACTAACATTGATCCTTTTTGTCCCCTGTGTCACAGGGCTGAAGAAACACAGGAACATCTATTCTATCTTTGTCCGGCACTAGACAGAATTCGAGTTATTATGATAGGAGCATATAGACAATCTAACACAACCCTTCAAACAATCATTAATTCATATTGCAAAGGCTCTATTCCATCAGTCCGTGCAGCCACTTTTATGCTTTATGCATACTGGTGCACTAGATGCACATTCACTCTAGGTAACAACACAAGGCGACATCCATCAACTTTCAATATCAAACTGGCAAAACTACGAGCCAGAGACAATAAAATTGCACATCCAGACATCTATGCAGCAACCTGGTCACTGATAACACAACAATCAAACCTCTAAGATGGCTCCCAATAACCAAAATCTATGCCCTCAACCAATATATATATAAAAAAAAATGTGGCAATTATCTACAAATAAAAAAACAGAATGTTGTCTTTGATTGCATAATATTAATATAAAGGACAGTAACAACAAAATCAGACCTCAAATACTGGAAAGCAAACTAAACCCAGCATGGCAATATACATCAAAGTTGAAGTTTTGCAAATTGAACAATGATAACCCAAGACTTTGGAGAACTATGATTAAAGCAAGCAGCACTCATAAATGTAACGTATACATATGTATTTTCACCCCCCCTAACAATGTTTAAATATCTTTCCCTCCTAAGTTAAGTTCCTTTTTTGTACATCACAGATACCAACTTAAACTTGGTTTACTCACTAGCAATGTAAATATATGTATACGAAGTGTCTTATAGCAAATGTAACTCTATGGTTATCAATAAAGTTCTTTTCTTTGAAACATAATAATAATAATAATAATAATAATAATAATAATAATAATAATAATAATAATAATAATAATAATAATAATAATAATAATAATAATAATAATAATAATAATAATAATAATAATAATAATAATAATAATAATAATAATAATAATAATAATAATAATAATAATAATAATAATAATAATAATAATAATAATAATAATAATAATAATAATAATAATAATAATAATAATAATAATAATAATAATAATAATAATAATAATAATAATAATAATAATAATAATAATAATAATAATAATAATAATAATAATAATAATAATAATAATAATAATAATAATAATAATAATAATGTTGAAGAATTTTAGTAAGTAGTATCTCAAAGTAATGTAACAAATAGAGTATACACATTCCCATAAACATATTAGAGATAAGTTTTAAATCTGTAATGTTAGTAAAATTTGCTTAATGCACTTTCATCTAATTAATTATATTAGTCATAATCATGGCATTGATGGTGGACTCATTAAAACAAAGTTATTATTTTTAGAAATATGGAATTTATAAGGGAAAATATTTAACCTCAACACAAAAACTTAGAAAAAGAAATGTATTTCTTCATTTTAAGTTAACTTTTACTGATTGTCTTCCTTCTCAAATAAATATTTAAACTTAAATATTTTGTAATATATTCCTACAAATAGTTTTGTAAAATATAACAGCAAAAATCATTGCTTAATGCTTTGTGTAGTTTAATACAGTGGTAATGTAACAGATTGGAGCTCAAAGCCAATGGATTCCATTCTGTCATTTCCAGTACCCAAACTTTTTATGGATCATGGCTCTATTATATCATTTATCGTACTTGAACTTCTCACGAACTCCCAAGCACTACATCATTTTATTATTTGCCTGAGGATTTGTGGTGCTGGTATATTAGATGTGGTAATATGTTGGACCATTTCCTTCACCTGTCATTAAACATTTAATGTCCAGACAATTTTAAACTGTATTTAAACTTTTCATAAGCAAACAAGTGTTAGTAATAACATACAAATAGACAACAAAGGTTAGTAGATTACACAACATTTCAGTATCGTTCTCCATTTTTCTTCAGGTGCTGTTAGATAATCAATGACAATATTAGCATAGGTACACCCTTTAAATTCTGGCTCTGCTTCAGGTGTTGTTGACTTGACCAGTGACTATATTAACATAGCAGTTTAATTTGCACCTTTAGATGCTTGAATTACAAATTTTAAGGCAACACCATAACCAGCTGAATTATTCTGTCAAAGGCTAATTTTATGTATTTATCTATGAGGATTGGTTTAAAACCCCCTGATACATCCAATTTTTAAAATTATCCTTGCTCTTAGAAAAAAGTGTTAAAAAATGGAGGAATCAGAAAGGTATATACCAACTTGCATAGTTAAATATATATAATTTCTACTGACTGTTGCCTTAAGAATAACTCAGTTGTTTGGAGTATTACCTTAAAATTCAATATTCAAGAGTCTAAAGGTGAGGGTTTAACTCTTATGTTAATATTGTCACTGGTCAGGTGAGCAACACCTAAGGAAGAGTAGAAAATAATACCACTTGGGAATAAAACCATTAGAAACATTGTGTAGTCGATTAACCTGCCTTGTCTATTCGTATCTTATTATTAACAATTGTTTGTATTTGAAAAGTGTAAATAAAATTTTATAGACATTCTACATTTAATGATAGATAATGGAAGTAGTTCAACATATTACCACATCATTCTGTTGTGTTTATTTAACTTTTAAAAAATTTAAACTGTTTTATATACGCCCTAAAATATGCAAAGTGACTGTTATATCTTTTATATTTCAAGATGAAGCATATGGCTAATTTTTGATAATGATACTGCCTTAGTTTTAACGCTGTTTTCTTTACATATATCATGTGCTTTCCTAGATTTGTTTTTACAAGTTAATGAATGATTCATTTTCATAGAAGTGTGATTGTTATATTTTACGTTTATCTGATTTTAAAATGCAGCAGAAAATTTAATAAAGAAAAACATCATTCAATACGGAAGTTTATGAGTTCATTTATTTATATTTTTCCAGCTCGTGATCTAATTTTGTTGACAAATTGCTTCCCAATTCATAAAGAAACTAATAAAAAATGTAAATTTAATAGCTAATCTAAAAGCTCTCAAAGCAAAACAATAATGCGACATTAGAATTCATAGCTGAAAAGTTTTTTTTAAAAAATATATATATACATTCCATTAATTTTACAAAGTTTAAATATTTATTCTATAGTTTAATAAAAGGATGGTTTATTTAATGGTCGAAAAATCACAATTAATATGGATTTCATAAGGTAGACATTTAATACTAGAAAAGCATATGCGTGCCTATATATAATAAATAGTGAATAGCTCCAGTCATCGCAATGTGTAACTAGATGCAATAATCTGCAGCAAACATTTTCTGCGTTTAGTTATAAATATATTTGAAGAAACATTAACCCTTTATGCACCATCTAAAATTTATAGACTCTTCCACGTTACTTACTACGTTAATAAATAAATCAACCAATCTCAACATTAGTATGTGTTTTGGCACTGCTCTCAACAGCTGCTCTAAAAATTATCAATTCTCATCAACTTAGTAACATGATTGTTATTTATATATCAACAAAACTCACGATTTTATATTACAACTTGAACATTCAAAGCAAAGCAAATTTAATATAATCTACTTTCCAATGACGTATTTTTTCCCCATAAGGCAGCAGTATAAAACTTACTTTCAAACGTAAATAAATATATAAAATGTTTACAAATAAATATCCTAATAGACAAAATAATATGTTAATAATGCCTAAATATTATAAATTACCATGATACAAATTCTTTATATGTTATCTAAAAGATTTAATAAACTTGTAAGCTGTTACTATAATAATAATAATAAAAAAATTAATTGTGGCATGACACGTGTTCAAGTAAATTTAAAAATTCAAGTGGTGTCATTTTCTACAGTGATGAAAATTGATAATTTCTGGGATACCTGATGGAAAGATTCAGAAACATATATTGCATCAAATTGGTTGATTTTTACACAATAATATAAAAATGCTTCTATATAGTGCATGAAAAAATAGTATTGTTTTCATATAATTTAATATTTATGACCATATATAAAATAATAAATTAATTATATTTAGAAAAGTAAGCTTATATACACCAAAAAGCTGCAACAATAAGTGAATTCATGTTATTCTTGCCCTTTTGTTAAACATTTAAAATGCTATTTGTTCATGGTTTGAGGTGAAACTGGTTTTCTTCTCTTACTTATATGTATATAACACATCAGTATTGTGAACCATCACAATATTTTAACAGTGCTCCTTATGAAATAATGGAAATCTGAGTAAAGTAGCTTTATAAAAATTGTTGTTAAAACAGTCAAAAATTCACTGTATATATTGCCACACACAGCAAGCTAGAGTAATCAATGGATGCCAGAAGGCTTGTGCATAAAATCCCCATCTAGTGCCTACTCATCCAATATCCACAGACTAGTTTCTGGCTTATGGCCTTCATTAGTGAGGAGCCTTGGATCTGAGAGCCCTGCACCTAGATCTTAGGATCTAATGCAATCCTCCAGCAACCACCTTTTATCTCCATTTAACTACAAAACTATGAGTCTTAAACTGAAAACACCTTAAGGTTTTCAATCCAAGCCCATTAGCTTATATAGTCATATGGGTCTGAACCCAGTTCAGTAGTCATACATTTTGGTGTCTTTGGTTCTTTAATAACCATAGCCACCATTATCCTATTAGGCAGGATTACTTTTAAGCCAATAAACAACACAGTTATACACAAGCATAAGAGGTGGTGGTCATGTGAGGTTTATTGGCTTAAAGTAACCTTATGTTTGTCTCACAAGTAGCATTGTTGAAAAAAAGTGATATTGAATGATACTGATAAGATCTGTATTCTATATTTGAATTTCAGCCACAATCTGATTCATTATCTATAAGTAATATTATTTCTGCATATACAATTTTCTATTTTTGCTATCAAATACACACTTTTCAAATATTTTTTAAAAGTTTTATCTATTAAATTTCCATTGTATTAATTTGTAAAGAATTTTTTAAAAAGGTGTTTAAAAAGCTCATTTTTCTAAAAACTCGCATCCAGTATTGTCACCAATCACAAGTCATAATCAATGGATGTAAGAAGGTTTGTGCATAAAATCCTTATCTAGTGCTTACTCATCCAATATCCCCAGATTAGTTTCTAGCTTGTGGCTTTCATCAGTGATGAGTCTTAGTTTGAGAACATGGCATCTAGATCTTAAAAACTATTGCAATCTTTTAGCAGTCATCTTTTCCCCATTTGGTTAATTATAAATCTAAGAGCACAATCCAAGTTCATTTATTTGTATAGACATATGGAACTGAACTCAGATCAGGTATTTTTGATTTTTTAAAAATTACAGTCATAATTATCCTACAAACAAGATAGATATAAAACTATCAAAATATCATGTCATCACTATTTCGTATGCTTACACAGGCTGTTAGTAACAATAGAAAACTCTCCATACAATATTGCTATCAAGTTCAAGCCTTCATAATCAATGAATGCAAGATGGTTTGTCATAAAATCCTTATCTAGTGCTTACTTATCCAATATACCCAGACAAGTGACTGATCTTGGGTTGAAAATATTATTGTGTTTTCGTTTTGGACTCCTACCATTATAGTTAATCAAATAGATGCAAAATGGATGCTGGAGGATTGCATTAGATTCTAAGATCTATGTGCAGTACTCTCAGTTGAAGACTACTCACTAATGAAAGCCACAAGCTAGCAACTAGACCAAAAATTATGGATAAATAGCCATTAGATAGGGGTTTTGTGCACAAATCTTCTTGCATCCATCGACTGCTAAGGCTCACACTGCTTGGCATTAGTGTATGGTGAGTCTGATATGATTAATAGCAGCTTGTGTAAGAAAATGAAATGGTAATTACATGATGTTTTGATGGTTCTATACCTATGCTACCAATGGAATAATGGTGACTGTAGTTTTTAAAAAATTGAAGACACCAAAATGTACAGATGCTGAACTGAGTTCAGATCTATATTATTATCTAAGTGAATGAGCTTGAAAACATTATTGTGTTTTCATCTTCGACTCCTAGCTTTATAGTTAACTAAATATGTAAAAAGTGACTTGGAGCATTGGATTCGATCTAAGATCTAGGTGCAGTGCTCTTAAATCCAAGGCTGCTCACTGATAAAAGCCACAAACTAAAAACTAGTCTGGGGATATTGGATGAGTAGGCGCTAGATAGAAATTTTATGCACAAACCTTCTTGCATCCATTTATTATGCTGGTTTGCACTGAGTGGCTGACTGTATAGAGTTTGCTATTGTTATTAACAGCCTGTGTAAACATATGAAATGGTAATCATGTGATGATTTTGTAGTTGCTATTAATGCTGTATGCAATTGTAATTGATCTCAATGGCAGGAAGCCATTTCAATCAGTTGACAGTACAATGTTTTTTAATTTAAAAAGACTGAGTGATTTTAATATTTCCTGATAGTAGGATTTTAATTCTAACTAAAATAACTAGATATCAGTAATTATTTGTGATTAAATAAAGATAACAGAGTATACCATTTTGCTTACATCATAAAAACAACAAAAAATGTTTACATTTAATTTGTTTATCTATCTAATATTTATTTATTTTTTTGTAAAATATTTGTTCCTCAACAAATACATCGTATTTACATTTAAAGTTTATTTGATTATAATAACATTTTACCAAAAAAATAATCATCTGAAAATTAACTGATGACAAACAGGAAATAATTACCAATGATAATGTTCTTATTACTTTTTTATAAAATTAAACGTTGAGCTTTAATGTATATCCATTTTGCTTTGGCATTTTTGTTAAAGAGAGAATTCATAATATACAGTCAACTGTAAGTAATAGCTAGTTAGTATGTAACATAATGTTTTGAGTTTTATGTTTATTCTCTGTTCTTCAGAGTTTTCTGGTTAGATCAGTGATAGCACTAGTAGGGGAATCAAACATGGGCATTTACATTCATGAATATTGAATTTAAAATAACATTTTAATGAACAGAACTATTTTTCCATGCTTATTACTTTAAATGTAAAGGTCCAACTTCAATTTTTATGCTAGTACTTCTACTGCTAAGGCCAGCAACAATCAAAGAAAATAGAAAAGTAATACAACTCAAAACATTGTGATATATACTGCAATGAGATAGGGTTCAGGGTGGTCATACCTTGGGTGATGGAAATCATAAAATATGAAATTTATTAAAGTTGAGATATTAAAGTAAGATATTAAAGATATGAAGTAATGTTAAAATCCAAAAAATATATTAGCAATTTTATATTTTCAAGAGAGAGCATGAGAGAGAAATCTCTGAGAGATCAGCCAGCTACTTAGAGCAAATATGATTAACTATACATCAACCAGCATTATCAATTATAAAAGTAATACTCATAATAACTATTCATCATTATGACTGATTAACATCAAATAAAATCAACATTCAATCTGGTGACTGGATTTGAACAATAAAATAAATCAACAGTCAATCTGATCTTCTGTAGACCAGGCTAACTATTTAGCCCTTGCCAGCTTGTGGCAGATTATTGAAACCATTAATTTGGAAGCATCATTTAGGTGCTCATTTATCAGAATACATAATAATAAAAACAATAATGCTGGGATTTTAAAACATGCTGATCATCATCAATGCTCTGCCCACTTAGCACTATTAATGTACAGGCCATTATAAACTTAATTCTAATAGACTAAACTAAATAAAATGCAATGCATGGACTTTGAAGAATATCCTTTTTGTTCCAATCCAGGAATCATTATCATCATCATCTGGATGCCCATACACTAAATATAACATCTCCATTCAAATTTTCAGCCATTATACTTGAATCTAGCTCAGAGAAAACAAGCTCAAGTACAACAGTACTTGAGCATGTTTTCTCTGAGCTGATGCAATATAATTTTTAACAATTGAATACAAGTTTATAAGGCTATACACACATCAATTAAGCCTTATGATTTTGATTAACATACAATAAAAAATTACCATATTGTGATTTACGTATATGTAATTTACAGAATTCAAATTATTACACTGATTTACATATATGTAATTTACAAATTCAAATTATTACATTATGATTTACATATATGTTCCATTAGGTCACTTAAAATCCATTCAGTACACAAACATGTGGCTTAATATAAAATGAGCATTTTTGAATTGATATTTAATACTAAAAAAGATTAAAATTTACATGTTTTATATTTGATAAGCATTGATCAATGTATGCACACATACATGTATGTGTGTAATTTCTGAACACATTTGACTTGTTACAAAATAATTATCAAAATCTTAAGTTATATAAAAATACAATGATTAAAGTTTTTCTATAGGTATGAATTAATATAAAAACAAAATCCAATTTGTTACATTGTGGTTTTCAGTACCTCTTAATGGGTTCATTTACAACATATAATCTGTCACATACACACATATTATCATATACAGTGAATCTATTTCAATTGACATTAAATAATAAAAAAATTTAAATGATTGAACTTTACATATACATTCTATTTGACAAGCATCGACATATTTTAATTTGATGCAATTATTAAAACTTATTTTCACAATTATTTTTTGTTGAAAATATATAAATTTCATTTGTTATTTTATAGTAATTTCTACTTTTTATCAATTAGTTTTCTATTTTTTTTAAAAAAAATATATACTATTAACTTTTTTTGACAGTTAGATAAAAGTTCTTTAAATTTAAAATCTCTTTTTCTTTCATAATCTAAAATACAATGGTCAATGAATTATTTGCATTTTAAGTTATATTTTTAATGTCATTTTTTAAGGAATTACTAAAACAATTTCTGTATATATATATCAAATCATCTTTGGATTGATCCTTTCTTTTAGATGTTTAATTCAAGCAAATTATTACTTGTTTTATTTTAAGTTATAGATTTAAATGTCATTTTAAACTGAAGGAATCATAATTAATCGTAACATCTTTAAATTAAACATTAGAAATTTAAAATGATTTAAATAAATTATTTTAAAACAACTCACTTTTATACATATGTTTATTTGTGCTTCTCTGCACACATAGATGAACAGCAGCATACATATACTAATTCTTCAATCTTTCTCTTGGTAAGCTTGATTTTTGGTTCATCATCAAAATAGGCATAATTCAGGCAATTGTCAGCATCAGGAAAGATATTCAAGTAATTTTTGGCATGCCATGAACTTCCTTCTGAATAAAATTTAAAAATTTCTAGACATTCTACGTTTAATGATAGATGATGGAAATAGTCCAACATATGACCACATCATTCTGTTAGGTTTATTTAACTTTTAAAAAATTTAAACTGCTTTATATATGCCCTAAAATATGCAAAGTGACGGTTATATCTTTTATATTTCAAGATGAGGCATATAGCTAATTTTTGATAATGATAACAATACTGCCTTAGTTTTATCGCTGTTTTCTTTACATATATCATGTGTTTCCCTAGATTTATTTTTACAAGTTAAAGAATGATTCATTTTCATAGGAGTGCCTTTTGTAGAAGAAAGTGGATAGGCATAGCATGTGCCAGACTTAGAGAATCATGGCCAGAGGCCTTTTATATGAAATAAATGGATATGAAAAGAAATCCATGGGTTTGAACTTGTCGCAACCCCCAGATTAAGAAGCACATATATGTATGAAGATAAAGCCAAATGTCAGTAACACAGTATGGATAAATGTCACTAATGACATTGACTAAGATTTACTAAAAATGACCCTTGTTTGAATGCCATAATTTATATAATTAATTTGCTATGCCACTAGAATATATATAGAGAGTGATTTTCCTAAATAAAATATACGTTGAGATTTTCTCTAGTAAAAGAAACATTAAGTTTTACGCCCTTCCCTTTTCTGCAATTTAAAATAAATCAATCCCACCATCATTGATTTTACAATAACTGGAATATATAAGTACTGTATTTGATATTTTAAGAGTATGTAAAAATAAAACTAGCAGTTATAAAAACAACTAATCAGTCACCCTTTTCAGAATTGAATAATAACATTTATAAAATAAATAAAGTTTCAAAGTGTTAATTAGCCTAAGCCCTGAATTCACCCTGGGTAGAAAATCCAGAGTTAAACAAATATCATTTTTATATTAAAACATAAATAAAATGTTGGCTCGTAAAACAATCTGGTGAGTGTATTAATTAATAATGCGTTGTTTTAAATGGACATTAAAAACTTTTAATTCATTAAGGTTTAGTTAAAAAGAAGAAAATATTTTAGAAATTCAATTTGTCAGATTGTTTGAAATTGACATATTAATAATAGCTAAAATAGACATATAAAATTAAGTGACAAATAACTATAAATAAATGACCACACCAAAATTAAAGAAAGTGAGAGCATATGAGAGAGAATTAAATTTGTAGAAATTACCTAAGAGCAAAATTATATATTAAAACAAAACAAAGTTAAATCATATCTTAGAAGAAATCTTGATAGATGAGTTAGGCTAGATTTAGTTCAAGGTGATGGCTTGAAAAGTTACCTTGCAAATTTAAGAGTCCAATTTAAAGTATGGCGTGAGCATGACAATTGAAATGTAAGTTCTTTGGTGGCAGCAAACTTCTATTAGCATTCTAAAGTTCTTAGGTTGGGCTTTTACTTCATTCTTGGGCAGCAGAATGGTATGGCTGTGGAAGGTGATGACCCAACATGGCCTAGAAGAGTGGTGGATTTACTACTACATCATTTTAAGTTTCAAGCGATGTGTAATATGTTAACAATATAGTTCTGTCAATAGTAGCTAATCTGTTGGTGATTTAAAATTTGGCCCTTTTATACTCTGCTCAGGTATTTCTGGAATGCTTTTAATCACTTAGCTTTAGCTTAAAATCTAATCTCTGCTCTTAAAATTTCTTACTTTTTCTTTATCGACTGTTTTGAAAGATGCAACGTTAGATAATGTCCAAAATAAATTCAAATCTATTTCTAGATTAGAAATAGATTTAACAAAAATGTTGATAAAAAAGAAAATCTTAATCCCCATTTTATTTTAAGTAAAACATTAATTAAAATACCTTCTCCAGATTAAAGCAATAGTGTTTCCAACCCTTTAATTATTTTTGACAATTAACAGTTGCATCTTCCATTTTGAATTTTATAAAATACACATTTTAATAGGGGGAAAAAGTACTTTAAAAGAAAAAGTTTAAAATGACAGTATAATAAAATACTTACAAAAAATCAATATTGTTAGTAAGTTTTTGCTCCTATATATATATTTTTTTTGAGACCACCTATAATACTTTAATAAAAAAGAATTAATAATCATAAAATTAATAATAATAAAATGTTATTGAAAGTTAAAATTTATAAATTTTAGGCACGCATCTTAAATATATACATAAAATATATATACACGACAAAAGGAGTGGGATAAGATATAGGGTTTGAATACAGGTTAGTAGATGGAAGTATGAAGCTCAATCTTAATCTAAGATTGACTGCTTCAGTAGGTTAAATAGATTTGTACAATTCAAAATTTAATCCATCAGGCACACAATAGACTCAAGCTCTGATTTAGCATGGTCAGTGGAAGTTGGTGTATTTATAGAAATGCACTCTAAACTTAAGTGATTCACTTAAGTTTTTTAAACTCCTATTCTGATGTGTGAGTGTGCAGAGATTTATAATATTTAAAGTAATAGCACATTATCGGAGTTCGACTTTCGATCTAACAATTTCAAGATTTTCAGTGCTTTACAATAATAGATTTACATCTATAATCTAACAATACACTTTGTTATTTGATTTTTTTTCAATAAGTGTCCAAAGTTTTTTATTTTCTCATCAATAAAATATGTCATACTGCATACATAAAGTTGTCAAAGTGTTATCAAGCAATTTACATTTGTCTTTACTCAATCTTTATTGTAATTAAATATTCAATGTTTAAATTAAACCAGTCGAATGACAATAGGGCTATCCTGAATAATTTTTTCACCACTGATCTGCTTTAACTGTAGAATATAGCAACATATAGTGATTCTAAATAGATGATGGTTTGGGCATGTGGCTTCTAAGATCTTTCCATAATTTTGGATGTTCGTTTGAAATCAATGCTTTATTGTCTTCTATTAAGGTCATACACAGGGTGTCCCAATGAAAGGATGATTGGTGGCATGCCTCTAGAAACAATCTCTGAACCAATGCATGGGACACACATTAACATAATTTAGATATTCACACAAAAAGCTTAAAACACTAGCATTTGTAGATTATGGGTTATGACATGAACAATGACAGTTTGTTTTCAGCTCAATTCATGATGGAACAACAAACTAAGTTTGGTTTTAAATTGACCAAAACTACACAGAAAGGTTTAAAATGATTCAAACTGTATAGGTTAGTAAAGCTATGAATCACAAGATTATTTTCAAATGCTTTTCAAGATATCATGCTGGCAGGGAGAACTTTGAAAACCATTTACAAAGATATAAAACTCAAGCTCATATTTTATGCCATAACTTGTGAACCAAACATGCTAGCTAGCACCTTAAAATTTGGGTGGTAAATAGCTAAACTATGTTGATTTGTGACACAGATGTTAATTTAGAGATAGCATGTTAGATAAATTGGAGAGAGAACCAGTCACCTCTTTATTAGGACATGCTAATATATATTTTCTTCTCTGGTCTTTTATAATCTTTTCAATTACTCAAAACACACAGACAATAACATTTCTTGTTCTTTGCTGAAAATGTTTTCATAAAAATGTAATTCCAACCATTTTAAGCACCATCAAACCAGCATATTGTTAATAGATGTATAGAAAAATATAATATGCTTTAAGCCATTCTCATTTTTAGGTAATAAAAAAATATTATATAATAATGTATTAAGATTTTGAAATAAGAATATAAATCAAAAATGATTTTTTTAAATAGTAAATCAAGTTTTTATTTAAGCAAAGAAAATTGAGCATTTTAACCTCCAACCCCTTTCTTACTCTCATCAACGATTTCATTTTTTTATTCATCAATCTTTAAACATTTTTTTTCTTGCGGATAAATTCATAAAATTGCTCAAAAATTCTGATTATTTATTTAACTAGAATTATGAGCGCTTCGTAAAAGGTTCAGTATAAAAAAGGGAGGGGAAGTACAATCGAGAGAAATATTTCCAATAATAAATTTCCAAATATAAGTTAAGACAAAAAAAAAAACTTAAGTTATTTAGTGTACACTCCATTAACGTTCCAGAAAAGTTTTTGATAGTTAAGTAGTTAAAAACAAAAAAACAACAAACCCTATTTACTATTCATTATCATTTCCAGTCATTATCAACTCATAGGACAATCTTTTCAATTTTAATCAAGATTCTCTGATCCATATCACACCAACAAACTTTCTTATTTTATATATTCATCTCACATATGATCTCTTTTTAAAGCTTTTACAGTATTTTGCGATCCAATTTCAGACTTCAATTGTTCGTCTACTATCATCTCTTGACTCCAGTTTCACTTCAGTCTCTTAATTTTTTCAATTATATCTACTTTTCTCTTAAACAAACATCTCTCTTTTAATCCTTCTTGATATTCCAACATGCATCTCACAATACTTTGTAGAGTAGTCTGAAGTCTGTTAAGTATCCATGTCTCATATCCATAAGTAAGAACTACTAAAACATATTGTATTTTTATATTGGACTATTTCCATCATCTAATATGTGTGTTGAATGTCTTTAAAAAGGTTAATTTTATTTAAATATTCCAAGTGCCTTCAACTGTTAGTAATATCATAGTAAACAGTTAGTGCATATACTAACATGTTTGCTGTGATATTACTAACAGTTGAATGCATTTAGATGATGGAAATAGTCCAATATAAAAATACAGCTAGATGACCATCATCACAAACCTTCAGAAAAACACTAAAACGTATGATTAAAAAATTTCCTTTTCAAACACATAAGCATATCTTATTTTTTATCAAAAATATTTCACCCAGGTGTGATTCTATGATTAAATTCAGCCATTATGTTTTCATCTGTATAAATAGATATCTGATCAAAATATTTGAAAATGTAAGCTCATGATTATCAATTTTTATTATTTTTTCAAAAAATGTATTGAACAATATTTTAGTCTTTTTAACATTTAACTTTGCTTCGATTTTCCTACTTTCATCTGATAACCCTTATAACATTTCCTTGAAACTCTGAAACATTATTTCCAGACAATCACATTACCTTCTTGAGTATATTTATTTCCCTAATTTCCGATTTTAACCCACAAAATACTAATTGTAAGCCACTGTAAAAAGTTTTGAACATATGTTAATATCACTTTAATGTTTTTATTATCACCCACATAATCTAATCATTTGGATAAATACTCTTCAGAATGTGATAATATTCTAAGTCAATATTTTGATGATCTAAAACTTTAAACACTAATAAAATGTTTATAAAATCAAATGCCTTTTCATAATCTAAAAAACCAATTTATTACAAGTTATATTCGTTATTTCTGTCAGTACTTTGATGTGATCCATTAAATTCAAAATACTTTTTTCAGTTGACAAGAATCCAAAGTTTGTTATAGCTAAATTAGGAAACATCTTTAACATTTAGATATTTGTTATATAGCTTTGCCAGCATTTTCCCCTTTGTCTGCATCTTTTAGAATATAAATAATAATTCAATATTATTTTTCAGAACTTTTAGTTTAATGACACATTTCCTTCATTTAAAATGTTTGATCATTTAGAACAGTAGAGAGTATCTTTTTTAGACTTGCGAGCCCTATAAACAGTCTGAAATTGTACACATTATATGTTGTTAACATTCTATTATAAGCATATAAGGATCGTAATAATAAAAGTTATTTTACCACATACAAATATATATCATCTTTCTTGCTACAAATATATATGTTCTGCGCTTCTATCTTTATCATTTTCTTAATGTTTACTTTTCATTATCCATTTATCCATTAAAAATTTTAATTTCTATAATGTTCATAAAAATGAGGAACAGGGATTAAAAATATTTGATTATAAACTCTGTGACAATGAATAAATATGATAAACCAACAATCATACTTGGTTCTTAATATTATCTGTTGATTTGTAGCAATTACAACTTTTTAAACCTATTTTTAAAAATTGTGCACATTCAAAAATGTAAAACCATGTATCAACATTAAAAAATTAAAAGGCTGAAGTGGAGTTGGGCTGAACATATTACTACCAGAGATGATAATAGATGGACAATTGAAATCTTAAACTGGATTCCAAGAGATTGTAAAAGACCTAGAAAGAGACCACATATGAGATGGATGGATGAAATAGGAAAGTGTGCAGAGATGATGTGGAGAAGAGATGCTAGAAATCAGAGCAGATGGATTGAACTTGGAGAGACTTTCATCCTGCAATGGATTGATAATGTTTGATGATGATGATCAACATTAAGAGGATACTAACAAGAACAACAAAACTGAGAGTGAACAAGAGAAATGAGAACAATATAAACAAAGTGCCATTATAATGTGCTGTTTACACACAGTGGATTGGAATATAAAGAAAGGAGTTTTTAAACACAAAAGTGATCAAACACACAATAATAAGTTGATGTATTTTTTAATAGTGTTTAGATTTTTGTTTTTCAATTAAATATTTATTATCTAACATGAGAACTTCTCAAAATTTTCACAACCTCTAACAATTTTTTTATGATCCCTTGAAAAGTTGTGATCCACAAGTTGTGCCTTTTTTATTTATTTTTTTGTTTTTTTTTATAACTATAATTTTTTGACCACACATTTCATGATGTCCCCCTTTTTAGTAAAAGTTTCATTTTTTTTCTTATTGCTAAAATATTTTTTTCTTCCTATACTGAGATGTTTTATATTTTAATACTTTATTCTCTTCTGTTAGCTTTCCTTGTCAATTCTCAGTTATGTTTACCTATGTCATTATTACCACTTTCCTGTACTATTTTAGAAAAGTCCATATATTAAATTCTTCTCAATTGCTCATTTCAATAGTATCTTTATTAATAGTTGGTGACTGTCTACTTTTGTTTAACCTCTATCTTATATCTCATTAATTAATGATCAATTCCTGTGTTGAATCTATTATGAACATTAAAATCCTGAAATAAATATTTTCTGTTATTTAAAATATAAATTCAAGTTTGCTGCATTTTTATTTACAATGTTTCCATATCCATTTCTGCTTAACATTTTCTCAAAGAGATTCCTAATGTACATTTTTTCTTTTTCTGAAAATTTCATAAGCTTATGTCCTTTCTTATTTTTTTATCATATCCAAATTCAACTACATTTCTTTCATCTCTCAATAAAATCTCCCATGTTAATTTTAAAATGTTGTTTGAATTGAACAAAATCATGTTATACATCCATATAGTAGCCTTTTGTAATTGGCTTCAAATATAAAAAGAAAGTCATTATATAATGTATAGGCTGTGGTGAGCAAGAATATAGATTAAATTACGTAGTAATAATAAAATATGTCAATATGCTCTCTTTTAGATATTTTGCCTTATGACCGATTATATTAAAGAGAAAATAAAACGAACTGAAATTTACTTATTGTAAAAGAAAGAAATTGGAGGTGTTAAAATTAAATAAATAAAAAGTTATCAAGTTATTAGTATTAAATGTTTATTTCAAAAATTTATATTTGTAAAAGAATATATATATATATTTCATTTTCTTTTCTTTTTTTTTGTTTTAAATTTTTTTAAAAAAAATTATTGTTGATAAAAAACATGAAATTAAAGATTGATTAATTAAGACAGACAAGGTGAGAGATAGACAGCTTAAAGTTTTTGGGAAACCTTTTTAAAACTGTTTTAAAAATGTAGTGACAGATTAGCTATAAATTATAATTTGCTGAGATAATTGATTTAAATCATAATGTATTTGCTAACACAGTGAACACACTTTCTACCTTTTCCACAGTAAAATTACATATAGCAAGATGTATACGTGCCAGTGGATCCCCTTAAGATTCTGAAAAAATAATTATGAAATCATCCAGAAAACTAAGTATTATTTATAATGCTGCTCTAAGAATTGTTAGGGTTCTTCGATCTGTGGTTAATTCTATTCTGGAATGTGGGTCCATATAAAGATATAAAATTTAGCCCTAATCTAAAATAAAAAGGGATGCTCATCATCATGTAAAAATGTTTTCTTGTTCAGAGTTTGGAATAACAGTTACTGACTCCCTTCAAAATTCTATCAATTGATGATGCTAACATATGAATAGATCATGAAAGAAAAAACAAACATACTAATGTTGACATTACCAGTCCAGAGATAAAAAATAGACTTAATATTTGTGATTATTCTAAAATAAAAAAAAGAACAATATCTAAGGATTAATTGTATTTAATAACCAGCCTGAGATAATAATTTCAAACTTAAGTGTATCAATTGATCAATGCGCTACGAATGAACAAACTGTACTGAAATTGCTAAAACTAAATGTTCCAGAAATAGGAAATTATTATTGAAACAGACATAAGCTTATATTATTACAGAAATATGGTATAATACTGTTTCATATATATATACATTGTGCCCTTTTCTATAGGTCGATAATAGTTCATAACAGCAATTGCTAAAAATTTTAAATTTTAGAATATGTTCTTTTAATACATTAATTATAGTTTGTCGATTATATTTTTAAAGTACAATTTGAAGCTAAAGAGAATAAGTAGTATATAAAATCATTTAAAAATAGTTATGTAAAGCTTAAAATATTGTTGCATATGGTTGTAAAAGCTGGTCATATTAAAGAACACAGCTATAAATATTAAAAGTATATTTAAAAATTCTATTTTAATAGTTTAAAACTTATAGTTAATAAATGCTATGTTTAAATTTATAATCATATTTAATAGTCAAAATTAATATAGTATATTTTAAAAATAAACTTTATGATGGTGAAAATTATATCTAGTTCTATATTTTTAAAATTATTCTTCCAAATTTTTTATAATTATTTTATATAATATAATAAGTGTATCAATTTTATAAATCTGGGCAGAGAAATAGATTAAAAATCGTCTGTCAAAGTTATTAATCATGTGACTTTTAATGTATACTTTCTCACACACGCTTGTTAGAATTTAATAACAAAGTTTGTGTATTATAGAGTTGGATATAATGATTATTTATCATAGAAGTGAATATTAAAATAATACGTAGTTATTTCCAAATGCTTAAATGATGTAATAAAGACGAATACATTCATAATATAAAAATTAAATATTTTATTTAAATAAAACTAGATAAATTGAATATTAAGAAATGGAATAAGTTATTAAATGTTATTTTAAAAGTTATTTTAAAAGATTGAATAATTTAAATAAAGTTATAATTGAATTAAAAGTGGTATTTTAAATAATATTTTAAGTTCATTACGTCATAATTTCTAATTTTGAAATTCAATTCTACTATAAACTAAAAATATGTAAATTTGTTCTCAAGCTAAAGTAAGAATTAACCAATAGGAATAGGTATTCTTACAGACTATAAATATCATCGTAACTAAGTTATCACAGGAGATTAATAATGTATTGAAACCGGAGAAAGGTAAATTATAACTATCAAAAAGATAGTATTTTTAAAATTTTTATTTTAGTCAATTTTTTTGGTACTTTCTTATCGTTTATTTTGCAAAAACTAATTGATAATTTTAAAGAAGTATTTTGCAAAAGGAAAGTTTAGAAAAAAATTATATATTTAGAAACTTCATGGAGATGATTTTCTAATTTTTTAAAAGTTACTTGCCAGTAGTATTTTATCTGAAGTTTAACCTAGACTACGCAATAGAGATGGATATACTACGAAATAAAATGGATATAAATTGTAATACTGTAAAAATGTTTGGAATATTTATTGATACAGCTTTATTAATATTTCACTGAAGAACTGTTCTGGTACATAAAAAAACCACAGCTCGGACATTATACGGAGTCTAAAAAAAATGTATTGAAACGTATTATTATAAGCTTATCCAAGATTTATTTTTTAAATAGTAATAAGACAATTATATTTCATGAATTATTTTATATAATATGATATTCAAAGGAGTAAAATGTTATATCCTTTCTGAAGGTAACATTTTTAAAAAATATTTTCAAGAATTAAAGAAAGAACCCAGGAGAATATGTTACAGAAGCGTTTTGATATTAAAATATCCAGTCTTAGAATTGTTTAAAAATGTATTTAGAAAAGATTTGTTTAAAAGTACTTGAAGTTTTTTTTTTTTTTAAAGTGATATATAAAAATACCAAACGAAAGTTTAAATGTATCAAGAAGAAAACATATATAAAAAAGTGAACACATAGTTGAATAAAAGATGGATCCATGGAAATAAAAATAGTACTTAAAAGTTTATCGAATATTTTTAAAGTTAAATTAGATGGATTGATGCATCGGATACACAGAGAATATTGGTAGAGAAGATTAAGAAGCTTCACAGGATTAATTAATATTATGATTTAATAATTATCGTCCTAAATACTAAAACCAAGGATTATTTTCTATAAATTTTACTAAATGGATTAATAATTATTTTTATTTTAAACTTTAACGCGCTTGGAGGAGAACATTTTTAAAAACTCTAGAGAAAATAATAAACATTTTGGACCTATCAGGAACTATTGTCAAGAAAATATGTAATTATAGTTTTGATTCCTTTTATTTTGTTAACCTAGTTTAAATCTAAATTTTTATATAAGATTAGGAAAAACATAAAAACATTAATTTATTAATATTAAAATTTTATAATATAACAATCTAATAATTTAGCTAAAAATATTTGAATATAAAGTGTATGGGTGTGAATTTTTTTTATATCTGCAATGCTCAAGTGGATAAAGGAAGCCTACTGAACACGATAATTAGATAAAGGTTATTGGTAATAATAATAACTATTGATAATTTATAATGTATATATTTTTTTGTTTTCTTTAGATCATCCATAAATTGGAAGAATGAAGTGTAAAAGTTTTTTTTTTTTTTATAAATGTAAACACATTTTTATACAACATTTTAAAAAACATTATGAGATAGGATTGATTTGAAAATATGCATACGACAATTTTTTTTTATTTATTTTTTTTATTAGTGATATAATCCCACATAACAAATAATTATGTGATTCTTTTAAAATTTTCATGTTATTGGATATTCAAATATTGTCTAAGTAGATTGTATATGATTAGACATATAGAATAATGAAGTAAGCAGACTTTTATTGTGGAACAGCTAAATTGTTTAACTATTAATGAATTTTATTTATTGTTTTGTAAATGCAGATAGTTATTTATCGATGTAAGATGTGGAAAATCTTGAGAAATAATGTTGAGATAGTGGCTTGGAAGTACTTAGTGAACAGGAAACCAAGATGATGTTTTAAGAAATAGGATGTTATAAGGAATGGAAATAATATTTAGTCTTTATGTGAATATCAGCATAGTTAACAAAGCCCTATGACTGATACACATTTTATTTGGACAGTGTTTATATTTCTTTAAATATTTGATGTTCTAATAAAGCTGAAGAAATAGCTTTAACATCGTCCCTGTACTAGAGGATATTAGGCAGGTAAATGTCATACCTCTTCATACTGTGCCATGATTTTGAGATATGTTAAGAGTAATATTCTAGCTTTCTTCATTAATCCTATGCATCTGTTTTCGCTATCTTTATTTCATGTAACTGCATCGTTCAGTAAGATATGTTTAAGAGAAATGATAAATAATTTAGAACTTAGGTTATGCTATCGTTTCGTATAAGATTGGTTTATTTGCTTAGAAAGAATAGGACGTTATAACTTAAAATTGAAGATCCAAAGTATCCTAAGGAAAGAAAAGAATCATAGAATATATTTTGAATTTTATTTCAGAAATGAAATATAAACTTTTTTAAATAGGGTATCTAAACAAAGATATTTTCTTTAAAGTGATAATAATTTTAAATGCTTTAGTATTATTTTTTTAAAGAGAAAAATAAGTATTGCATATTTTTAAAATACAATAGTACAAAGTAAATTATGTAAACAATATGCATAGTATATTTTTTGTTTATTGATTAACAGAAATATATTGATGATTACACTTATATCATACTAAAGTAAGGCTTAAAGAAGAATATATTATGATTAGTAAACATTGTGTGATAAATACTAAAATCTAGTACTGAATTTTGGATAATATTTTGTGTAACATTTTTGACTTTGCAAGATGAAATTTTTTTTAATATTTTGAGAAATCCATGCTCATTATAAAATTTTGTTTTCTATAGAATGTTTTCTAAGTATGAATTTTTTAAAATAAGATATTTTAATAATATTAAGGATAAAATGCTGTTGCTAATAAAGTAGATAAATATATTTGTAATAAGTTAACCATAATGAGAAAACAAATAGTAACATTTTTTTTAAATTTTGTCCTAAATCTAAATAAAGATATAATTGAAATATAAATTATTTTTTTTTATAACCCGGTAGATCAAACTGTAAAGTAAAAAAGTTAAGGATACCCACTGTAAATAGTGTAAATAAATTGTTTATTTATTTGTTGTTAGTAATAAACTTTGTTAAATTTTGTTATTTCAAAAATTTTGTGTCCAAGTTATTTATTTCTCCACATCGCTGCATGAAATCATGATATATGCATAATAATCGAAACAAATATATAATTTTGCACAAAAAGATAAATAGAGAATTATTTAAGAATTTAAATATTTTATTGGTATTCATTTAATTAAATAATTATAATTTTACATTGTTTTATTGGTCATAAATCAGTTATCACAATAGTATACTGAATTATATGCTATCAGTTGCCACACATTCTTTGTTTATCAGATTATCATATGCTACCACGTATTTATTATATTATTACATGAAGGTAAAAGATTATATAAAATTATTTTATTATTTTATTATGGTAATAAAAATTATAGTAAAAAGAAAAGATATACAGAATTAGTTAAACAATGAAGAATATTATTATTGTTATTTATTATTATTAGTTTCAGTATAGTAGATTATGACATAAAACCCTTTCTCATATTTTACTACCGTATTTTTATTAACTTAGAATAAACTTTATGAACCTGAGATTATTTTATTGAGCTAGATTATTACAAATAGAAGATTAAGACTTAATTATTAGTTTAATCTTAGTGAGTAGAAGTTATTAAAGTCGTAAGAATACTATGAGTTTGTTATTTGAAATAGTAATAAAGGGGGGATAGTGTTCTTATGCCATTGAGGTAGTATTTTGTGGGATATTGGCTCAATGTAATCTATCTTGTCACCTGTATTTTCACTTCAAGTCTCATAAAAATATTAAATATTTATTTAATTTATTTTTATAAACTGAACCTTATTCGTATTTTAAATTTGAGCTAGTGAAACATTTTAATTTTAATGCTGAATATTTTATTTATTAATTATTAACTGAGCTAGAACCCATTTTATTTCATACCATATACTATTCTGAAGTGAGGATGCACGAGATGAAGGTTAGAATATATATATATAAATATGTATATAAAGTTTTAATGCATGCATTTATGAACTAATATTTATTTATTTGATCTTAATTACTGCTATAATATTGGTTAATTATATAATATAATGAGCATGCTAATTAATATTGGTTAATTATATTTCATTTCAAAAATAAACTTTATTCATAGTAAAAGGCATAACACAAGGGATACAAAATGTGGAGCACCATTGGGAACATATACACTCCATGGTTTATAAGGTTACATATAAAAACTCGGAAGTATGTACAAAGGAAAATATACAATTATAATAACATAATTAGGATGAAACAGATTGTATGGTGAACGTTTTGGATAACCTCACCAAAGATTGATCAATAAATACAATAGAATTACATTATTTACATTATTGGGTTACAGAAATGACAAAAATGGTGAGCCTCAGTATATAGGATATAACAAAAGGTTAAACATCATTAGAAACATATATACATCATTTCATAATGAAGGTAAAATAAACAAAATTTGCAAGGTGAACATACTTGATAACCATATCAAATATCAAGCAATAAATCAAACATTATATGACTCACATTATTAGACTACAAAATTAAATCAAAATAGGGTATATGTAGTAAAATGTCCTGTAAGTTGGGTGGTGGGTTTTAAAGGTCCGGAGTATAGAGAACACGAGAGTCTAAAGTAATCATACAGATTTTGGGGTTGGGGGTTAGGAGATTAACAAGGAAGTAACACAATCATGGTAGTGGTAGCACAAAGTGAATTTGACAAAAGTTTAGAGGTTGAGCAATCACATTTCAAGAAAGTCCATTCGACTGATTGTTGACCACTAAATTCTCAGTTGCCCTCAGATTTGGTCATCTAGGGAGGCCAGAAAAATTCTCCTATCTGATTCTCTAGCTTTCTGGAGGAATTTAAACAAGAGATTTTTAACCAAGAGGTCACTTTCTTTTTTGAACAGAGATTTGCATCTAATGGGCCATGTCCCAAAATTTATATATGTTGCCAGATAGATGATGCTGAATAGACCTTTCTTAAAGGCATGCCAGATCATCACACAGGTGCAATAATACATATATTTTCTGTAATTTTATTGGATTATTGTTTCATTTGCTTATAATTAACTCATCAGTCAGGCATAGAGAAGGGAAAAAGAAGAAAGAAATATTTTAAAGTTGTAAAAATAGAGTGTTGTTATTTTTTTAGATTGACCCGAGTTCAAAATTATTTAAGATGATCTTAGCAATTGTGTTATGAAGAACTAGTAGAAGATCTAAGATCTACAAATTCTTAATAAGATCAATAACAGTACCAAATTCTTCTGGTCTATTTAGTATAATCATATTACTTAGACATCTAATATATAGTCATTGCAAATGAATTCTGTGCTTTTTTCCATCAACTTTTTTTTAAAAAAATATTTATCATTTTTATTACAGATATGGTTTTTTTAATTCCAGAATAACATAGTATTACATGACTTTCACATATGTTTATTCAGATGCTTCCAAGAACAGTTAAGTTATTTTCCTCATCATCTAGTGCCATCTATTGTAAGGTTGAGTAATCAGTGAGCACCATTTGACTTAGTGTTATAAATCCATTCACCTATAAATCAGTTTTTGACCTAGTAATATAAAATTGGCTGCTAGATTCATAAGCACATTAGTAAAGACAAAAGCTAGAAATTAGGTTGGTCTGGAGATAGGGATTTATGGATCTGCCCCATTTGTTGGTTACTGTTTATTCAAGCTTACACTAGATGGCTCTAGAATAGAATTATGGTAATTGAATTTTAGAGACTATGAGTGAGCATATGAGAGGACATGGCATCATACTTCATAAGTCAAAAAATAAAAAGAACATAAAAGTCAGATTTCAAAATCATACAAAATATGTCATGGTATTATATCTATATAACTATACAAATAAAATAGTCTAAATTTAAAATGTTAAGGTTTTCACTTTGAATATTAGAATATTAACTTAGTAGTATAAAATAATTGAACACAGACACATGCATTAGTTCCAGTTTTGAGTCCAAGTTTTTGATAACGTAAGCAAAAGCCAGACATTGGTCTGAAAATTATGTGCTCATTGATCATTTGAGTTTACAGCAGATGGTTTTGGAGTACAGTTAAGATAATTCTTCTTGAAAGGTGAATTTTGCTGTGCTGTACAAAGCCAATCCATAAAATTTAGATGTTTCAGCTAATTTAACATGTTGGTACATTAGGCTGTTATTAGGATGACACATCATGATGTTGTTTTATAACCTTCTACAGAAATCTTATAAAAAATTGTCAATGTTGTGTGTTATTGTAAATCTTCATTATATTCTATTCTCAGTTATATCTTCCCAATAAAAATAATTAGTATTTGATATTTAAAATGTCTTAGAAAGTATCTTAATAATAAAAATGAAATCTGTCACTTCCAAAAAAAGGCATAAGCTCAAATTAATCATACAATGCACTTTGGAAGTACTGTTAATTTCATTGTTTCATGTCATTTACTTCAGTGATGACATGATCATCATTCTTTATGTGTACACAAGTTGATTACATAGAGGCAAAACTCTCCATACAGTAGCGCCACCAGTGCAATCCAGAGTAATCAATGGATGCAGTAAGGTTTGTGCATAAAATTTTCTATCTAGTATTAAGATCTAGGTGCAGTGCTCTCAGATCCAAGGCTTCTCACTGATCAAAGTCATGAGCTAGAAACTAGTCTAGGAATATTGGATGAGCAAGCACTAAATAGCAATTTTATGCCCAAACCTTTCTGAATTCATTGATTACTCTGGCTTACACTGAGTGGCACTACTGTATGGGGAGTTTTGCCTCTGGATAATAGATTCTATGACATCATAAATCTTGTCCACTATTATTGCAGTGCTTTCATTCAATCTGAAAAAAAAAACACATCACTCCCAATGCAGTTTCCACAAGACCTTATTGAACTTTCTAGAACAGTTTTGACTGCTTAGAAGTCTTCTTCAGGTGTCATAGAAAACCTCTTTTTTAAGTTGAAAAGAGATTTATAACATAGGTGCTTCTAGTTATTCAAAAGTTGGTGACTGCTATGTAAGATTGTTGAAATAAAGTTAGCATTTCAATTATTTCCAGAAATATTTGAGATCGTTACACAAAGGTGTGGAAGCAGGTATGGAAACTTCTATACAAATGAGTTTGTATTCATGGCCAAAAACTTTCAGAATCTTGTCAACAGTGAATACTTGAAGTTAAATACCCAAAGTGAAACTACAAGTGGTTGTAATAAAGCAAGAAGAAAACTCTGACCTGTAAGTACTTAAAGTCAAGAAGTCATAAAAGAGGGAATATAAAAGCATTCACAGTGATTAAAATATAGTTAGTAAGACATAAGTACCTCAAGGTGATAAGATGTTGGATATAAATACACTAGTGTCTATAGCAAGGCAAATCACAAGTGCGAACAGTAAAGCAAAAAGCATTTAATGAATATTTAAGTATCTAGTGTCATAAGCCATATACACTTTCTAAAGGATTTCATTTGAAAAAGTTTATATACTCAACAGCCTGGATATACCTGACAAGAAAGGGTATTATATCTTAACAAATAATGATTATGTTAGCTAGTACTTGTTATTAGAATGGGAAAAATGTAATATTTAACTGTAATTAAAATATATGCATATGTAATGAAACAGTAAGGTCTGCTTTGCAAATCTTCCGTTTCACCTTTTCTCACCTATTTCCTACCCTCATACCTTAGTTTGAACCCCAATCTATCATAGTGTGTCTGCAATACGCTTATATACTGAAAATCCTGCCTAATTTTAAACCACGAGTACAATGCTCATATTATATATAAGTATAACTCATGCCCAAATAAATAAAATATTATGGATTATGTATATGTTCACATAATTTAGATTTATTTAAAAGCAGGTTATATAGGTCATAATTGCGCACACACTGTGATATGCATTTTAAAACATATCAAAATTATAAATTGTTAATTAAAGTTATTATTATTATTTTTTTAAGTGTCATAGCATTGGCCGGGACACGAACCCGCAACCCGGGCAACTGCCTGCAAGTGCAAGGCAGTCGCACTGACCTCTCGACCACCAATGCAAGACTAAAGTTATTTTGTTTGAATCTATTTACAAAATATATTACAGTCGTAATATATTTTTGATTTAAAATAAAATTCATATTCATTTAGTAGATAGATTCAAATATTGAGATTTAAAAGTAAAATAATTTTCTTTTACTTTAATAAAAGTCAGTCCAAATATTTCTGTTAAAATAAATGAGGGACAATAGTTTAATTATTTAATGTTATAGAAGCTTATCTAAAAATATAGCAGATATCCACTTAAGGTTTTCTTTAATTAGTAAAAGTAATTTTTAATTAAATCTAGTTTGTAATTCGAATGTCGTCAAGGAAATTAACAATAGAAATTAATTAAAATTTTGTTGAATTCCTTTAGACATTTAGATAGATTTAATTACAGCTGACAAGTCTGACATATTTTTGTAATGCTCCAGGGCAGTTCTATTGTTTATTTTCACTATAAAAAGGGTTTTCTTTTGTTCTCCATTCTGGTCATTTGCTGATAAAATGTTTCTAAAAAAAATTATTTTAGTTTTTGCTGATGAAATGTTTCTAACCAAAATTATTCTGGTGTTGCTAATGAAATGATTCGAGTGATATTCTAGTAAAGTATTCTTCAAAATATATTTTCCTGAGATTTTAGCTACGTGCCTGCGAACTTATATTTGAAGCCGAGTTTTCGTCTCCCAATTAATTCACCATGTTTACTGCACAAATTGCTAACCTTGACATGTTGGAGTAGAGTCGGCACGAAGGCTATTTCTCTCAGGAATGGCCAGCTGCTGCTCTAGACCATTGGAAGATATCACGTAAGGATTCCTGGAACTGCTGCCAAAAATATGAACAATTCCAGATTTTACTGCTGAGTTATATAAAACCTGCTGATCATCAATCTACCTGCAAATGCTTCTCCAGAGGTAACCTAAATTAACCCAACAGCTCTTGTGATTCCTAACTAACATGCTATAGCTATTTTAAATTGTTTTTCTTTTATTACACTTGACTTATTATGTACTTCTTTAACGTGTTCAAATATAATCAACAGTTTTGCTCTCTATCCTTAGGTTAATATTTTCTATTTATTAAGCTTTCTTTTATTTTATTATCATAATGTTTCAGAATTGTCTTTGACCGAGTGAATTATTCCCTTTGTTGAAAGTAAGACACCACTATTAAGGCATATTTTAAGTTTATCATAATTCCCAATTTTATTATCTTGCAAATCACTCGTTCGAGGGCGATTCTAATCTTCTTTAATATATATAATAATCAAATAGTTTAAAATCTACATTTTATTGATTTTAACCTAATATGAGAGTATGTGTGAGGTCAATGATTAAATGTGTCCCCAAATGCATGATTGCGTAAATAAACCTATGCTTTCTTTTCAAACCCGCAAGCATGCATTTTCCTATTTTTAAATATTGTGTTCTACTTTAATTACAAAGTTCATCATTGACATCGAGAATACGCGGACCCTTTTAAATGAATTTCTGGGAATTTGTTTGGGCAATTCTCTTAATCCAAGTAAAACCCATTTAGTATGTTTTATATACATTAGTCTAGTATTGCTGGTAAATGAATTGGTTGTTGAGACTGCTTTGTTTTGCTTTTCCAAGGATTTTTACACGGCCAAGTCCATTCTCTTTGCTTCCTGCAGTTTCCAGGCAGAGTATGTCCACAAATGACACACCTGGAAATTAAACACAGTCATCACCCAGTCGCTAAGTTTCGGCTGTTTATGACAACACTTTCCTATGGGTTAGTGGTGAGCTGCCCTCCGGAGTCATTCCAAATAATTCACTGTTTTATTTATATATTTATTTTTACAAAGCATCCATGACTTAAACATGTCGCACCCTCCATCCTTTAATAAATTCATTACTAGCAATACCGACCTCCCATCTGCTTTAATTATTATAAAATAAATGCCTTGATCACATCCCCACTTTATTGCTTAGTAAGCTTTTGTCCATGCTATTCTTGAAATCAATAATTATTTTATAACACTTAATTTTCAAATATTTTATTAAACTTGTATAATTACTCAAAGCATCACACACATGTTTCTATCTCTTCAAGCACATTATCGTAATACTATTAGCCCGAGGGATAGAATATATAATTTTGCTTTAAAACCTTTTTGTCATTTATTGGAATGTAATGCCAACAATTATTTAGCAAGTGTCCCTGTCTCATATAAGCAGACAGTAGCATTATATATATATTTCTATAAAAATAAATCTTTGAAATCATTTAAAACTAATTTTGATCTTTTATTTTATTGATTTCTAACACTGTCTTGGTCTATATATCTATTTTCCCATTTCTTTTGTACATCCATAGACGTTAATTAGCAACCCAAACTTATCTTAGTATAGAGTCTTTTTGTTTCTCCCTGACCACCAGGCACCAGTAAAGGGTTATACTAATAATGGCATCAGATGCGTTATCACATAGGTGGCGCTGTGAAATTTGGACTTTAGATTCAAACTTAGTATATCTAGAAGGCAACACCTCCTAGAAGGTTCAGTTTTGTGTCTGGGGTCTGAATTCTGCAGTGTGTTAGCGAGATAGACAATTCTGACTGTTACAATAATGAGCTTGATCAGAGACAATACTGTAATTAAATAAGTCAGCATCTGATGAGAGAGTAAATTCTGTAAATATTGTAATTCTAAATACCAGGTATGATTAGTGTGAATAAATCAATTTACCAATAAAAAGCACTCTGTATAAACATATACATCTAATTTTTTCATAAGATAAACATCCAGGAAACTCAAAATTCAAGGAAGAGAGACACATTGAGTTGATATAAATTAGAGTTCTAAAAACTCTACCAAAGCAAGTCCTCTTTGAAGCAGACTGAGTCACATTATGGTTTACATAATTTTTTTGCCATTATTTTCAGAGTATTTATAAGCCTTCAGGTTATTGTATGTTTTGATAATCATTTATAAAAAATATATACATGAGTGATACTTTCTCTTATTTATCTTGCTTTATAAATGTTGCGTGTTATTATCTTTTGCATTAAATGTATATAAAAATTAGCATTATTAAAAGTAAAACAATGAAAATAGAAAAGATTAGAAGCAAGCACATCATATGAAGTGGTAGGGCAGATTAGTGCTTTTAAACTGATGATAAAATAATGAGGAAGAAATTAGAATGAAAATTATAACTGGCTAAATAAGCTTTTAGCAAGAGAAGAAATTATTCAATAAACCACTGAACCTAAGTATAAACCATTGAACTTACATCTGAGAAAAAGATTTGTCAAATCCTAGGAATATAGATTTATATGGAGCAGAAAGATTATCAATTTAAAAAGAAATGTAAAAAAAATTGGAAACTTTAAAAATACGATTTGGAGACAAATAAAAAAGATAAGTTGAAAGGTCAGAAATAGTGTTCAAAAGAATAAATGGAAAAAAAAAAGAGATTATCTCTTGAAAAAAATATGAAGAGCAACATAACTTAAATTGTGAATGTACTTAGAAATAGAGAAGTTGTTAAAACGAAATGGAGAAAGTATAAGAGAAGTGTTAAGAGAAGAAAGAAGTGGTTTTAAAAACAGATATAGCTATATAGAAAAAGGGAGCAAAAGATGCAAAGGTTTAAAAAATTTAACTTTGTTTGGTATATAAAGCTTAGCATTGAAGATATATATATATATATATCATCAATCATTATCAATCCATTTCAGGATGAAGGTCTCTCCAAGTTGATTCCATCTTCTGTGATCTTTAGCTTCTCTTCTCCACATCACCCCTGCACGCTCTCTTATTTCATCCATCCATCTCACATGTGTTCTCTTTCTGGATCTTTTACAATCTCTTGGAATCCAGTTTAAGATTTCAATTGACCATTTATTATCATCTCTTCTAGCAATATGTCTAGCCCAATTCCACATCAGTCTTTTAATTTTTTCAATGAAGTCAATAACATCTGTTTGTTGTCTTACTCATATATTGCATTTTCGATCTTTTCTTGTTACTCCTAACATGCATCTCTCCATATTTTTATGATTGGTCTAAAGTCTTTGTATTGCTCTTATATTAAGTGTCCAAGTCTCAGATCCATAAGTAAGAACTGGTAAAATACATTTATTAAAAACCTTCCTTTTCAAACGCATAGGCATATTACCTTTTAGTATCAAGTTATTTCTACCAAAAGCACTCCAACCAAGTTTAATTCTATGATTAATTTTATCCATTATGTTTCCATCTGTATTAATAATCTGACAAATGTATTAATAGCTATTAATTTATTCTAACTCATCACAATCAATCTTTACTTTCATATTTTGAGAGAATCCATTAAACATTACTTTAGTCTTTTTAACAAATATCTTTAATCCTACTTTCATCTCATAACTCCTGCAACATTTCTTGCAGCTCTAAAGCAATATTTGCAAAAATAACTACATCATCTGAAAAATCTAAATGACTTAAATAATCTCCATTTACTTTCACTCCTTTATATTCCTATTTAATCCACAAAATACTTCTTGCAGCACTGCTGTAAATACCAATAGCTATTTTTGTATAATAATAAGAATCAGAAAGGCTTGGAAAATTTGATCTGATTTAGTATATAAGGATGATATATATATCCGCCAACCCCCCCCCCCCCAACAATAGAAATTATATAAACTTAACTATAAGCTAAGCTTAGAAAATAAACGTCATTATATCTCAACAGCATTCATTGGGAAAATATTCCTTACACATTTATTGTCAGTTTAAAACTGTTGAAAAAGCTATTCTTTCAATTCATCACAATTAAATATTTAGAAGATTTTTAAAATATAAAACAGCTAGAGATGCTAAAAGCATAATAAATAAAATATTTTCGTATCTTTACTTCATTATTTTTTCTCTCTCTCAAGGATATTTTCTTTGAAAGCGTTGAGTCACGTGCGAGTCAGAGAATCAGAAAATGCTTTAGGTAAAATTAAGTTGCATCTCTTTGATATTTAATTACAGGTAGATATTATTCAACTTATTTTATATTGAGACATTTTTCAACAACAAAAAAAATATAGATTTGAATATTATTTAATAATTAATTTAAAATAATGATGGTTGCTTTGGGAAATATGTTCTCGATAATTTAAAATTCATAAATAGCTTCTAATCTTTTAGGTAGAAATTAATAATAAATGACAATTTTTTTTTTCCGTTTTAAAATCAATCAACGTTGAATAAGGTACAGCTAACAGCAAAATTAATATGGAACACACACACACACCTGCAATATTATTATAAATGCAATATTTTCCTGGATAACAGAACCGGTTTTAAGTCGCCAATAAAGAATAATATTTACTCAACAGTCATTCGCGGGGAATAAAAATTGCAAATTCTTTCTCTACACCAACTTTATAGAATTCAATTACTAATTCAGCTAAACATCATAATACCAAAAATATAGTTATTCTTTGTATTCGTTTGTTTTATTATTTTCTAGCAGAAAAGCATTCTATTTAAATAATTTTGTAGTTATATTCCAAAAATTGTATTATAATTATAATGTATAGATTAAAACCTAATTCCTTTTACTATTATTAAACTCTAGAGACAAAATTAAAATTTCTTTGAATAAATTTTATAGTGGATATCAACTTTTGTGTTCATAAGATCTACTTTTTATTTTAAAAATGTGTAGCGATCGACTTTTGTCATAGGCGTAGTCTAAGTGGAGGAAGGTGTGAAATACATACTATTTTTATATATCTACCTACGTAAAAAATAATTATTTAACGGGTCAAAAAACTCAAGTTCGGGGGAATTAAAACAACATGAGTAATTATTAACAATATTTATTAATTCAAATTAGCTACATTAAGTCAAGATTAAAAATATTATTTTCAATAATGATACGACTTAGAGGATTTCACCTATCTAGAATTGAAAAAAAAAAACTAAAACAAAAACAAAAATAACAAAAAAAAGTTGAAAATCTTGACTTAATTTGTTTCCTCGTAACCCGACGGCTCTTGCAAGATTGGCCTCACGATCAATCGGTGGATCACGATCGACTTGTTGGCCACACCTGGTATATATCAATCGTAGACAATCTTTTTTTTTTTAGCATTGGGCCACATGAAACATTTGGCATCATAAATCGGGGTGCAATATTAAGAGAAAATATTCCTAAACATCGTATTTAATAAAACTATACCAAAATAAAAAAAAAATCACAAAACATTGTATTTAATACAAAATATATAAAATATAAAGAAATATATGTAAGAAGTAACATGAAGAGATTCACAAAGAAATACAAGGACAAAGAGACCTAATAGAAATCATTGTTGTCATTGAAATTTGTTAAAATATTTTCTTCATATTTGAAATACAGACTTTCTTCATATACCTGGAGCTTAATTGTAAATATAGGGGATTTGAACACAGACTTTCAAGCACCCTTTCTGATCCACACTATCTCATACCACTGGTACACGTGACTACACACATATAGAAAAGATAATTAATCACCAATATCTGTATTTCGTGCTGAACCAGCACTCATCAGTTCGCCCATCCCTTTTCTATGTATTTAAATGGATAAAGTACTATACATGAGGGGTTAGAGTGACATGATGTCAACATGAGCATGGCAATAATATTGACATGAGCATGGGATTTGGGCTTTCGATCATCAGATTTTCAATGGTAAGGATGGCCAAAGAGTTGGAGGTTGGAATAGATTGAAGCCTGACCAAAAGTATGAAGATTTGTTATCTTAATATAAACTGAGCACTGATTATATATATATATGGGAGATGATAATCTGGACCAACTGATGAGTGCTAGTTCAGCACAAAATACGAATATTGGTTATTATTTATTTTTTCTACATTTGTGTGGTCATGTGTATCAGTGGTATGAGATAGTGTGGATAGTTGAAGGGTGCTTGAAAGTCTGTGTTCAAATCACCTATATTTACAATTAAGTTCCAGGTATATGAAGAATGCCTGTATTTCAAATCTTACATATTGGGCCTGCATCCTGCCCATCCGTCTTCTATGTAATTAAATGGATAAGGTTTTATACATGAGAGATCAGAGTTACTTGAGGTCAACATGGGCATGGCAAAATAATATTGGCATCAACATGGTATTTGGGCTTTTCATCATCAGATTTTTAATGGTATGGATGGTTGAAGAGTTGGAGGTTAGAATAGATTGAAGCCTGTTCATTAAAGTATGAAGATTTGCTATCTTAATTTAAACTGAGCACTGATTTTATAGGTGTGTGAGAGATGATAATCTGCATCAACTGATGAGTGCTCATTCAGTACAAAATATGTATATTGGTGATTATTTATCTTTCCTACATGTGTGTGGTCATGTGTATCAGTGGTATGAGATAGTGTGGATAGTTGAAAGGTGCTTAAAAGTCTGCTCAAATCTCCTATATTTTTTCATATAAATATAATTCCTAGTTTGATCAAAGAATACAACAAAAATCACACTCATTATAGATATTAATAAAAGATGAATTATTAAAAAATCATGAAAATTTCTCTAAACCTAAATCAACTAGTAACTTGAGACACACACATACATATTTTTTGTTTTCTGCATTTGGTTGTTATCTATTAACAAATGTGTACAATTTGAATATATAATCATGCTATTAAAATTAAACCCATTTTTATATAAATTATAGTTAGATTTATTTGTTAATAGTACAAATTTGACTTCAGACCATCCTACTCCTTCCATATAGAAAATCTTTATATTCATAGAAGAAGAATCATTATCAATGATTATTAACAAATTTTACTGATGATGGTATTGAAATCAATTCTTATCTGTATAACATTATATCTTTGCTAGTATTTGTAATAGTTTAAGTATATATGTCCTAGGTATATGACGCGCCAATGCAATATTTGATGGTTGTCCAGGCATTTGCCTAGTCTAACAATGTTGGCAGGCTGAAATTCAAAACACATTGATATCGGTTTAGATATACTTTAATTCATATATTATACATAAAACTTGTAGTCAATTACAGATTTTTGAAATGTATGAACAAAGACATGTAAAAAAGTGAAATGATTCCCAAGATGCACATTTGTGCTGAACTAGTACTCATCAGTTGGCCCACATCAAAATCTCTTACACATATCTTCATCATATGTTTAGTATTATATAAATAGCAATTTATTATTGTTGAATTACAAGCATCAAAACAAACCACTTTACAGAAATATATTAATGATTTTTGTTGATCATTGTTTCTAGCTCAAATATAATCTTCAATTCTCACTTAAATAATAAATATATATGTAATATTATAAAGGTATTGATACTTGAGTTTCCTCGCCCATGTTGGCCGTTTTGATATTATTTGATGGCGTTTAATTTTTCTTTATATATATTACAACTTTCCGCTATGTGTCACTTGCCTTTGAATTGACAGCTATCACAATGAAAGCACAAAATATAATTTGTTGCAATCGACGATGATATACCATAACTATATAACTACAAAACTTAACTTAAATATTATCAACATTAAATTCGAAAAAAATTATCACATTCATCGATAAAAATCAGATTGTAAATTTATAATTAATTTATATCTCAGATTCGAATCATATCAACGTCTATAATCGTATATAATAAGATATTATTTATTCTTATGAAATTATTTTGTTACGAATTATAAATAAATAGTCAAGTTATAATTTGATAATGACTTCTATTTATATCATTTTTATACATCACATATTTACGGATTACCATAATCATATGAACAACGTAAGCATTTGTTATCAAACTATTTAAAAAAAATAAAGAGTAAAAGTTAGCTTAACCAGTGTATCTTTATTATTTGTAATTTTTCTTTATATATAAATAACTTTAATAACAACTATCATTTCAGTTTATAAAAAGACTATATATACTGACATGTCCCTCCAATTTTCTTATCATTATCATCCAGCTCAGATTTTTTCTGTAGCCAAAACACTATTTACCAGAGCGATTAATCTTCAGATAGATTTTATCTAAAAGAAGAAATACATCATACAAATAATGTATTGTTAGAAAATGGTTATAATAAAAAGATTATAAATCAAGTCTTATTTCAAGCTAAAAATACCAAAAATGAAAAAGAAAAAATAACTATTAGGGTTTGTATTCCTTATATAAAAGGAACCACAGACAGTATCAGGCATATTTTAAAATGCTTCAGCATAATGGCAGCATACACTTCTTATCAAAAAATTAGTCATTTTTTAACCACACTTAAAGTTTCAATCCCTCTTAAGGCTCAGGGAGTTTATGAGATTTCATGTGGCATTTGTAAGTCTCCTTATGTGGGTGTGAGCAATCATCACATCAGTACTAGAAGGGATAAACATGCCAATGCAGTGAAATAACATTCATCACCTTCAGCAGTCTCAATTCATACTATGGACTCAGGTCACAATATTGACTTTTCTAAGGCCATGTTCCTATCCAGATGTGAAAACCTACACCAATGTAAGATCAGAAATGGAGATACTAAAAAGACCAAATTGTATCGTAGAAAATGCAATGACATATGTAAATTTCCTCATATTTGGAATTTTTTTTGAGAAACAAATTATTCTGAAGATTAAACCATTAAGCATCACATGATCACCATCTCTTATACTATCACATAATTGTTTATAAACAAGGCAAAACTCTCCATACAGTAGTAACACCCTGTGCCAACCAGAGTAATCAATGGATGCCAGAAGGCTTGTGCATAAAATCCCTATCTAATGCTTACTCATCCAATATCCCCAGACTAGTTTCTGACTTGTGGCCTTCATCAGTGATGAGCTTTGGATCTGAGAGCACTGCACCTAGATCTTAGGATCTAATGCAACCCTCCAGAAACCAACTTTTATCTCTACTTAACTATAAAACTATGAGAATGAAATTGAAATCACAAAAATATTTTCAATCTAAGCTCAATAGCTTATATAGTCATATGGGATATTGGATGAGTAGGCATTAGATAGGGATTTTATGCACAAGCCTTCTGGAATCCATTGATTACTTTGGTTGGCACAGGATGGCACTACTGTATGGAGAGTTTTGCCTTGTTTATAAACAAGTATGTGCTAGTGTAAGAGATGGTGATCATGTGATGCTTAATGGTTTAACACCAATCCTGCTTAATAGGATAGTGGTGGCTATGGTTGTTAAAGAGCCAAAGACACCAAAATGTATGGTTGCTGAACTGAGTTCAGACCTCATATGCCTATATAAGCTATTGATCTTAGATTGAAAATATTTTTGTGTTTTCAATTTCATTCTCATAGTTTTATAGTTAAGTAGAGATAAAAAGATGTTTGCAGGAAGGTGTAGTGCTCTCAGATCCAAAACTCCTCACTGACGAAGGCCACAAGCCAGAAACTAGTCTGGGAATATTGGATGAGTAGGCATTAGATAGGGAATTTATGCACAAGCCTTCTGGCATCCATTGATTACTCTGGTTGGCATAGGATGGCACTACTGTATGGAGGGTTTTGCCTTGTTTATACTCTTGAAGATTCTGAATTTTTTTATTTGTTTATTTTTCAATTTGTTCAATTTTATACACCTGTTTTTATAGTTGTGGAACTTCAACAATTATTGTGAACACTGTTTACAGGGCCTCTACAACTATCTTTATAGAGACTGCTTACAGAGCCTCTACAATTATATAATATTCATTTCCCAGTTGACGGCTTGTGTGATCAAGTCAAAACTTTTGAATATCAAATTAAAATTTTACATGAATGAACATGCAAAATATAGTCTTTTAACACTATTTAAGTTTAGACGAACAATGTTTCATCATAGTTTTTACACATCAAATATGCATGCTACATATATAAATACCATTACCATTTTCTCCAATGAAATGAAGAGCAAATAAAGACATATCATAATACACATAATTTCAACATTTTATTCCAAAACACCAAAAAAAAAAAAACAACAACAAACAAACAAAAAAAACAAGGTAGGCAAAATGATAGAATACACAAAAATTCCCACATATCCACAAATGCAAGTATGTCATTAGTATCATATGACTTATTTGGAAAAACTTGACAAGAATAAACCATTATAAAAATTGCCCAATATGATATTTATGTCATCTATAACATACTAAACTCTAAAAGCATAATTCAAAATAACATAGATCGTTTCAAATACCTACTATTTATCATATAATAATATTATAAACCTGATAGAAAAGACTGAACAAACACATTATATTGATTATAAAATAATTAGGCATAAAAATTATAAATTAACAATTTATAAAAAAAAGTCATAAATCATCTCCAAATGTATATTCATTCATCCATGACATTCTTTAAAACATTATTATACAAAATGTTCAAATTACATTTGGCAATGCAATACTGCAACTACATTTTGAGAATTTCAATGCCCACATATGATATATACAGATTATAAACAAAGCACAAAAAAAAATTATATGCATTATAGATAAATTTTATACCAAAATTTTACTTTTATTTTACCACTTATGAGTTCTCAAATTACTTATTCTAAAGCACATTTGATTGCATTCCAATTCTAACAATAATTCCATAATAATCTAGACAATTTTATGAAGTAATAGCATTAACATTTTAAAATCACAAATTGATAAATAACTCTTCAATATCTGAGGCAATGAACAAAACGTTGACAAAGTCCAAAGCAATTCGAAGTTTATATAGCACATTACTTGTTTTATATCACAAGATAAATAAAATGTTCCAAAACAAATGAGCACACTATATATTTTAACTTAAGGTAAATGCAAAATAAAGGATTAGTCTTTCACATTATCCTTGAAAACAAAACACAATTTCTTGGCATGTAGAAATTTCAGTTTTCAATTATCCAAAAATTTCATTTGCTTATTTTTTTAAGAACCGGTATAATGTTATTCCAACATTGGATAGAATTATGAATTAAAAAGTATATGTCTGTCATAATAGTTTGTTCTAAAGATAAGGTAAATATATTTTAGATATCCATAATTAGTAGAGTTTACAGATACTTTAATTATCTTATTCTAAATATTACTGCAGTCAGCAATATAGTTCATATTTCTTTTTTTTTTTAAATGACAAAAAATATAAAGGCTATTCATATTATGGCAGCAAGTTACTATAAAATTTATAATTAGTTTTAGGATAAAAACTTAATAAGTTAATCAAGCATAATTTCTATGTCCACAATATCAGAATGATAATTATCATTTTAAATAAAGCATTAACACAATGACAAATACATAGTTGATCATAGTTCAAAAATAATGTAATTTTACATATGTGATATTTATGACATTAGCAAATCCATGCTACAGATTTTGTATTCCCTTCCTGTGATATAGCTAGTTGTTGAAGTTTCATACTTGTGTATATTTAATGCATATGGTACAGCGAGATAAATGGCTTACATCTCAGAAGAGATCCCAGCAGATGGTTCTGTAGCCTTTAATTTTAATGATTACAATCAATTGATTGATTAATAGACTAATAAGATAGTCAGTTAATTAAGTAAAAAAAATAATACTAATAAATGGTAAGCTCTTTTTATAAAGTAAATAATATAATTTTAATAAAATCAATGGTACAGTTTTAGGGCATTATTAATTGCTAATTAATGACATCTTAATCAGTTATCAAGGCATACATTCTAATTTTTTATTTTTTTCAACTGCCTTGATTTCTAGACATAATAAATTAATATTACATTTAAAATATACAATTTTTTACTAAATTAAAATATTGCATTAGTGATAAATTAATTAAACATTTTATTATTAAAGAAGTTCTCAAAATTTAAATATATTTTTACAGAATAATACATATTAAGCAATAATATTATAATTTAGATAACATTAAGTAATACTATATATAAACACTTTAACGCGCTAAAGAAGAAGCTGTCAGTAGTAAACAATTAAATTAAATTAATCTAGGCCTAGTACTTTTGAGGTTTCCCCCTCATATTCATGGCCAAAATAGATTACATAAACCATTGCTATAATACTTCGTTAAGCAATGAACTTTAAGTTTAATCAATTTCTTTTAAACTTTTCTCCCAGTCAAAATAACTATTATATGTGCATGCACACACTTGCAAAATTAAAAATGTTGTCTAACATGTTTAAATAAATTATAAATAATTATTTGTATTATAGAAATATTATCAAATTATTTGAAATGTTTGTTTTAATATAACTTATTTACTTTACTTATTTTAATTAACTATATCTGGTATGTAATTGTATTTTAAATTAGGAATGTGTAATCTATAGATCTAACACATATAAAGTTACAAAACTAACTTAACTGACATTTTAAAATTAATTTTCTTTTTTTATTTAGATCTATCCATAAAAATAGCCTATAACAATAATTCTATAGCCAAATTTTAACTTCTTAAATTATTCACCATGTTTAACTTATAAATTGATGTGTTGGAATAGAAATAAAATATAAAAAATACTTAAAATTTTTTTTTATATACACTTACACAGTTCTCCAAGCAAACTTTAAGGTTACAATTTATATATACATTGTAACAAAATAAAATGTTCCCTTCAGATTTTAGACAACATTTTATTACTGATATAAAAAATGATGATGAAATAGCTCTTAATCCTATCCTTAAAGTTAGATAAAAATGACAGTATATTCTTCTTTTAAAATACTACAGATTTGGGATTCATTTGTAATAATTCATATATGATAGAACCATAATAGATCGATCCTGTTTAATTATGCCCTGAAAATTACAGCTTCATTTATAATAACTGAAAGACAGGCTTATTTATACCTGTGTCTATATATATGTAATAATAGGGTATGAGCACAGACTAACATGACCCACCACTCTCCACTCCATCTAATAACACTGACACACTTAAACACATATATGTTGAAAAGATAAATAATCACCAATATACGTACTTCATGCTAAACCAGCAATCATCAGTTGGTCCAGATTATCATCTCTACACATATATACTATAAGTGCTCAGAAATACGTATATTGGTGATTATTTATCTTTTCAACATATATGTGTTTAAGTGTGTCAGTGTTATTAGATGGAGTGGAGAGTGGTGGGTCATGTTAGTCTGTGCTCATACCCTATTATTACATATATATATATATAGACAGGTATAAATAAGCCTGTCTTTCAGTTATTACATTATAGAGATGTCTGCCCATCCTTGCATATGTATTTAATGGATTATGTCCTGTACATGTGGGGTTCAGATTGACCTTAGGTCAACATGGGTGTGACAAGAATCTCGGCCTCAGGGTGGCCTTTGAGCATTCCATCATCAGATTTTCAATTGGATGGACAGTTGAAGAGTTGGAGTGTGGAGTAGATTGAAGCCTGTCCATTAAAGTATGAGGATTGTCTATCTTAATATATATCTGAGCACTTATAGTATATATATGTAGAGATGATAATCTGGACCAACTGATGATTGCTGGTTTAGCATGAAATATGTATATTGGTGATTATTTATCTTTTCAACATATATGTGTTTAAGTGTGTCAGTGTTATTAGATGGAGTGGAGAGTGGTAGCTTCATTTATAATAGAATAAACATATGTGTAAGTTAATCTCCATTATAGCCACAATGATTAGGTAGCATTTATAATAGATCAAAAATGTGCAATGGTAAATAAGAATTCTAATATAATCTGAATAAAATATAGCTCAATTGTTAATCACCCTATGTAACAGAATGAAAATGATCCTTGAAGTTGGACATTATTTATAGCTGAATAAAAATATAATTCAAATAAAAATGATATTAATTTTTCAATACCCATAAATAATATTTTTCATAATAGAATAAATATAATATACTAAACTAAATGAATACCAATCAATAAATAATTATTTAGTACTTAATATAATCCTTTATGTAATCACACATCAGACTGCTAGTTACCCTAAACAAAACAGTGATGATAATTTTTAGTATAGCATTATGAATTCAAGAATAAATATAATATATATAAAAAAAGAAAACAAACAAAATTATCACTTCAGATACTGTAAATACAATCCTTACTTAATTAATATGAATAAACCTAAAGCAGTTAAATCAAATATCATTGTCTCAAAACAATGATATATGTTTAAGATATATTTTATTTATAATCGAATAAGACCGATAATAAATCATTAAACAACTAAATTCTAGTAATTCTAGTATTCCTAATTACTTAACATTGCTTATAAGAATACAAAATTGATAAACTAACTGCTTTCGGGAATTCGATGTTCCCATGTTCATAGTCTTTTCACTAAAAGTTGGTGAATGTCACAGCAATGTATGCAAATTTATTCAATAATATATAAATTCCCACTTTTTAGGGATAGCAAAGCAGGCGTCTCTTTGGTTGATGGCTTTGGGATCACCTGTGATAAAACAAGCCTCCTTCACTTTGCGTTTCACATAATTGCACTCTGTGCACATTATCTCAGCTGAAGCTGGTTTGATAATGTGCACAGAGCTCATTAACATGAAACGCAAAGTGAATGAAGCTTGTTTTATCACAGATGATCCCAAAATCATCAATCATAAAGATACCTGCTTTACTATCTCTAAAAAGTGGGCTGTTTAAATATTATTGAATAAATTTGCATACATTACAGTGACATTCACTAACTTTTAGTGAAAAGAGCTATGAATACAGGAACATAGAATTCCTGAAAATGCTTAGCTTATCAATTGTTATATATAGCTTCATTAATTGTATATAAAATACAACCTTAATATTATAAAATATTAATGAAGCTCATTGTTTAGTTATTACAAAATCATAATAAAAGTCAAAGATGTTCATATCTAAATAAAATAATACATGAATGATTGAAATAACAGCTTTAGTATGTCCTGTAAGTTTACAATATTTATAATAGCTAAATAAATATATGACCCGATAATTAATTTTAAATCTTAGTTGAATAAAATAATAAATTATACTATCTTATCCATGCTATATTTTCTTACATGAATTTATTCTTATTAATCACTTTTATTAAAGACTTTTATCAAGAATTATATAGTAATAAAGAACAAGTACCTCCTATATCTATTACATCTTCTGAATTGCCCAGAATTTTAAATGAAGAAGTGAGACATGCAATTAAATGTATGAAGAAAGTAAAGGCTCCAGGTAATGATGGAATTATAATTGATATATTAAAAGAAGCAGGTAAAGAAATAGAATTTTTTTTAGCAAAGTTATATACCAAATGTCTAAATGATAAAGATATAACAGATAATTGTAAGAATGCAGTAATAATATTAATATTTAAAAAAGATAATAAAAAAGATATTAGAAATTACAGACCTATCAGCCTTTTATCAGTTTTATACAAATTTTTTACCAAGATAATTACAACTCGTCTAGAGAGAACATTGGATTTCCACCAGACAAGAGAACAAGCTGGATTTAAAAATGGTTTTAGTACAGTAGATCATATCCAGGTATTGAGAGAAGTTATAGAAAGGACAAATGAATATGAGTTGTCATTATGTTTTGGATTTGTAGATTATGAAAAGGCATTTGATTCTATAAACCTTTCTTTAGTGATTAAAGCATTGGATCATCAAGGTATATATCTAGGATATTGTCATATTCTAAAGAATATTTATAAAAATGCAACAGCAACAATTAGATTACATAATGATACTGGGAAAGTCAACATTGAGAAGGGTGTAAGACAAGGTGACTCCATATCTCCAAAATTTTTTACAGCAGTGCTGCAAGAAGTATTTTGTGGATTAAAATGAGACACTAAAGGAGTGAAAGTAAATGGAGATTATTTAAGTCATTTAGATTTTGCAGATGATGTAGTTGTTTTTGAAAATAATGCTTCAGAGCTGCAGAAAATGTTACAGGAGTTATCAGATGAAAGTAGGAAAGTAGGACTAAAGATAAATGATAAAAAGACTAAAGTAATGTTTAATCGATTTGCTCAAAATATGAAAATAAAGATTGATTATGATGAATTAGAAGAAGTTAACAGTTACATATATCTTGGTCAGATTATTAATATAGATGGAAACATAATTGAGAAAATTAATCATAGAATTAAACTTGGTTGGAGTGCTTTTGGTAGAAATAACTTGATACTAAAAGGAAATATGTTTATGTGTTTGAAAAGGAAGGTTATTAACAAATGTATTTTATCAGTTCTTACTTATGGATCTGAAACTTGGACACTTAATAGAAGAGACTTCAGACCACTCAAAAAGTATGGAGAGATGCATGTTGGGAGTAACAAGAAGAGATCGAAAATGCAATGTATGGATAAGAGAACAAATAGGGGTTACTGACCCTTCATTGAAAAAATTAAAAGACTGAAGTGGAGTTGGGATGGACATATTGCTAGAAGAGATGATAATAAATGGACATTTGAAATCTTAAACTGGATTCCAAGAGATGTAAAAAACCCAGAAAGAGACCACATGTGAGATGGATGGATGAAATAAGAAAGCATACAGGGGTGATGTGGAGAAGAGAAGCTAAAGATTGGAGAAGATGGATTAAACTTGGAGAGACCTTCATTCTGAAGTAGACTGATGATGGTTGATGATTAATCACACTATTTATAATAAGATAAAAGACAATAAAATGATAAATAATAAATTATATTCACCCAGTCATGATATATTCTTATATTGACTTCACTCTTGCTAATTAAGCTAGTTATAATAAAATAAAATACTTAATAAGGATGAAATATCAATGGTCTTACTATATAATCTTAAATCTATAATATCCAATAAAACCAGTATACAAAAGAAACAGTAGATTTCCATTGGATATTTATTTAAGTACAATTAACTAATCATATTAATTTACTTTAAATTTCCTGTAAGTAAATTATTAAAACTGCATATTATAATAATCAAAACATATAAAAAGAATTATAGCATTTATTATAATCAAGTATGTAATATTTACTGAGGCTATAACCTCGATAATATGCGTATAAAATGTGATAGTAGGGACCTCTACAGGTGTTTTAACCACAAGCTTATGCTATGGAACACCTGTAGAGGTCCCTACTATCGCATTTTATATGCATATTATCGAGGTTATAGCCTCAGTAAATATTACTTATGTAATCAATGTGCATTTAATAAATTTATAATTATAATCAAGTATGAATATTAAAATTAAATATTTAAACTGTATTTACAATCCACATTGACTAAATTTAAATATAATTAAAGCAAATCATTCTGAATTATAATAAAACAAAATATACTATCATCAGCTTTATAATTGAATAAGATTAAGATATTAATGATCAACCATGAAGTTAATTCAATAATTATCTAAACAATAATGATTGTGGTTAACACAAAGTTTATATCTAGTCAGATAATAACCATAGAATTCAATAAAAATAATATAACGATACTCACCTTTTAATGTTTCTGGATTATGAAATATATTTATTTCAAATAAATTTTACAATATAGATAGTTTATCTGTTCTCACTCAAATGTTATTAAGCAATAAATTCATTTGCACAAGCAAACAATAATCCAACAGGTTTATTTGATTTAAGTTAAATTCAAATTTATTAATAAATAAATATCAATTAGAGGATTAAAAATATGTATATATAATAAATAGGTTATAAACAATAGATATATACATATACAATCTAAATGAATATACAATAAATCATTAATTGACATTAATTTGATATTTACATAGGTAATTGACTATCAACATCCAGTTATTTAATAATAAACACTAAACATATATGTACATGTATCACAAATATATTGCAGGACATTCCTATTTTCGAAAATATAAGAGAGTTCAAATTATATCTTCTCTTAAACTTCATCTAAAATATAATTAATCAAAAAATAAGTATAGATAAAAATGAATCTACTTATTTATTAATACCAATTAATAAGAACAAAGTAAAATAAATACCTATTGTGATATAATCTTTTGAAATTCTAATATAAATGATGTATTTGAAGTTAATTTATAATCATTGAAAATGAATTTTTTGAATTATTGAATTAATAAATACTATACTACAAAATATAAAGTTAAACTTAGAAAAAATTCATCTCTCTTACACTTTAGTATGTGAAAAGATTATCATTTAATTATTATTCGTCAATAAATAATTTTACATTATTAAATAAAAATAAACCAAAACATTTATATCAATAATAACAAACATAAATAAACAACATAAATAAAAGTCTTTACATACTGTATTCCCAACATGGCATCACAGTTCTGATGTCTATATTTCAAACTACAAAACCAATAATATGTCTTTATTCCAGAGAAGATATAATGAATGCATGAGAACTTTAAATTCAAAATACATTTTGCAGGTTCTGATATTTTTGTATTTATTCAAATTATTCCTTTAAATAATAATTATTTGGTTCATATGATATTATACATATCAATATTATTTTATATTTATGATAATATGAAGAGACATCCTTTCATGAGCAAGAATTATTTAAAAATAATATGAATGAACAAATGCTAGCTTTTTCTAGGATGATATGATGAGTATATATATATATATATTTCTTATAAAACTTCTTTCATATACACTTCAATGCAAACAAAGTTTCTTAAAAAACTTCTTTATTTTCCTTACAGTTTCGACTGTCCAGCAGTCTTCATCAGAGCTACAGTATTTGAACAATACAATACATAAACATCACTTCATATACATAAATACACATATGCATATCAAAATATACACATATATGCCTACATACATATATAATGAAATTAAACTTATTCATAGTTCATAAAAATTTGATCAATTGATCTAATAAAATCACACAAGCAAAAAAATATGATTCTTGTATATCTTCTGATGTTTATATTCCATATTTATATATATATATATATATATATATATATATATATATATATATATATATATATATATATATATATATATATAACTATTTTAAAGGATAAAACATTCTGATGGTTTCCTTAAGAAAGCAATTTTGGTGATTTTTCTTTTCATAAATTTTATTCATAAGCTGCCATAGTCTATAGGCAGACCATGTTAATTATAACCCCTCCATTTTATTTTGCAAATTATATACTTTTAGGGCAAATAAAAAAAAATCATTTAAGAAATTTATACATGCTTCTGTTTAAAGCAAAAACAAGAAAGTTTTTGTTCAAAATTTTCAGTCCAATTTATAAGATTTTCTTATTGATATCAGAGTAACTATAATAATCATCTATTCACTCATTAAACAATTTCTGGTAATGTTCATCTAATAAATTTGTATTATTCAACTAATAAAAATAAATATTTTTGAAATATTATGTATAATAAAAATCTATGTTTTTACAATACTAATACTATTTTTCATTTCAACAATAAATCAACAATTTACACTATATTTTCAATATATTATACCAGAAATACATTTTTATACATATCTCTCAGTGTAATATTATATAAATAAAGAGGCCAAAAATATCTAAAACATTTATTTGTATTGTTCACAGTTTACTATTATGAATGCAGTAACAAAAATAAAATATCTATAAAAAAATACTAATAATTTCATTCAGACCATATTCTTTATTATTCACATATTTATTTTTCCTTTTAAAAATGAATAAAGTCAATTTATAATCTTAAAAAACAATTAATAACAAATAATTTTATATTAATATTATTGTTGTCATAGCAACACAGTTAAGACTTCATAATTTAACATATCCATTATCCAAAAATCAAATAAGAAATAAAGAAAAAATTATGACTGATATCTTGCCACATACTCAAATACATCTCCAATTTCAGTAGACAATAATTTTGATTATTGTAAGCTTATAGATCATTAAGGTTTCTTTACTCATCTTTAAAAAAATAATTATTTAATATGTTACAGTAGATAACTAATATTTGCATTTGCACATATTAAAGATAAATAATGTTAGTATTTATATTTCACATATTTTTAATTGTAGTACATTTACAAATGGCTAAGTTACTTATTATGCTTTATCATCAGATTTTCAATAATATGGATGACTAAAGAGCTGAAGAGTGGAGAAGATTGAAACATGTCAATAAAGTTTGAAGATTTTCTATCTTAATATAAACTGAGCATTGGTTATAAATATGTGAGGGAGATGATGATCTGGACCAACTGATGAGAGCTTGTCAACACAAAAAACTTATATTGGATATTATTTATCTTTTTCACATGCGGTCATGTATATCGGTTATATAAAATGGAGCGGATAATTGAAAAAAGCTTGAAAGACTGTGTTCAAATCCCCTTTAATTACATCTAAAGTTAAGTATATACATTATACTTGTATCCAAATATTTAATATTTGTAAGAGAGGAAAGAAATTTTTAGTCAGTGCATAAAACAAAAATACATTTCTATTTTAAATTATTTTCAAGGTTTATATCTTGCAAATTAGAAAGGAGAAACAACTCATAAAAGTCAAAATTTGATATTTCTTAATTTTTTTTATACATCTTTATATTTAATTCAAAGCACATGACTAAAAATATTTTAGAACACATGCCAAGTGAGTAATAGAAAAATATTTGTAAAATAAGATATAGTTAGAACTTGATTTTTAAATATCTTAGAATTAAATGTTTTTGGCACATAAAAATAATCTTTTTTATGTTTTTTTATTTTTAATTTAAATTTTGTTTTAAAAAAATCCATTATATTTGATTTTAAACATATCTCAATAGGTTTAATTTACAATTATTAAAAAAAAAAATCTAGTAGTTTCAAATCAACATAATATTGGAGTGCTTTTCTTTTTCCTTTTTCACAATAATTCTTTAAAATTCTTCAATTGAAATTTGTAATACTATTTTACTTAATATACCATAGCATCCCCACACTCTGAAGACTTTAAATTTCTGATTTCTAGGAGATAGTATTATGTTCGGATATTATAGCCTTAAAATCCATTTCTAAATCTCAAATAATATTTTGCTTTTCTAAGGAGCTCTATTAGAAGAGATTTTCCAATCAGTAGTTTCTCAGTAAGTTTAATTTCCAAAATACATTACAAGTAAAAAATTGCAATTTATGTTCTATAGAAATTATGTATACAAACTAGTCCAAAATTAAAGCAAACTTTTTTTTAAATAACTAAAAAATATTAAATTGACCGGGGAAAGTCTTGGGAGGTCATGTGATGTTGAGATCAAGTGTTAAGATAAAGAAGACAATCAAATTCATTTGATAAAACTAATATTTTTTCTTGGAATCCATACAGGATTCTTCAGCTCTTAAGTCAGCAACTCAGCACTATAAGCTCACATGTTCAGGGATATTTTAAAATCAATACAACCTTGTTGAGATCCGGCATATTCTAGCTTTAAATGCAACAAAAACTAATTATGAAAGTCTATTATATAATCTCTACTAATGAAAGGTCCCACCGATCAATAATAGCCATAAAACCAGCTGGATTTGATTTTTTGGCTGCAACTGGAGTCTCATTAACAGATTCAAGATAAGCCATGGTTACTGCACTCACCTGCTTCATAAATGGAACTTATGAGTCATTGATCTATTTAAATGTGGAAAACATAATCTATGAATTAATAGTTTTTCACAGAGAATGGTGATTATATGATGAATTACATAGTAATGACTACTAAATATATGACCATAATGGCAAAATTGAAAATCTTGATGATGTTATTAGTAATTTTACCTCCTGGTTGAATTCTCTGTAGTTTTTTCTTAATCTTTTGTTGATAGTTATCTAAAACATCCTACAGTAAATAAATAAATTTTTGATTTTTACCAATAATATTTTAAGAATTTGTCTTCTCTTAGTCATGAAAAAAAATGTTTCTAGACTTCTCAATTATCCAGATTTCTTTTCAATATATATAAAAAAAGTTTTTGTTGTTGTTATAAATAATAATTCAAATTAAATATAATCAATACATTTCAGATGTATACTTATAATATTATCAATGCACCAAATACTTTGGAGCAGAAGGTAGAGTAGTAGACTTTGGACTCAGGATTGATGGATTACAACCCAACTTTGTCATTTCAGTTATAATTCAAACCTTTTATGAGTTCCCAAACAATAAATCATTCAATTCTGTTTTTATACTGTGATGTGATGTGATATGGCTACTCCTTTATCAAAATCAGCAATCTCTCAGCCAATATGTCCAAGAAAAACCTGTTAGCCATCTGATCTTCCATTTCTATTCTCCACCCTATGTTTTTCCATATTCTTCTCTAACCTGTTCAATCCCATTTCCACACTATCATCTTTGACCAATCCATGGCCTTTGTATATAGATCCCTTTTATCTTTTTCCAAGCCCAACATAAAGACTAATAACCCACTTTCTGTATAATCACTTGGTCCACACTTTATTATCTCACAATTTTATTATCTGTATCTTTTCTGCTTGTGAGCATTTACATTCTATTAGCAAATGCTTAATATTTTCCATGCCTTCCTTACATAACATGCAGACTAAATCACCTACATTTCTCCATTTATATGTATATTCCTTTGTTGCTAGTGATCCTGTTTGAGCCTTAAATAGTAAACTATTTCCCTTGCTATTATCATAAATTAACCCACATCTAATATTCTGTTTACTTCTATCTATAGTTAAGCTCTTTTTACACCCCATACTAGTTCTCCATCTCTTCAGTTGCCTAATTTTTTTATTAATACATCTATTCTTCTATCCCAGTCTTTGCCACTATAACACTCAATAATTCTCCAAAATACAACCATCCCACTTTCGAACAAAGTATACTGACATAGTCTTTATTCAAATCTTCTGCATACTGTACTATCTTTCTCACCCATTTCGTTGACTTCCCTTTATTTGTAACCCAATTAAATACTATTTTGGCTATTCTCTTACTATTCATAAATTGCAATCTATTAAACATTTTCATTTTACTTTTTGCATCTCTCATATAAATTAAACCCATTACTGCAATATGAAAACACTGTAAATTTCTTTATCAGTTCGTTTCTTTTCTTTGCTTCATTTAGCAATTTTTTTTGCGTTTTCCACCAAGTAATTCCTCTGACTAATTAAGACAATTTTCAAATAGCTGTATGCATTTATAACATTTAAGATTATATCCAAAAAGAAAAATTCTTTGTCTTCTCTTTCTTCAGCATTTACCATAATTACTTTTGATTTTTCTTCACTGAATTTGATCCCTGTCTCTTTACCTACCCTGCACAAATCTTCAGCACAACTTCCATATCTTACCTTATTTTCTGTGTATAAGAAAATATTACCACCAAATAAAATATTTGATAATATATACACTCCTTTTTCCATCTACTAATGGTATCTTTACCCCTCTTTCTAATCTTTCTACTGCCCTTTTCATTTCTTTCAAATAAAACAAACACAAAATAAGTGACATAGGGCATCGTTGCTTTAGTCACATTTCATTTTTAACTCTGATTCTATATTTCCTAATTAATGCATATAATAATTATTTTATACAATCTCTTAATAAGATCCACTAAAGCCCCATTCATTCCAAATTTACTCAACTTACATATAATCTACTTCTATTTATTCTATCATATACATTCTCTATATCTATAAAAATCATATATAACTGTCTACTTGTATTCCTATTCATATCCATAAGTTGTGTAACTACAAATAAACTATCTCCTATACACCTATCTGATCGAAAATCTTTTTGCATTTCTCTCACTATATTATTTTCTTCCATCCATTTTGGCACATTTCCCGTCACCATATAGGCAACAATTTTATGCAACACTGACATTACCACTACTGGTTTATAATTGTTTATCTTTCTATGGTCATTACTCTTTCCCTTAAATAATAGTTTCATTCTTGTATTATTCTAGCTATCTGGGAATTCTGTCTTCCCTACCAACTTATTAAAGTATGATAATAGATTTAATTTTGCCCTATTTCCCAAATTGATCACCATCTCTGCTATCCATCCCCCTTGCCTTCCAATTTCTCAACCTCTTCCCTGCCTCATTCAATTCTTTTTCTGTAAAACTAATATTTCCATTACTATGTGCTTTTATGATTGTTATCATTCTGTCCTTCACATCTACTAACTTTTCTATATTCATTACAGACTTATTTAAGATTGACTCTAATTCTTCTCTTCAACTACACTCTTACGCCTTATTATTTAGTAATACTATTTCTTTCTTCCTTACATTCCTTGTTTTAATATATTTCCAAATTTTTTTACACCCATCTCTTTCACTTTTATTAACACCTTTCAATAATTTAACTATTTAATTTCGTTCTCTGTCTATAATTATCGATTTTAGAGAACTTATTTTTATTTAAATAGTTTTCCCATTTAATATTAACATCTTTTCCACTTTTTTGTTCTTAATAGTACATTTATATTCTCTGTGTGCTTCTTTCCTCTCTTTTACACTTTTACTAATTCTCACCTTTTTATTACTTTTATTCTTCTGAATACTCCCATCTAAAACCCTATTTGCCATTTTTTCTACTTCACCACATCAATCCTTATATTCAATCCCAGCAAACTCTTCCATAACTTCTACTTTTATTTTATGTCCTTCTAACTTATTCTTATCATTCATTCTCCAAGAATATCCTTCACTATCCTTTCTACTTCTATTATTATTTTCTATCACATTATTAATCATTTCTATTATGAAGAAATTATGATCCCTATTACATACTCTCTTTATTATCAAAAATTTTAATTTTCCATATTTTATTCATTCCCTCTTTATCTACTAATACATAATTTATTGATAAAATATATTATTTCTAGACCATGTCTGTTGCCCCTCATACTGTCTGATAAAAAAAAATCAGAAGCTGCCCATTCTTCTTATCCAAATCATCAATTTCTTCAATATATCCATTCATATCCCCATAACCATAATTTTCCTGTGCTATTATTCCACTTCATAATAGTTTATCTCCAGTGACTATATACACTATAGCCACCATCAATTCTTGTCTTCCTAACTTTATCTCATTTTGACACTTTACAGTATTTAAATATTTTTTTGACATTTCTCCTATACAACCACCCATTGTTTCTTTTTCTTTTCTATTACACCCTGCCATAGCAAATTTTTGAATGTAGATTTTTCTTTCTTAAATGTGTTTCTACTATTAGAATACCTCACATCCTTCATTTTTAACTGCTTTGTTTAATTCCAAACACTTTTCTGATCTCCTACCATCTTGCATATTTAAATATCCAATGTTTATAATTATTTTCTTTCTGTCCTTTAATAAATTCTTTGGATTCATTCTTCTCTGTTATGTTAGTTTGTTTATCATTAGTTTTATTAACTTATTCTCTCTTCCCATCTACATTTACATTTAAATAAGCTACCCTTTGTTGACTCCTTGCATTTTATCCATCCTTAACTTTCTTTTTGCTAAAACCCCTATCCCCTTTTATAAGATTCCTGAAATATAATATTTTTCGTAAATTAAGACCCCAAATGCTTCACTTCCTTGTTTTACTAAATGAAAGTAATAAAAAAAATCCCACACATCCACAAACATAACATTATTTCTTTCATATAGGTTTTTCAATCTCTCATTTATAGAACATTTGTCCACCATAACACAGACATCTCTACTTCCCTGTTTATTTATCTTATCTGTAAGATCCCTAATTTTAGGTCCAAGCAAACATATTCTTACATATCTATTTCTATTTCCTCTTGTAATTACATCTCCACAACCTCTAGCAAGTACCCTATTAAGACTGTCTCATAATTTACTTTCTCTATTTCATTTGTTACATTTTCTTCAGCCTTTTGAATCTCGTTATCGTTTCTATTCATTAATTCCTTGATCTTCTCACACTTCATATCTAACACTTAATTTTACTTGCACATCCTTTACTTCTTCCTCTATCTTCTTTACTCTTTGGCTAATTATCTCCATTGCACTACTTATTTTGCCATCTATATCTCTTGCCACTCTACTAAACATATACTCCATTCTATCATCCTTATCTACATTTTCCTCAATTGTTCCTGACTTTCTCTTTAAACTACCTACATTTAAAAACCATTTTTTCATGCCTTTTATCACATTTACACAAAATCTACACAACCAAATAACTTTTATATTATTCCTAGTCTTATTTAAACACTTCAGATGTAATCTTTCATCACATACTGCACACCCTACCAAAGCATGCATAATTTCCTTCTGATTGTATTACATACATTGCGATATACACATGTAGTTCATGTTTCCTAATTTTGCAAATTTCCCTACTCTATATTTAAATTTATGATTTTTCTACCATCCTCCAAATCTCTTTATACAATTTTTTTTATAATGGAGAGTGAGAAATTCATGCTCCCCTAAAATTCATAGCTGAGTGTTACCCTTCTTTTTCAAAATGAATCTCTTTCTCACTTAAATTAAAAATATTTTATTAGCAAACCTACTAAAATACAACTAATCTTATGTATGCCTTAGTTTTTAGGGCCTCATTACAATGAACACACACACACACACACACACACATATATATATATATATATATATATATATATATATATATATATATATAAATGTTGGCATCTCAAATCATTGCTCTCCGAATATTAGCAATATTTCTCCTCAATCTCTCCAAATCCAGTTAAATCTATCTCTCTTTGCTCCAATTCTCTTTTTTCATCCACTCTATAACAAATATTCCCCATGAACAAAATTTTTTATCAAGTTGTTATTAAAATAAATAAAAGTTTAATTTATTGTGATGCGCTGTGACTTCTCTGTGTATGGAGTTAGGAATCTCTCAGCAACTATGCCCAGAGAAACCTGTTAACTAATTTAACCCTCCCTTCCATTTTCTGCCCTACATTTTCCTATATCCTGCTCCATCCCATTTCCACAACATAATCTTTGTCAACTCCATGGCCTTTATATCTAAATCCACTTATCTTTTCCCAAACCCAGTATAAAAACCAATAACCCACTTTCTGTATAATCATATTGTTTATATTTATTCTTCCATAATTTCATTATTTGTAACCTTTATGATTTTAGGCATTTACATTCAATTAACAGATGCCTAATATTTTCTATGCTTTTTTACACAACTTGCAGATTAAATTACCCACATTTTTCCATTTATGAGTATATTCTCTTGTTGCTAAAATCCCATTCGAGCCTTAAACAGTAAACTATTTTCATAGCTATTATCATAAATTAACTTGCATCCAATATCCTATTTACTACTATATATTTAAACTCTTTTTACTCTCCATACTAGTTCTCCATCTCTCTAACTTCCTATTCTTTATTAATGCATCTATTTTTCTATCCCATTCCTTAACACTATAACATTCAACAATTCTCCTAACACAATCATCCCACATTTTGTATAAGCATACTGACATAAATTCTTTATCCAAATCTTCTGCATTTCACATTACCTTTCTCACCCGTCTTGTTGCCTGCCCTTTAATCATAACCCAATTGAATACTATTTTGCATATTCCTTTATTATTTTCATTTTGCTTTTTGCATCTCTCATATAAAAACTTGACCATCCCATTTCTCCTTGAATTTCCTCCTTCACCATCAACACATCTGCATCCAATGCATGCATTTCTACTTCTCTTTGTACTTTTTTAAAGTAATCTAATATCCTTTTACTAACACATAATGCATCGTTACCCTATGTTAACCCTGCTACTGCCACTCCCTTCTATACAATTCTAGCTACATCATATTTATTGATAAACCAAGCTCTGTTTTTACCCTTTCTATGGATGTTAATTTGTGAGCCCAGCTGTAAATAAATTGGATTGCCATCAAAAATGGAATTCTGGAACCCTCTAACCATGTTCCCTTATGAAGGCCGATTTTATTATTACGTCCTTGAATGTTACACTGCCATTGCTTGTCCAAAGTGTGAATGTACTCGACTGCATCACTGTTTAAAAAAATTGTATTAATCAGAAAATGGAAACATAAATCAACACTAAAGTAAAAAACACTTTGAGAAAAACTTGTCCAAACAAAATATGGGCAATAAAAGAAAGTGTAAATTTATCACATTACTGGACAAGATCAGGTAAAATTGCAAGGTTTATTTGATGGCATCGCAAAGTTAGATGTTTATCATAAATGTGAAAAGGCAAATGTGAAAAGACATAGCATGTCTCCTATGTTGCAGATCTAATATGTAAATTCCATATTTTTTAATACAATAATTTATTTCAATGTATTTTTTTTCTCAAAAACCAATTTAAAACTGTCATTTAAAGCTTATTACACAATCCTTTGTTCCTATTAATTTTTACATTTCTAATGTGAAACTTACATAACATAGGTGGCATTATTTCATTATTCTTATACTGATTCAGAAATGATAACTGATACTTCAATTCCTCAATTTTCCTTTTATCATTCCATATTATTTTGAATCTATTAAAATTAATATTTTCCAATTTTTAATGTAAAAAGGTCTATATACTATTCTTATCACATTCCTCCATATTAAAACCTTGTATAATAACATTCAAAAAACAATATAATGCTGCACACACAAAAACAGTCAAATATCCAATACAATTCATAGTTACTTGATTTGGAGATGAGTTCAATAAATATTAAAATATAATTATTAATAGTTGTTTCTTTCAATCTTATTTAGATTGATTATTTAGTTTAGTTTAACTATTATAAGATTACAGCAGATATATTAAAAATGGAAATTCTTTCTCAATAATTACATATAATCTCTGTGCTTAGCAAATAAATTTGAATACTACATAGTTTTTAAGAATTTGTAATATTAACAGATAGTAATTTGAAAATTTTTGTGAACGTTAATATGTGAAACAAAATAATAAATGTAAAAGTGAATATATAAACATCATCACACTCTCAAACTAAGACCCTTCAGATTAGTCTATATAATTAGAATGTAGGTTTAAAGATAAGATGGCGCTCTCTTATCTTTTTAAAAGTCTCTATCTTGTGTTTGAGAGTATCCTTAGTCCTCAACATGACATCATTGATCTATTATAAGTTCAGTACAGCACATATTTTAAAGATGAAAATCCTTTTTCTTTAATTATATATATATATATATATATATATATATATATATATATATATATATTTATATATATATATATATATATATATAAAAGATAAGAGCTTTGTATAAATATTCCATTGGAGAGTAAAGGCTAGATCCTCATAGGGGAACAATAAAAGTGAAGGCACCAATCACCTGATTTGCCAATTACCAGGTGATGAAGGTTGAAGTAGTTTTCTGTCCTATTGTAACTAATCATTAAAAATAGATAGATATCCATTTACTGATCAATGTTGAATGGTAGGTAGCTGGTTCAGCTAAGTATGAATCAGTTATCAAAAATAAAAATCCCAATTTTTTGGAAACTTTTTTACTTACAGTGAATTTGCATTTGAATTTGACATAGGCATGGCAAAAGAAGACTTAATCTCTATATAATTATGCTCTTAATTTTTACATGCTCTTAATTTTTATATACTTACAATATTGTAAGTATGCATACCTAATTCATTGTCTCAAAGATAAAGAAAGTATTAAATTGATGATAAGATAACAGGATGATATAAGAAAGTGACAACTTTGATCATTATAGGTGGCGCTCTGTGCAGATTAGCAGAGTGGTATAGTAGTAGAATTGAGGGTTAAAGGTTTTTAAATTAATTTATCAACAAAGCAAAAAATATTCAGTTTGGCAAATTAAGTAGAACTGTTATGCTTAACCTGCCCTGTGTGACTCTTGATTGTCACCTGACCATGCACTAAATTAGTGGTAAACATTGTAATCATAGTTAGTGTTCAATCACTTCTTTCCGGTTTTTTTAAAACAATATTTGTTTTAGCAATACAGCATTTAGATATTTATCATACATCTTAAAAGTGTTTTTATATCATTAAGAGGCTAGCCAAAACCAATGATCCTTGATCATCATCAGTGTTAATTACCAACGCTTGCTACAGCATTAACACAGTTTATATTAGCATCTCAATATTTAAAGATGCGTCATAAAGTTTAATACGGTTTTGATTTTATTAAAATGCATCAGGCATAATAATATCTTAATTTTCTTGAGTTTGTGCATGTGTGTAAATTTAATTAATAATATTTATATTCTTCTACATTTTTTTTCTTTTTTAGAAATAAACTCTTCTTTTTTTTTTTTTTATCTGTCTATCACAGTGACCTTACGATGATTGAAGAAAGGAGAACGCGAAGATAATTTCAAGTCACCTCGTGGCTTTGTGAAATTCCCAGGTCACCGTCTTCAGGAAGATAAACGTTGAACTAACAGATTAATGAATTTTATGAAAAGTTGGTTTAATAGAGCAAGTTAAAAGAAAAACAGAATAAATAAATGTTTTCATCATTTCCAAAAGATTTTTCAAATACTGTATTTTAAAAAGTTTTTAATGTGACTATTCATGAATTTTATTAATAAAAAACCAGTTGAAAATTTTTTATTTCTAAGTCTTTTTTTATTTTTATTAATGATGTGGTCGTAAGAACTACTGTCGCTAATAGTACCTAAAAACTATTTAATATATATAAAGGTTGGGGGGGGGGGATAGTTTAAGTCAACGCACCCCTTACATCAATTCCATCATGTCGCAAACATCTACCGATACAAAGCTCACATCTCTCCCTCCCTATGCATATATTTTGCGATCAACTTTTGTTCTTACAATGATCTGGAGTATTTAGGTTGTTCGAGAATTGAACGCAAAGTGAGAAGGGGGTTGTAAGTGTTGTAATATGCTAAAATTGAGAACAGATTTTTTAAAAAAGGTAAAATATACAAAAATTTAAACTCACACAAATAAACAAAAGATAAGACGAGATTTCCATCATAATCATAAAGATTTTAACAACTATAATTACAAAAAGAGATTAAAATATTTTAAATAAAACACGGTTGAAGCACTCAAAGAAATCCTTTCATTCTCTGCCATTCCTGAAACATGATTATGGAAACAGACATAATACTCATCTTTCTTCTGAATCTATTAAAAAAAAACTGGGTTATCGTTTGTCAGATCATATAATATTCAAGCACTCTAAAGTGGTAGAGATGAAGTACTTTTATCCTTTAGATTCATACTGAACTACACAAAGCTCACCAATATTGATTTGTTTTAAAGCCAGGGCAATGCCCATTTCTTAAAATAGGGGCAAGGATACGTTTTCACATAAAAAAATCTAAGAAGTGAAACTAATAAAGCATCACCTGACTCCAGATTATATAATGTTTCTCAGTAACGAATTCTCTTTCTTTCAATTCAATTATGCCACTTAGTAAAGCTTTAGGAATCCATAGATGCAAAATGATAGTGCTTAATAAATATATATCTAATGCTATCTTATTCAATATCCACTTATTAGTTTCTAATATGTGGTTTTAATCAAGGAGGAGCTTTTATGTAGAGGCACCGGATTTAGATTTTTAGGTCTAATGTACCTTACCTCCAAAAGTCTTTATTTCTTTGTTTTACTATGAAGAAGCTATCAGCCCAAATTGAAAAACATAGGGATTATAATTTAAGCCAATTTTCTTCTACAGTTATATAGATCTGAAATCAGTTTTTTAACAATACTGACCAAAGGATAGAGACCCCCCACAGTTATAAAATTAAGGACAACATATAGATAATAAGCAAATTAGCTTAGATTGAAAAAATATGTTTTTAATTTTGGCTAGTAGCATGATAGTAAAACAAAGAAGTGAAAGATGGTTTCAGGAGAAAAGGGGCTTTAGATTAAAAAAATCCAGGTTGACTACTATCAAATGCAATGTTCCTCATTGATGACAGTCATAAGCTAGATATTAGTCTGAGGATATTGAATAAGACATCATTGGTTAAAGATTTTTTAAGCACTACCACTTGGCACCTATTGATTATCTAAAACTTACAATAGATGATGTAATTGGGGTGAGAGAAAAAAATTGGAACTGAGTAGATCTGAGGTATATATTATCCAATATTGGAAGAACAAACAATCTGGCTATGAATTATTTATCTGACAAATATAAAATTAACATTCTAAATTTTCCTATCCCAGGTCTTAAGTATGGATTATAAATATGAACTGAAAACTTTTAAATCCAAATAAGTTGAGTAAAATAAATAATGCTTTGTTGGAGATGTGATATTTTTATGAATCTCATTTTATAAATAAAAATTTATTGTTTTAATTCAAAGAGAATAATTTTTATCTCTACACTATTCGTCCAATGGATATTTGTTAAAAATTCTTGTTTGGCCATGGATAAGATAAAACATATTATTTCCAGGGATGATTTTCATGCTAACTGCAATTTTTTTCATTTCATTATAAAATTTGGAGTGTCACCTAAAAAATGATGAATTAATTTTCAGATGTAAAAAAGTTAATTCAGAATTAATAAAACTGTGATGTTATATAATATTTCACATACAAAAAAAAAACATGGTTCATTATTATTATTATTTTTTTTTAATTTCTGTACAACTTATTTTACATACCAGTGTAGCTCTTTCATAATTTTTTTTTCTGAGATTCATCTTTGTTAGATTAATAGAATAAATTGCTCCCTGTGGTTTGGTATAGTAGTGGAATGGAAGATACTGGATTTCAAGTCATATGGATTATGATCCAGTTCTGTAACTTCTCTTATGCAAACTTCATATCAATCCCCACTCAATAACACCATTTGAATATTTATTTATTTAATAGGAAACTAATTAATCCATAAAATCATTAATCTCAGATTATTTTACAGAATAGTAAAGGATGCCATTTGAATTACTGCAGTCGCAAGTCTCAGCTAATCTGTTTTTAACCTATAACTGTTAAGTTTCAACCATAATCAGTTAAAAAGATAAAGACACTCTTTAGAAATCAGGTGATTATGAAAAATGTTAATGGCTTATAACAGTGATGGGAACCTATGTCACGTTTAAATCTTTTACTGGCACATAAATTATTTATACATCATAATTTTCTTTAATATTTTTTTTGTTGCTAAAATCTGTAAGTCAAGCATTGTTATCTGAGCGGTCAGTGCAGCCACCTTGCAAGCAAGCAGTTGGTTGCAGACTGTTGTTGCGGGTTCGTCTCTCGGCCGATGCTATGACATAAGGAAAAAAAATCTGCACTAATAAAAATTGACCATAAACTAAAACTAAAATAAATAAATATAATATTATACTAGAATTCAATTTACAATTTAACTCTGATTAGAAGCACTAAATTATGACATTTTAAGTCAAATAAAGCGTAATGATATACTGTGATATCTATTCTATAAACCTGTTGAATGATTTCAATAAAAAAAACTCATAATAATCAAAAAAGCTAGTCATATATAACATGATATTACTTTAATAAACTTGTATTTACAAAAATGTAATACAGAGAGTGTACCAATAGCTCAAACAAGCTCTTAATTGATAAGTACACTAAGAGAAAATATTTAAAAATCTCTATTCAGAACATTACTATCTCCAGACCAATTGATTTCAAACTTATGGTTCACGTCAGTGAAGAGCTAGAATATAGATTTTAAATATTTTCTCTTACAGCATTTATCAGTTAAGAGCTTGTTTGAAAGTAAACTCAATAAAATATTTTATAACTCCTTGAAATAAATTTTTTCAAATTTAAAGTAAAAATAATCGAATTGTTTTCTGTCCTAATCTTTTTTCCCTTAAACGTGTTGCTGTCCTAATCTTTTTTCACTTAAACATGTTGACACCATTCATTTTTTAAATGTAATCAAAATTTCAAACAAAGGAAATGCAAAATCAACACCATCAAATGATGTTTTATTTTTCTTGCTTGAAGTTTTGCTATAAAAATGAAATTATAAGTCTTTGATTTAAAAAATTGTTAAAGCTCATTTAAATTTACTTTTAAATAAATTTGTTACCATTATATTAATATGAGAAGTGAAAATAAAAAAACAAAAACTATCAAAGCAGTAGAGAATTTCAAAATTGGTGGACTGATAAGTATGAAATGATTAACAAAGGCACCAGGGTAGTATGTGTTTTATATTCTGGAATAGTTGTATTGAGAACATGGTCAGTAAAGTATCATTATGAGGTCAATTATAAATCGGTCTGTGAAAAAAATAAAAATGAACAAAAATAATATATTGCCCAAGCATTTAAAAATATAAATATTCAATCAATATCTATAATGAAATTTATCAAAAATCATTCAAATATAACTGCTGCTAGTTTTTTTATTTCAAATGTAATTGCTAAACATGGGAAACCTTTTAATGATGGAGAATATATGAAAGAAGCTTGGATGAAATGTGCACCAGTTCTTTTTGAAGATTTTGAAAACAAAGCAAAAATTATTCAGAGCATAACAGATTTATCATTAGCTACAAATACAGTTAAAGAAAGAATCCTGAAAATGGCTAACAACATAACTTACCAACAAAAAAGAGATATAAAATCTTCTAGTTTAATTTCTTTTTGCCTTAATGAAAGTATAGTCATAAATGGATCAGCTCGTTAGGTTATTTTCATTTGCTATTGTGTTGGGAATAATATCAAAGAAGAATTGATTAGTTTAACCTCATTAGTAACAACAACAAAAGAAATAGATATTTGCAACATGGATGTTGCCAAAAATGTATTAGTAACTAGAGATCATGATGCCTGGAAAACAAAATAGTTTTCTCAGTTTATTTACCAATAGTATTGAACATTCGATTTTGGGTTTTCATTGCATTATACATCAGTAGATTTTATGCATGAAGGCTATCTTTAAGTTACTGGATGATATTATGAAAATTGTGACTAAGTTAATCAATTTTATATCTGCACACGAGTGAGGTAAACTCAGTACCCTATGGTTTACTTATGTACAATAATGTCCAATGGTTAAGTTGAGTAATAGTTCTTCAAAGACACATTGAGTGTTTAATAGAAATTAAACTGTTTTTAAGTAATGAGCAAATTATAGAAAAATATAATGAATTAATGGATGTTGAATGGCTTTCAAAATTAATGGGTTTTTTTCTGATGTTTTTCACATCTAAATGAATTAAATGTAAAACTGCAAGTTATAATAAGACAATTGTTGTCATGTTTGATTTGATCAAAGCATATGAAGTTAAATTACAAATTTTCAACCTTGATGTTATTTCTTACACCTTCAAATATTTTCCAAATCTTAAAAAAAGTTCTTGACTCATTTAGAATCTCATGAGAAATCAGATCAAGTAAAATTGAGACTTTTGTGCTGTTATTCAATCGATAATTGATGAATTTTCTTTAAGATTTACACAGTTCAGACAAATTTCAGAAATATCAAAATTTATTTTATAACTAGACCTAATGTCAATGGATAGTCTCAAGTTAGAAATTCTTGAGTGGCTTAATTTGAAAGATACGGAAATGCAATCAGTCGATTTTCAATCCAATTCGATATGGAAAGAGAAATTTGTTGACTAGAGGAATGAGTTAGAAATAATGGATTGAATATGTGTAAAAAGAATGTTGAAGAGGAACTATTGACTGCCTGGAATGCCATTCCTGAAACATTTAATTGTTTTAAAAAAATTAGCTACGCTATATTATCATTTTTCCCATCTACATATGCACGTGACTGACTTCTTATTTTCAAAAATGAATTTAATTAAAGACAGTTTGAGAAATAGAATGAGAGATTAATCTAGTTCAGTATGTACCTTATTAAAAATGACAAAATATGAACCAGATATAAAACATTTGGCATCCAATGTACAACAGCAAAAATATCATTAAATGATATCTATTCATATTGTTTTTATATCTTTGTTTCCAAAAATTGTGTTTAATTACTATTAATTTTTTACTATTACATTTTATTCAACTTGTGCTCTTCTAAATAAATATCTTTCACTTGCATTTAGCTTATTTAGAAATTTTCTTTAATTATTATTATATTGGGTATATGAGCACAGACTTTTACACGACCCTCCACTCTATCTCATAACACTGATACACTTGAAAACAAATACGTCGAAAAGATAAATAATCAACAACATATGTATTTCATGCTAAACCAGCAATCATCAGTTGGTTCAGATTACCATCTCCACACATATATCCTATAAGTGCTCAGATATATATTAAGATAGCCAATCTTCATACTTTAATGGACAGGCTTCAATCTCATCCACACTCCAACTCAAGGGCCACCCTGAGGCCAAAATTCTTGTCACACCCATGTTGACCTAAGGTCAATCTTACCCCTCATGTACAGGACATAATCCATTTAATACATATACAAGGGATGGGCAGACATCTCTACAATGTAATAACTGAAACACAGGCTTATTATATACCTGTGTCTATATATTTAATTATTATTGTAATTTTATTTTATAAACTTTTAAAAAACTGCAAAAATGAAGTTGTTCATATTTTGATTTAATAACTTTATGGCATGCCAATCATTCAATAAATATTTTTTGGCACGCACATGTAAAAAGGTTTGCCACCTCTGGCTTATAATATTTTAATATTATATAACATTAGACGAATTTAATTTATTTAATATTTTTATTTAAAATAAAGCTATTTATTTTTTCCGATTTTCCTTATTGATTTCTGTTAAATCAATAACAATTTGTTTTTAGACTTATCTAGAAATTAATGTTTTCCTGTTGTGGTTATTTTCTTCAGTTAGAATGAATATACAAAAACAGGAAGTAACTGTAGCTTCCAGTGAGTTACTTCCTGTTCAGTTACATATAATATGAATTACTTACTATTTACATATATATATATATGCGTGCGTGCGTGTATTAAAGTAATAAAAATAAATAATATATTTTGTTTATATACTTAATATAAATTACAGGATTTGTAGATCTGTATTTCATGTTACAAATTAAATGAACGCTCACGTGATAAATTGTTTGATTGTTATTACTAAGTTTCAAATTATAAGAAAATCTTGATTCAATATTTTAAAGAAAACAGATAAAATAAAAGATAGATAGGAAGAAAATAATATCACAAATCCATTAAACAATTCCTATTCAACAACTATTATTTGAAAAAAAAATCATCCATTCTTTCTTATTGCATTATTGCTAATTAAATCTTATAGCTATTTTAAATGTCTGAAGAAAATTGCTAGTCAGTCGAAACTGTCATATTTTAAATAAAGTATTATAAAAAGTTCATCTTGAAGTGTAAATGTTATATGCGTTCATTTAACTTGACTCTATTTTTTGTCTATTTGTCTGCCTAAGAAGTCTTGTAACTCAAATTTTACCCACTTTACAATTTCTGATTTAATTAAAATATTGCATAGTTTTATATTTCTAAAGACAATCTATTTTTCTTTTTAGTGTTTGCAAACAATTTTAAAAAAAAGTAAAAAGTTTACATTATTAATTTTATAGGGGATTTAGAAATCTTTATAAAATAGCTTCTAGTGATATTTAATTCTATCTAAACTTATTTTATTTCCAATTTCTACATCTATATAAAATTAAAAAATGGATATTAAAAAATAGAAAATAATATATATATTTAAAAATATGCTTTTATTTATATAAATGAAATAAAAACAAAAGAACACACTAAAAAATAAAATCAATTTTCTTCAGCTTTCACAAATAAACGTTGGGGCATTCATGCTTAGAAATTGCTTAAAGCAAAACGAAAATGTTTGGTAGATCGCAGTTTATGGTTAATAAAAGAATAGCCCAAATAATATTTAACTGGGTTATGAGTAAAGGCTAGACAACAAGGTGGATGAAAAAAGTAATATGACATGCAGAAGATTTGGTTAAAGAATTTATATCAGTATACTTATACAAAAGGTGGATGATTGTGATAGGAGAATTGTTGAGTGAAATAGTTGCAAGGAATGAGATAGAAGAATAATGCATTAATAAAGAATAGGGAGTTGGAGAGATGGAAAACTAGTATGGAGAGTTAAAAGGGTTTTAATATATATAGAAGTATACACAATATTGGGTGCAAGTTAATTTATGATAATAGTAAGAAAAATAGTTTACTGTTTAACAAGATCTTTAGCAACAGGGGAATGTACATGTGAATACAAAAATGTGGGTGATTTAGTCTGCAAGTTGTATAAGGAAGGCATAGAAAATATTACACATCGGTTAATTGCATATAAATGCTTGCAATTAGAAAGGGCACAAATAATGAAGTTGTAGGAGAATAAATAGACACAAAGTGATTATACAGAAGGTGAGTTCTTGGGTTTTTATGCTGGGTTTGGAAAAAGATAAGGAGGATTTAGATATAAACATCATGGAGTTAACAAAGATTATGTTTTAGAAATAGGATGGAGCAGGATAGAGAATATGGGAAAAACTTAGGACAGGGAATGGAAAGGGAAGGTGAATTGGTTAACAGGTTTTTCTGGGCATGGTAACTGAGAGATTCCTGACTCCAATAAAGGAGAAGTCATATTGTATCTCATCTCATCTCATCAACTTTTATATCAATGCCAAATGGGCACTAGTTGTAAGTGATCTAATAAATAGAATGGAATTGATACAATTTCTAACCATAAGCATCACCATACCTTTATTTGTGGAAACTGACAAAAATTTGTTTCTTTTTTTTTTTTTACTTTGGAGTGCATTTTTTATTTTTTAGTGTGTTTATGTGAATAAAACGTTTCTTTTTTATATTTCTTATTTTGAAAGGTATTATTTGCAAAAATGATCTTATTGCCACAGTAATGCCACAGTAATTTACATGTATAAATTAAATCAGCAGGTTTAATATAAAGTACTTGTAGTAATTAGATATTTGTTCTATGGCAACCTTGACTTTAATTTCACAAATAATAAATCATGAATGAAAAGATCTCAAAAGGTTTTTAGACTCATGGTACAACATTTTAAAAATCTTAAACAAATTTAATTTCTCTGTTTGCTCAGGAAATAGGGAACTCACATTATTTTGTGCAAACTTTAAGAGATGGGTTCAAGGTAGAATATTTCTAAAATTAAAATATTTCTTATATTATTGCCAAGGTGTCATGCAAATGATATATGCTTGTGTGATGTGGGTACTCTTTGAAAACTATATTTTCATCAGTGTTTTTTGAAGCTCAGCAAAGATTAGCCCAAATTCAAACTTATTGTCATTTTTATTTAATAAAATAAATGCTGCACATGTAACATGAATAAAACAGTTAGTGGCATAATTAGATGTGCTTTAAATGAATAAAACTGAGCCCCTAGTGGAAAACTACTATTGTTAAAGTGTAGTAAGACTTCACTTAGTGTAAAGAATGGAGAGCAAAGAGTACTATGTCTTGTATCAATTTTATTTTAAAATTTAATATGAGGAAATAAATAAAAGCAAGGCACATTAAGTGCACACAGAAGCACTATAGTGAATGAAAAGTTAGAACTAAGTACTTTCCAAGTTTTCACTTTGTCCAAAGAAAAGAACAGAGAGCAAAAGTACTTTATGTGGCTTCAAATTATAAAACAAAACCCATTGATGAGGAGAAATATTGCTCAGCATATGATTTGGTATTGATATATTAATGAAAAGGCAACCCAAAAAGCCATAAGTGCTGGAAAAACATAGCATTTTTATAATATTGGGTTTAAATCTTAAAACAGATTAAAGATATAGTAAAATGATAAAAGTGTAAATAAGGTAATGAACCTTTATTAGACTTGGCAGGCCTTAATTTATCCTCCATATAAGTAAAATATCATTAAAGTTATGATGAAGTTCTACATATTCAAATGTTAAAAAGTTGTTTTAAGATGTTGACTAATATTTGCAAATAACCTCAAAACTGATCAAGAATTAAATAAACTTATTACCAGAACAATTAATAATTATAATGATACACAAATCAGATTTTTAAAGAATCATTTTCTAATAATCTGAAAAATAATATCCTCTTTCTCATCCCAAGATCAATCTATTGGTCAGACAAAAAATACTCACCTCATTGTTATGTGGTAAATAAATCTAATTTTGATATTTGAAAAGACTGAAAGACTTTTATTAATGACAATTTTTATGACTATTAATCAAGAAAGCATTCAGTTACAAAGAACCAATCAGATGAAGTTCTAGAAATTTTAATAAATTTTTAAATAAATTACCATATAATAACATAAAGGTCATATTTTTGAATGACCAATAAACCAAAGTCTATATGAGGAAGTAGGGACTATTTTCAAGTTTATTAAAAATAATTCTTTGGGAATCTGACTTGTAAATTATTATCACAACATATTTAGACCTAACTGCTTTGTGAATAATTTTATGTTCTCATTTTACACATTTATGAGCTTATTAAAATTATTGGAGCATAAAATAATATAGACAGCAGAATTTTCAGTGAGTTTATCTGCTTACTTAGAATTATATTATAAACAATATTTATATTTACATTGATGAAGAATGACATTATGCATGTTTATATTTATTTATAAATTCAATAGAAGAAAACTTATTAACAAATAAACATCATAAACAATATCACTGAGATAGTAGTATAATCCCCATGTGTTAATTTTTTGACATATTTTATCTTTTTCTGGGTGAGAAAAAAATCATCTATGATAAAAATGCTTTTATTAAAATAACTTTTATACTTCATACTTAATATTTCAATGATATTAGTACTGATTGACTTAAATCAAGTCTGAAATGATTTAAAGTTAGTTTTAAGGGTGATCTATCTTGGAAAAGCCATTAAAACATCTCACAATCAATATTTTCTGTGCTTATCCAACCTGTTAAAATAGTATCATCTTTTCATGTAGTAATGACACCCAGTGCAAGTCATAGTAATCAATGGATACCATAAGGTTTGTGCATAAAATCCCTATTTAATGCCTACTCATCCAACATCCCCAAACTAGTTTCTAGTTTGTGGATTCATCAGTAAGAAGTATTGGATTTGAAAGCATTGCATCTAGATCTTAGAATCTAATGCAATCTTCCACAAACTACTTTTTTAACTAATGATAAAGCTTTGAGTCCAAATTGAAAATACAATAACATTTTCAATTCAGCCTCATTTTCTTGTATAGTCATACAAATCTGAACTCAATTCAACATCTATACATTTTGGTATTTTTCGTGGCTGCTTTGCATTAGATCCTAAGATCTAGATGCAGTGTTCTCAGATCCAAGGCTCTTCACCGATGAAAATCATAAGCTAGAAACTAGTCTGGGGTGATGGATAAGTAGGCAGTAGATAGGGATTTTATGTACAAACTTTCTAGAATCCATTGATTACTCTGGTTTGCACTGACACCAAAATGTATAGATGCTGAACCTGAGTTCAGATCTATATGACAATACAAGTACATGAGCTTGAAATAAAAATATTATTGTGTTTTCAATTTGGATTCAAAACTTTATTGATAGTTAACAATGTAAAAGATGGCTGTTGGAGGGTTGAATTAGATCATAAGATCTAAATGCAGTGCTCACAGATCCAAGATTACTTACTGATGAGATCCACAAGCCAGAAACTAGTCTGAGGATATTGGTTGAGTAAGCACTAGATAAGGATTTTATGGACAAATCTTCTCGCATCATGGCTTGCTTTGGGTGACATTACTGTATTAGAGAATTAACTACTATTTTGTTAAATCTGGGGATGTCTAAATGAGCATGACTTTGTCAAAATGATAGCACAAACCCTTCCTTGCATGATTTGGTATGATGGTAGAGTAGAAGTCTCAGAAATTCCAAATCTGTGAATCACAGTCCAGCTCTGTCACGACCAGTATTCCCTAGCCAAAAAATTACCTGATTGTTTTGCTCTTCTAGTTCAATGGTTAAATGGAGATTCTGGAATTTAATATTTATAAATCGTAGACCATCTATTTCATTTATAGTGCTCACTTCTTATAAATTTCTCAGCAAAAAACCATTATGTTATGTGATACAAACTGAATTGAATATTCCATAACTTCTTTTGGACATTGCTATTATTGTAGTTATAAAATCAAATAAAGATTAGTGTGCAGTGCATAAGGATAAACAGAATGAACACAGTCAAATTAATAAACAAAATTATTGGAGATCATTCTCAGCCGATACCCTATTCACTGTATCTGCAACTAACTACTGCTTATTATTTCTTAGAATCCATAAAAATTATATAAAAGACATAGTTCTATTGTTACACATATTCTTCTTCTTCTTACTATTATTATTATGATTATGATTATTATTATTGTTATTGCTATTATTAGTATTATAATGATTATTATTATTATTGTTGTTGTTATTGTTGTTGCTATTATTATTATGATGATGAAAGTTATTATTATTATTAATATGATGATGATAATTATTACTAGTATTATTATTATTATTATTATTATTATTATTATTATTATTATTATTATTATTATTATTATTATTATTGATATTAATATTTTTAGCTTTCCTGGAATTAATTATAATTACATAAACGTATAATGTAATAGATGCTGTAAGCATAAAATAATTATATGAGCCCCCTCCAAATACCTGAATTTTGCAATAAAAATTGAGTATTTATTTTTAGTATTACAAATTGAATCCCCTTCAAAGCACAATCTATTTAATGCAATGCACTGATCTACACATGTTTTTTACTTTTGAAGTAATTCAGAAATTCTTACAGAGTGATGATTTAATGTTTGCATCATTTTTCCTCTTCAAAATCCACAAAAACAGTTTTGGATGCATTCTTTTATTCAAGGAAATAAAAAGAAATTGCATGAAATGAGATTGGGTGATGTGGATGTTGGATAAGCTGGGTCTTTCTGAATTTAATTAAAAATTATTTCACACTCAAGACTTTGTGCAGTGGCATGATAATATGGTGAAGCTCACACTCCTCACTTTGCCACAAATTGGAATATTTAAATTTTACCCACAACACCCAAATGTTTCAGAACTTGTAGGTTTTAAATGCTTGATCATTACAAACAAAATGTGAGTGAACAATGCTATTTAAGTAAATAATAAACAAATGAAACAGCATTGTTGTGACATTGGATTTCACCTGCCATGCCTTTTTGGGATGTGATGAATTTGACACTTCCATTAAACTACTTGTAAACTTGTGTTTTTACCAGACCATCTTGCTTATAAGCTGTTCCAAACATTACAACTGTTTTTTCTCCATTTTTCTCTAACAGTAAACAGAATTTCATGTTGTTCCAACATTTTAGCCATTACAAAATTTGACAAATAAGTGAGATGCATTTGATAAAACCATTTACTATCAAAGACAGATCAAGCCAAGTGAAGACCACAAGTGGTAAAAATTTTGAGGCCCTCAAACTCAAGTTAGAAAAAACTTTTCAAGAAAACTTTCATTAAGTTATTAACAAAAAAGAAAAGTAATCAAAAATTTCATATCATATTAAATGAATTTATTAAAAAACTTTTTTTTTTTTACATAAATTACATAAATTACCATCTTGTTTTATTTCTTGCAAATTTGTCAATTGTTTTTGCAGTGTCAGTTTGGCTTAAAATTTCCTGCTCTATATACAGAATGGCCATATTATTTAATCTTTCCTCTCCTTTAGTACTCATTAAATAATTTTTTGCCCACTTTAAAACAGAAAATTATCTTTCTCCTGATGCATTAGATAAGGGAATTATTAAAAAATATTTAAATAATACTTCACCATTCAGAAATGTGCAAGACATTTCTTTGGCAGTTCAATAGATGTCTAGTGTGGTTTTTATGATGTCCTCATTTTCTTTTAGAAATATTAAAAAATGGTCATATTCATCTTCAAAATTACAAACATCAATGTCATTTTTGTAAATATCCTTAAACTTTTTTATCACTTCCTTTTTTTCTTCTATTGATAAATTCTAATCAAAAAATATTTGAAAAGGCTCTACAATAACTTCATATGTCTGAATTCTTCAAGATAGTTCTGCCTTGGTGTTATCACATGTGACAATTGTAAATCCATGTCTGACTTGTTTGTTTTCATCAAAAAACATTTTTCTTCTTTGTTGTCTGGGAATTTGTCCATCTTCCACATTAAATGATAGCCCTGATAAATCAGTTGCCTCTTTTTCAACATTTTCAAATTCTTCTTTGAAATTATTGATAAAATTTTCTAATGACTTCAGTAAGATAGATCCTTTCAATAGTTCGCATTTCATTGATTGCAGTGATTTATTAGTAGCATTTATTCTTAGTAAAATAGTATTCCAAATCATGGTCATTAGGTCCATTTCATATTTGTCCATTTTCTTCAGAAGTGAAGTCACCTCCATTATGATAACATTTTTTTCTTCTTCTGAATTACAAATTGCAGTTAAATCCTCTTTTACATGGGTGAAACCAAGTTTTATAGCTAATACAGCATCTGCTCTTGCTGACCACCTTGTATTAGAAACTCTTTTCACTGTGAAGGAATGTTTACACATTTTTAGATTTCTGGTTAAAATTTTCCAAGGATGGATTGACTTAGAAAACAATGTGAATAAATTCTACACAAACATAAAATATTCAATTGCAGTGCTACAACTTTTTGCAGTAAAGATATTACATATGGGACAGAGAAATGTGAATAACTCCGTGTGTGTAAAATTAAAAAAAAATCAGATATATTAATCTTTAACTGAGGTTTAAAGTTTATATCTGTGCTAGAGATAATCTCTAGTTTCGAAAATGATTAGTAATAATCATTAGTGTATTTATCAGAAATGGATGGCATCAAAGTTGTGAGTGGAGGAAGTTTGACAATGGTAAATGAAAAAGTAACAATTTACTCTAGATAAATACTGTGTATATAATAAAGATATATATGAGAGATAGTGACCTGGGCCAACTGATGAGTGCTGGTTCAGCATGAAATGCATCTTGGGGGTCAATTGTCTTTTATTGTATCTTTATTTATATGAATTTAAAAAGAATGGGGAAGTATGGAGGTGTTTATTATTTCTACAAATCTGAGTACTTTCCTGACATATTAGTAGCATTAGCAAATGATTGCCCTCGATAGTTTTTAATATAAAGTTTGCAAAACTTCTTGTTCCAAATATGAAAACATGTATTAATCTATGGAAATGAATTCCACAAATCTTTCCATTATATTACCATAGGATGAAACATATCTTATCACAAAAATTACTTGACCAACATGTGAAATATTGAGTGTGGAATCAACAATTATACTATAATAAGTCACAGATTTGATTTCTTCAATTATTTCCAATAAGACCTATAAATTCATCACAAATAATATGAGATAAGTAGTTTACATGATTGGCATATTTTTGTAGATGTAACTTCAAAACTCATCATATTTGCTTAGATATTCCAAGCAGGTTAAATAATTTCCTTTGTTATTGAAATCTTTACTTTCATCGTGACCCCTAAACCCTAATCCTAAGCGACTTAACAATTTTATTGTAGATACAATTCTTTTAAACACTTCTCTCCAATAAAATTTGTCTTTTACAAGTTTAGTATCAATTCTATGGAATTTTGTTAATCTTTTATACGTAGTACACATGTTCATGTGATCTTCTCATTGTATTTTTAAAATGTTATGGAACTTCCTTAAATGAAATTTTTCTGTTCTTTATTAAATATATATAGAATGTCAAAAACGCACTCCTATATAATAAATTAGCAAAATGGTAGATTTATGTACAGATAATTAATTTTGCTGTAATTATTTCACTATAATAAAATTCATCTAATTAATACCAATATTTATTCTTTGATTTTTGCTTAAATGCTGATACAGCGATTGTTTCTATTAACGAATTATATTATAAAGTTACAGTAAATTAAGATTTTTACATTTTATTTTAAAAAGACATTATTTATTTTAATTTGTTGAATTATCAATAATAAATACATATAACAGGGGGTATGTTTTCAATTTTATTGTGAATATTGATTACGCAATGTCTAGCCACCAGTATTATTTATTTACAACTGTCAAACTTACTCCATTCACAACTTTGACACCATCCACCTCAGATAAATACAATAATGATTATTAGTAATCATTTACTAAACCAGAGATTATTTTTAGGACAGATATAAACTTTAAACCTTAGTTAAAGATTAATATATCTGATTTTTTAATTTTAAACATACACTCACATGGAGTTATTAACCTTTCTTACCAAATAGCATTAATCCAATTTTCTTAGCTACACATGTCTATGCAGTTAATAAATATACCAGAATACCATATCTTAATCATAGCTTTAAATAGTAATCTTCAGTGCTTTCTTTGCAATTATTTTGGATATGCCTATCATTTAGATAAAAGAGATAAGACTTCAGATCTTTTCTCTTAAAAAGTTTTATCTTGATTTTTGATTGAGAGTATTTCATTTACTTAATAAAACAATATTGGTGTATTAATCTAGTTATTATATAATATTATTTTATTGGGAAAAGTTTTTATATATGCATAATAATTGATAATATATTGATTTATTCAATGAAATATTGCGGAAGGACTTTCCATCTATGCACTATTAAACAGAGATACCCTAAATGTTTTAAAAGCATAGGGGGTCCACTTATGCTTAGAACCTATTCTTTAATAGTGTGAAACTGTTTACTTATAAATATTTATTACTAAAATCAGTTTCAAAATGATACAGGTGGTAGGGAAGTAATTAGGACATGAATGGGATGTTAGATTTAAAATGTTTTTATATATTTGGATAGTTAATTTATGAAGTATTAATTTTTAAATGAGTAAAATATATGATTAATAATACTTATTAGTTATTAAAACAAAGATCATATCTCAATTTTAATGACAGTGTTTACAACAGTGTAGATAGGTTATTAAACTCCATCTAACTGCTGACATATATATATATATATAATGTAGGGGTTTGAACACAGACTTTCAAGCTCTCTTCAGCTATCCACTTGATCTCATTCAACTGATACACATGACAACACACTTGTGAAAAAGATAAATGATCTCCAATATACATATTTCATGCTGAAACAGCACTCATCAGTTAGTCCAGATCATCATCTCCTGCATATATTAAAATTAGTGCTTGATTTATATTAAGATAGCAAATCTTCAAATTTTAATGGACAGGTTTTAATCTACTCCACACTCCAACTCTTTAGCCATACATACCATTAAAAATCTGATGATGGAATGCCCAAATCCTTTGTTAAATACCAATATTATTCTCATGCTTAATTCAGCCTGCATCCCTCTTCTGTGTGTTTAAATGGACAAGGTTCTACATATGAGGTCAGATAGACAAAATCAATATGGGCATGACAATAATATTGCCATTAATAAGGGATTGGGGCATTCCATCATCAGATTTTTAATGGTATGGATGGCTAAAGAGTTGGAGGGTGGAGTAGATTGAAACACATCCACTAAAGTTTGAAGATTTGCTATCTTAATATTGATTACATATGTGTGTTGGAGATGATGATCTGGACCAACTGATGAGCACTGGTTCAGCACAAAATACTTATATTGAGATCATTTATCTTTTTTCACATGTGTGTAGTCATGTGTATAGGTTGTATGAGATAGAGTGGATAGCTGAGAGTTCAAATGTTTGTGTTCAAATACCCTAGATTACTTCTAAACTCTAAGTATATTAAGTGGAAGTCAAGGCATTTGAACTTTAGATATCAGAATTTGTAATTTTGGATTTTGTTTGTTTGTGATGTAAGAAGAGTTTGTGGTGTTAATAATTATTCAATTTTATGGGCAATGTAATTTATTTTAGATGTTGGAGTATGTTGTTCAATTACGGTGTACTCAGGAAGAGTATTAAGGTGTTTTTTTTTTCTCAGTGATGAAAGTTTATTCATAAAAAAAAAAGCAGATACAAATACAGTTAGAAAAAGGTTTACAAGGGAGTGATTTTATGATAAATTGAAATTTCAGGAGCAACATGGCAAGAGGGAAAGGATGCATGTGAAAAGGGAATGGGAAATGGAAAGGGGAAACGGTGTGTAGTCCAGGCCAGTCCAAGATGTATGTCTTCATTGAGCAAGCACCACATGGGTCACAAACATTTGAATGATTGAGTCCTATGACAGAGGCTGAGAGGATGGGAGTTGGAGGATTGCCCAAGTGTCTGTGAGGAGTGGTGGTGGGGCTAGTTTGGTATCTCTGGTTTTGAGAGAGCGAATTAGGTCCAATAGCTTTTGATTCACTGAGTGTACTCTCTGGTCAAAAATAATGGCACATTGGAGCAACAAGAGTGCATAGATGAGGCAAACTGATAGTCTAATAGTGCAAAGACCCCTGTTTCTATGGATTCTTGGAGGTTGAAGATGGTATTCCTGTGCGAGGAAAGGCAGGAGTTGATGATATGGCTCACTCCAAAGCAGAAAGGGACATTTAAGTAGGAAGTGCTGGAGGATTTCATTGTCAGTTTTACAGAGCTGGCATACAGGAAAGATCTTGGTGAAACTTCTATGGTTGACCAAAAATTGATTTGTGGGAAGGGGGTGAAGATTGATTTTGAAAAGGAAATCGAAGAATTTTACCTCAAAGGACCACCTTTTGAATTTGCGGATTAATTGAGTATTGTGGTGGGATATCTGTTGATGGAGATGCAAAACAAATTCTGAAAGTCTAGGTAAAGGATTAGAAATTTGACTATTACATTTATTGTTTTTTTTTTGGGGGGGGGGGATTAAAGGAATATAATGTAGTGAGACTTTATGGTTACATGGCTTTAATACTCATCGTCATAGCAAGTCTTCTAGACATATCTTTTAAACATAACATAAAAGGATTTATTTCATTAAATTTTTATTTGTATATATTTAAAAACATCAAAACTTTTAACTAAAATAATTCAGAAATTATTTGGAACTTGATTTTGGAAAATATTTTATTACGAAGACAGACTTATTTCGCTATCAAGTTTAACTATTCTGAATTTAACAAATTATTTTTAATGCTAATCTATTTAAAAGCAAATAAGTTTAATTATAAGTTAGTTTTTTTGTGTGTCAGTATAAAGAAAAGAATTCGGCTTAATTTCTCAACAGTATCAGATATCTTCAACTAAAGGTTCAAATTCTCCATGGAGAAAAACAATTGATATTAAATATCTATTTTTGAGATTCTTTTGTACAAACCTTTGTAAAGATTATTATAAAGTTGTTTTTTTTTTAAAAAAATATAAACCAATAATTGGACATCAATTATATATATAAATAAGGTGAATCTCTTTCCAAGTTTCCTATATCACCTATCTGATTCAACACATGTTCACCAAAAAACATTTAAGGTGTTAGCATATCTGTATTACAAATTAGACATGAAGTGTGGCAGCATGTTTGTTAGTTTAATTCATGATAGAAAACCTTACATTTTATTTTAAATTAAGCAAAACTACTATTAAAACATTGAAAATAATTCATATTGTGTATGTTAGATGGAAAACGCAATATATGGGTAAGAGAACAAACAGATGTTACTCACCTCATTGAAAAAATTAAAAGACTGAAGCAGAGTTGGGCTGGACATATTGCTAGAAGAGATGATAATAGATGGACAATTGAAATCTTAAAGGGGATACAGGAGATTGTAAAAGACCCAAAAAGAGACCACATGTGAGATGGATGGATGAAATAAAAAAGTGTGCAGGGGTGATGTGGAGAAGAGAAGCTAAAGATCACAGAAGATGAATTGAACTTGGAGAGACCTTCATCCTGCAGTGGATTGATAATGGTTAATGATGATGATTTAAGCTATAAGTTTCAAGAATATTTTCCAGTGGTTAACAAGATTGTGTGATGGTAGAAAGAACATTGAAAACAATCTACAATGGTACAACCCATATTATATTTTATGATATAACTCGCGATCCACACCCTAATAATCTTTTAAGTTTTGTGGTAAATAGCCAGTCTTTGTCGTTTTACAATTCATATATTATTTTAGAGATGAATCTGCAGGTAATTTGGACAACCAGCTATTTTGTGATTGGTATAAATTAATCAGGGACTCGCCAAGGATGTTGACCAGTTGCAAGGAATAATATATATCTTTTTAAACCTCTTAGGTAAACTGTTTTTGTGTCAGTCTCACAAAGTTAATAATGAATGCAGTATGAATAATATAAATTATTAATTAAAACAAATCTTTCATATTTTTTGATTGAAATTTATATATAAAATAATAAATGCACAAGACTTAAATATGATCTTCTTATGTTTATATGACCATTATTAAAGAATTAATATACTGCGTATAAACAAGTTCTTAGAAAACATTTTCAACAATTAATAATTCATAAATTATATTAAAATTTTAAAAATATATTTTAACTTACTTTCAAACTGTTCTTAATAACATTATGTACATGTAATAAGTTTTATACAACCTTTTAAACATTTTTTAAAATAAAAATTTCACACTATACATATTTTCAATTCCATTGCGTCATAATTATTTACCATCACATAACTCAGATTATTTTATCTTCAGGTGTACATATTTCATTAACCAACTCCCTAGTCACGTGAGCTAAGGGAACCAACCACCTGAACCTTCATATCCATGTTTTCAAGGATTGAAATTGAATATTTTTTGATATAATGTATATATATGCCATTTATGTTTATATATCTTTTTCAATGATTACATTTTTTTAACTTAATTAAATACAATGTTTAATGTTTATATGTAACCGGAATAAAACAAATCCGCATAATACGGTTAAGTACTTATTAAATTTAGGTACAAATGTATTTACATATATTTACAATAACAATTGATATACCTATCGCCTAATACCGTTGGCTAAGTTTAACGTCTAGTTATCGTGCAACTATTGAAGTAGACGACTGTGGATGCCCTTCTAGGTGTATCTAATACTTTCAGTTGTATCTTGGCAGATTTCCTTGTGTCTGGTGTAGCATCTAGTAGTTTCTAGTTTAAAGTGTACTTACTACTTTATAATATTGAAAACAAAGTACGAACTGTCGTTCAGCTCCGATACTTATTTGGTAGATATCTGACTTTGCCTGCAAACTGACCACCAATTTGTATAACCAGGAACTTTTTCTTGATGGGAGCGATTGGATTCGCTGATCATCTTGATTTATTAGTTTGTTTCTGTCAATGGTTATATTTTACCTATCCATATATCCATTGGTTTTTTAACGATGAATGCTGATTCCGATCAAAATAAGATTGACTCTGGCTAGTTTATTATTTGAAGATAATATAAACCGTAACAATTAGTTTATTTTAATCTGAAGATTTTCAAACTTTGATTTATTTATTTTTAATCTTTTTTTACAAAAAAAGTTTTGTAATAATTAATCCTGTCACGTTTCTTTATACATTTCCTCTTTCATTTTCTAGAAATCGTTTGTCTTTACTATTTATATTATTAATTTTTTTTGAACAATTCAATGTATGTATTTGTATGCAATAAAATAAAATTTTAAAAAGCGAGCATGAAATTATAAAAAAACACAGACTTATAAAAAAGAATTCAATTTACAGAAATAAATAATTTTTAAATATAAGAATGGATTTCAGTTTCTGCAGGAGGTTATTTTACGTGATGATTTTTCTCTTTTTTACATCAAGCAGCTAATTCTGAACATAACTTCACCCATTTTTCTTTCCAAATCTTGTTCTATTTTATAAATCATTTTTCATTGCAATTTTCTTTCAATATTTCCGTCATATTATGTAGTTAGTGTCAAGAATTATTTTTATAATATATATATGTATGTTGACATATATTTGAATAATATATGTCATATAATATCACATAATCACCATTCTTTATGTTTACACAAGCTGTTTTTCCCATAGGCAAAACTCTCCACACAGTAACTCCACTAAATGCAAGCCAGAGTAAATCAATAGATGCAGGAAGGGTTGTGAATAAAATACCTATCTAGTGACTACTCATCCAATATCCCCAGGTTAGTTTCTAGTTTTTGGCCTTCATCAGAGATGAGCCTTGGATCTGAGAGCATTGCACCTAGATCTTAGGATCTATAACCATCCAACAGCCACCTTTTACTTTTTCAGCTAACTTAAAGCTTTTAGTCCAAAATGAAAATACAATAATGCTTTCAAGCTAAACTCATTAGTTTGTATGGTTGTGTAGATCTGGATTCAGTTCAGAATCCATACTTTTGGTGTCTTTGGTTCCTTAATAACCACAGTCACCATAATCTTATTGGGCAGGATTGGTATTAAACCATCAAATATCACATGATCACCATTCTTTAAACTTACGCAAACTATTTTTTACAGAGGCAAAACTCTCCAAACAGTAGTGCCATTTACTGCAAGCCAGCATAATCAACATATACAGAAATGTTTATGCATAAAATCCCTATATCTAATATCTCCAGACTAGTTTTTAGCTTGTGGCTTTCATCAGTAAGAAGCCTTGAATTTGAAAGCATTGCACATAGAGCTTAGGATTTAATGCAACCCTCCAGCAGCTACCTTTTGCGGTGTGAAGAGTTTTACCTCTATGAATAATATATGTCCAGTGTTTTAATAATATGTAACACTATAAGATTATTTCTCATAAAACTGGATAATTAATTAAGCAAATGAAATAATTTCAAGCCAAAGCATAAGATAATTTTTTATAGAAAACATTGTACTCTTTCTTTCTTTACCTCATTTTCTTATATAGAGATTTGCCTGAAACACTTTGGCCAGAAAATGTGATTTTAAATCAATCATACTATTTATTTTAAAGCTATTTCGAATCATTTTATATTAATAATTGTCATACATGAGATTTCTTACAATTTAACATTGCCAATATTGATTCATAGAATGAAATATATAAGATGCATCCAGTATCTCAAGATTATTTTCTTATGACTGATTTATTAAGTAAATGAAATACTATCAAGCCAAAACTTAAAACATTATTTTTTATTTATTTATAGAAAAAAGATCAGATTATCTTCTCTCTTTACTTCATTTTCTTAGATTTTCTCTATTAAAAAAAAAACAAAAAAAAAAACTAGTGTCTTATGCTTTGATTTGAAAGTATTTGGTTTACTTAATAAATCCATCATATGAAAAATAATTTCAAAATGTACCACATTAGTATGTATATAAATATGTATTATAAGAATAAGCATTGCCACTGACCTTATATTTTATAATAATAATTCTGGAGTACGGCCATATAATATGGTTGAAGATCGTTTGAATTTTCTTTCAATATTTCAGCCATATTCTCAAGAAATTATAAGATTACTTTTAGCTAAGATAAATAATTATGAATAATCAATTTTAATACTCTTTCAGCAACAATAACTTTTTTGTCTTTAATATTGCAAACCGCTCTTTCAGCTCTTTAACTCTATGAATTGGAATACTTCTGTTCATACTTTTAATGAATTGGTAGTATGTTTTAATATATATATATATATTAAGTTCCAACCAGTAACCACCTAAACATTCACAGTAAAATATAGTAATCAATATATTTCTCACTGCTGTCAAGGCAACCTTCACACCTTCACACCTTTTAATATATATATATATATATATTGTAACGAGCATAGACGTTCGTTACATTGTTTTTTGTTTTTTTTTAAATTTATTAAACATGAAAGTAAATTAAAAAGTTCGCATTTAAAAATTTTCTTTAAGAATTAAAAATTGAAATTAAATATCATCTTAAACTCTTATATATTAAATCGCACAGATAATGAAAAATTATTAAAATAAAACTTTATTAAAGAAAAAGTATTTTAAAACTAAATTTTAAAAAGATTTGGAGATGAAATTATATCTTTAAATTTATCTTTAAATATATTTTTGATTTGGAAAACAGGTTAATTAATCAGAAATGGAAATGATTGTTAATTAGTTAAATGTAAACCAGCCTTCGGCATTTAAATGTAAAAACACCGGTCAGATAGGAAAACAATAGAAACTGTTAGCAAATAAGAAGAAATCCCTATGGAATCGGACCGCAGCGAAAGGACCATCGCATCGGTGACATAATGTAAATTCAATCCTTCACATTAATATAAAAGGAAAATTTGGAAATTATTAATCAGTGACAGGAAATTGATTATTATGATGTGACTATATGTAGTAGTACGGAGTTGGAGGAATTGACAGACGCACGGTCAATTCTTTCAGCTGTTAAAGAAAGGAGAAATGAACTATCGTTTCCTACATTGAGGACCAACTAAATTAAAAAACCTCCGAATGAATAAATAAAACATCGGCTAAATGTATACCAATATCTTCAGGACGGCGTGGGAATTCCCGTTCAAACTTACAAACGACAGATAAAGATGAACTGTTTAAAACCGTAAGAACTTTACAATTAATGAACATTAAGTTAAAAACTTTTCGTATTTAAAATAATTGCATTAGTTTCCTATCTGACTAAAGTAGTTAAAATGTTATTTGATGTATTTTTTATTTATTTGTAAAATCATTTCCATTTATTTAATTTTGTTCTTTAAGTTTATTTATGATTTCTGTTTTCCGATAAATTAAAATATATCAATGTTAAACTTAAGTCGGGCGTGAATGGCTGTATAGATTTGTAAAGTTATATTAGGGGAGGGTAATCTTAGGTTATTTGTTTCGTGGTTAAATTGGGTCAATGGATTGGATATATTGGTGTGATTAGTAGATGTAATATTGATTCGCTACGGGCAGAATCGCTTCCTACGCCGCACACTTCCGTTTGCCTATGGAAGGAATTATAAGTCGGATACCGCAGTTCCTTTCTATGGAGTTTTTTGTTTTATTGCTCTTCTTTGCAGATAGATGTAATATTCCTATCTCATGGGAAGCAATTTCTTCTCTTAACTTTTTGTGCTGCCGTATTTTATTACATTGAATACATCGATATATCAGATGAATTGATGCCAGTTTGACTACGAATTTTAACCTAAGGTTAAATAGGGATAGAATGTTTATTTTCAAAAGCAAATCTATATGGTCTATTCATACTTGACCCTAAATAAAAATGCATTAAATTTAAGTTGTTTATAGACGCTTGCATGGATTGGTTATCGGTTAAGTATGTTTTGGGTTTTCATATTTGATCAAAATATATAGACATTCGATAAATAATGATACCTTACGGTGAGTATCTAAAATGTATTTATTCGGATGTCTTTTAAGTTATTGGTGACAATGCAAGTATCTTATGGTGAATACTATTGGGTTACGTATAAATTTCCCTCCGCAATTGTCAGTAATCAATAATTTTGTATTTTGATCGTTTATGTTTACTTTGAAATGTTTTTGACCGTGAAATCTATGTAACCGATCTATATTCAACATTATAAACAAGCTTTCATAAATTTATCTGTGCGAACTTAATTAAAATGTAAAATTAGAATATAATAGTAATTAAATGTAAATTAAAGTCAAAAATAAAGTTAAAAATAATGTTAAATGTTAAAATGTAAACTGATACTAAAACAATTTTAAATCTTATATATATATATGAGCGTAAAGAAATTTTTGTATGTTAATTACTGGCAGTGGCTTATTTTATTCTTTTTTTTATATATACTCTTAGATTATCTTATTAAATCTCTGCTATTCCACTGAGCTAGTGACATGGGCTAACGACCGGAATCAAAATTTTAAAAAAAAAAAAAAATTTTTTTTTTTTGACTTACGTATCTGCCTACTTTATAAATTTTTCTAGGTTCAAATGCCTAGATGGCGCCCTGTAGTGCAGTTTACGTTAAGTCCCATTCTCCGGATCGTTACAACTGGCTTTCCCAATCTGGGGCTGATCTTTAATAAACCACAAATACCCTGAGCAAATTTTGTCAAAATGAAATATTTTATCTGGTTACATAAGTCGTATACTTGAAATCTTATAAAAGCCCTGCCAGAAAGAAATTGCACATATATATTAAACATGAGAAAGTATAAATAATTTTAAAACTAATTTTTGTTAAAAAAAAAAAAGTCAAAAGGTTGCGATTGATATGTTTTTGTTGTTGTAATATAAATTATGCTTTAAGGTGTATAGGAGCGCACAGCCACGTAAGTTTATGATCGAAATGTGGTGCCTTACGATGAGTACCTTCGGGAATTACTTCAGTGTAACCCTATGTATGCATATCAATCAGTCATAAATAAGTTGGTGGTATTTATAATTGTCCTGCAAATATATACGTTTAAAACCATTATTTCTTAAAACATATTTATCTCAATGCAACCTCCTAAATAAATTATTTATAAAATAACTTGCTTGTCATGCCGTATGTAAAAATAAAATATATAAAATAAAATAGAACTCTTGTGGGGAGGGGTGTAAACGTAAATGGTCCTTAGGTAAGCGATAGTCAACATATTCTTTTTCTTTTTGTAAAATTATTAACCGGATGTTTTGTAAATGTTTTCGTCAATCGTGTACTGTAATTACTAACCCTAAGTAAAATTTTTTTTTTTTGATCATTTTTTTTTAAGCAACTTTACTGATATGTAACGAGCATAGACGTTCGTTACATTGTTTTTTGTTTTTTTTTAAATTTATTAAACATGAAAGTAAATTAAAAAGTTCGCATTTAAAAATTTTCTTTAAGAATTAAAAATTGAAATTAAATATCATCTTAAACTCTTATATATTAAATCGCACAGATAATGAAAAATTATTAAAATAAAACTTTATTAAAGAAAAAGTATTTTAAAACTAAATTTTAAAAAGATTTGGAGATGAAATTATATCTTTAAATTTATCTTTAAATATATTTTTGATTTGGAAAACAGGTTAATTAATCAGAAATGGAAATGATTGTTAATTAGTTAAATGTAAACCAGCCTTCGGCATTTAAATGTAAAAACACCGGTCAGATAGGAAAACAATAGAAACTGTTAGCAAATAAGAAGAAATCCCTATGGAATCGGACTGCAGCGAAAGGACCATCGCATCGGTGACATAATGTAAATTCAATCCTTCACATTAATATAAAAGGAAAATTTGGAAATTATTAATCAGTGACTGGAAATTGATTATTACGATGTGACTATATGTAGTAGTACGGAGTTGGAGGAATTGACAGACGCACGGTCAATTCTTTCAGCTGTTAAAGAAAGGAGAAATGAACTATCGTTTCCTACATTGAGGACCAACTAAATTAAAAAACCTCCGAATGAATAAATAAAACATCGGCTAAATGTATACCAATATCTTCAGGACGGCATGGGAATTCCCGTTCAAACTTACAAACGACAGATAAAGATGAACTGTTTAAAACCGTAAGAACTTTACAATTAATGAACATTAAGTTAAAAACTTTTCGTATTTAAAATAATTGCATTAGTTTCCTATCTGACTAAAGTAGTTAAAATGTTATTTGGGAAAACCTTGTTTTTCCGTACTATGTATTTTTTATTTATTTGTAAAATCATTTCCATTTATTTAATTTTGTTCTTTAAGTTTATTTATGATTTCTGTTTTCCGATAAATTAAAATATATCAATGTTAAACTTAAGTCGGGCGTGAATGGCTGTATAGATTTGTAAAGTTATATTAGGGGAGGGTAATCTTAGGTTATTTGTTTCGTGGTTAAATTGGGTCAATGGATTGGATATATTGGTGTGATTAGTAGATGTAATATTGATTCGCTACGGGCAGAATCGCTTCCTACGCCGCACACTTCCGTTTGCCTATGGAAGGAATTATAAGTCGGATACCGCAGTTCCTTTCTATGGAGTTTTTTGTTTTATTGCTCTTCTTTGCAGATAGATGTAATATTCCTATCTCATGGGAAGCAATTTCTTCTCTTAACTTTTTGTGCTGCCGTATTTTATTACATTGAATACATCGATATATCAGATGAATTGATGCCAGTTTGACTACGAATTTTAACCTAAGGTTAAATAGGGATAGAATGTTTATTTTCAAAAGCAAATCTATATGGTCTATTCATACTTGACCCTAAATAAAAATGCATTAAATTTAAGTTGTTTATAGACGCTTGCATGGATTGGTTATCGGTTAAGTATGTTTTGGGTTTTCATATTTGATCAAAATATATAGACATTCGATAAATAATGATACCTTACGGTGAGTATCTAAAATGTATTTATTCGGATGTCTTTTAAGTTATTGGTGACAATGCAAGTATCTTATGGTGAATACTATTGGGTTAAGTATAAATTTCCCTCCGCAATTGTCAGTAATCAATAATTTTGTATTTTGATCGTTTATGTTTCCTTTGAAATGTTTTTGACCGTGAAATCTATGTAACCGATCTATATTCAACATTATAAACAAGCTTTCATAAATTTATATGTGCGAACTTAATTAAAAATGTAAAATTAGAATATAATAGTAATTAAATGTAAATTAAAGTCAAAAAAAGTTAAAAATAATGTTAAATGTTAAAATGTAAAACTGATACTAAAACAATTTTAAATCTTATATATATGTGCGTAAATAAATTTTTGTATGTTAATTACTGGCAGTGGCTTATTTTATTCTTTTTTTTATATATATACTCTTAGATTATCTTATTAAATCTCTGCTATTCCACTGAGCTAGTGACATGGGCTAACGACCGGAATCAAAATAAAAAAAAAAAAATTTTATTTTTTTTTTACTTACGTATCTGCCTACTTTATAAATTTTTCTAGGTTCAAATGCCTGGATGGCGCCCTGTAGTGCAGTTTATGTTAAGTTCTATTCTCCGTATCGTTACAATATATATATATATATATTATAGAAATATTCTTTAACAATGGCTATATAATATGATTAAAATATTGGGGAAAAATAGAAATGAAAAAGAGTTTATAAAATAAAACAAGATTTGAAAAGAAAAAGTACATGAATTAATTTGTTTTATACACATTAGAATTAATGGGCCATATTTGGAAAGAAAATAAAATAATTAACAAAAGTGTTAATTTTATTAAATTCCAACCAATAATTTCTAGTATTTGTAATTACAACTTGAAAACAGCTGACATGCTCCATGATACAGAAAATCATCAAAGTTTAAATGATTTGAGCATTGGTTTAAATTATTATTTGGTAAAATACATCACTTTGATTCTTTAATACTTTTTTAATAAAATTTACTATGAATCTCAAGTAAATGTGTAATTACATTTAACTTGAATGATAATAAAATTAAAAGAATAGGCAGGAGTAAATAACCGAGTTATTTTTGGAATTTTATAAGAAGAGGTGGGCTATAATCCATGAACTTAGAGATCCAGAATCCATCACACTACCACTACTCTGTTAAAAAAATAGCAACAATCAAATACTTTACTGATAGGAGCTTATATGATGTTTGAGCATTAGAAACAAAGGACCTGTGTTATGATGCATGAACCTTCATTACCACTGACGATTAAAAAGATTAAAGGCAATCAGTTTATCCCTGTGATCTCAAGAAATAAAATAAAAAATTTAAAAAAGGGTATCATTTAAAATAGAATAGAAAGACAGAAATAAAATATCAGTAATAATTTAAATTGCAATAAAAATAAAAAGTTTTAAATTAAAGAAATTTAAGAAAAAACATTATTTAACTTTTATGAGTTATAATGGTTTTTTTAATTTGCAAGATATAGAAGAGGATTACTCAAGATACAGATCAGAAGTATTTGTATCATGCATTAATAAGAGCTTTATATAATTGAAGAAAAAAAATGGAAATATAGATTACTAATGAAAAATGTTAAAATTATTTATCTATTGCAGATACCAAGTGAGAATTTAATTTAAGTTCACAAAAATGATTTCATACTAAACTATTGTAATTTTTAATTAGATTAAATATTAAACAAGTAAATTTTTTAAAGCTGAATAAAAGGAGATCTAAACAATAAGAATGAAGGGGGGGGTACGTATTTATTTACATGCTTTGGATTGCCAGGTGGGTATTCAAAAATGTTTTTATATAAATAATTTGAGCTATTATAATTTTTAATTGAATTAAATATTAAATGATTCATTTTTGAAAGCTGAAAGAAGAAATTTAGCTATTTGTAAGTCTACAATATTTAAAATAATACACAGAAGCTACACATCTCTATTCTATTCTATTCTAAAGCCATTTTCTATAGGATGGAGTAATCAATTTATACAAAATAGTGATAATGTGATGTTTAGTGGTACAAAGTAGTTATTGGTATACATTACCCTAACCAAATGGTTGTTATATAACTGAAGTCTCTAAAATATATGAAAGCTGACATGGAATCATATCTATCTATGTATGCAAATGAGTTAGCCTGGGTTTAAAACATTAGAGTTTTTTAAATTTCAAGCTATTAACTTGAACAGTACAAAAAAAATAAAAAATGGCTACTAAAGACTGATTAGACAAGCTTTGAATCCTAATCTTCACTGATGAGAGCAAAAGACAAAATATGACCTAGATGTATTATAACAGCTATTAATCAATGATTATTCCAGCTTATGACAGATAGCTCCAGTATAAGATGAAGATAACCGCTCTTGGGAGCATGTAAGTAATTATAAAAAAATGATATGATGTTGTTGCTGACAATATTATTTAACATGGATACAAAGTTAAATTATGCATAATGAGAAAAATGTTGTTTACTGTAAGTTCTAATTCTATGCATCATGATATCATGATGAGAATTTCAATTGAGTAATTCAATATATTCTTTTTACTGTCTGCTACAGACAATGGAAGAAATAATGCAAACATAATTATATAAGTAGTTGATAAATAAATGCGATGCATAAAATAATTTTATAAATTATAGAAACATCATTTTAATTAAGAAATGTAAAATATAATTTATATAAATTTTGGAATGGATTTAGTAAAGTCTGGATGATACGGCTTTATGATATGCAATAACAAAAAAGAATTGTACATTCTGTATACTATATATTTACAACTGTCAATGATTTATAAATTTATCTTTGCTTATCCATTGAACATTAAATTATTTCATAATAGATTAAATACTAGTCTTTTTTTCTCTCATATGTCATAGCATCAGCTGGAAAGCAAACCCACTAACCCGGGAGAACTGTTAGTAAAGCAGCTGTAGCTGACCTCTTGATCGCCAATTTGGTCACTCAAATGGTCTAAAGTGTAAGTTTGTCTCATTACAAAGTTTAAAAGGCTTTAAGATTTATAAAAATTTTGAACTTATTATAGGTTTACCAAATGCAAATTTTGTTATTTTCAAAGCATCCATACTCCTAGGTATAACTTCATTTCACCAATAATGCCCTGATTGGTTTGGTGCTATGACAAAATGGCGAACACTGTAGTTCAAGGCCGATGGATCTTCCTTCAGCTTTATTATTTCTCTGTTCAAACTACTTATTAATTTCTGAGCAATCAACTCACTTTATTTATTCTAGAAATTAAATTTAATTGATTTTTGAATGTAATTAATTAAATGTAATTAATTAAATGAAAAAAATTGATGTTCATCCGAGACATACAAATTTTTTGAAAGTAATTAATTTTCTTGAATATTAATGACACTGACATTATTATAAACAAAGTCTTAATAAAAATATTATCTTTTTCTTTTTTTTTTTTTTTTTGCCTTGATTGTATATATTATTTAAATAGACCAATAACATGGAACTTATTTTTTTTCTTTCCTGAAGGTGGTTATTAAATGTTGTAGAAAAATTTAGCATAAAATATTGGTGCATATATTTTTTAATAATAACATTTATCTTGAAAATAAAATCATATTCTGCATTTATTCTTTTCTTAAATAAAAACAACACTAGAAAAATAAATATAGAAATGAAAGTGGTTTGAGCTTATAAAAAACAAAATCCTGAAAATATTTTTGTATACAAATTGAATGATTAATTCTTTTATCATGATCTACCCTAAAAATATCATAAACATGATTCTATTTAAAAATCAGGCTTCATTTTATGGTAAATTACTAGTTAAAAAATACAGAGACAGTAGAGAAGAGATTCTGAGAGAGAGAGAGAAAGACCCATAGTAGAAATTTTTTTCAAACAATTAAAAGCACATTTTTATTACTAAATATATATATAAAGAGGGTTTAAAATTTTTAATTTTTAATTTAGTATTAATTTTTCCTAAAATTTTAAGCAAAAGATTAAAAAAAAATATGAATGTAAATTTGATATTATCAGAAATAACTTTTAAAAGTGTTCTTTATTGAAAATGATTTATATGTTTTAATTAAGTAAACCATTCAAAAATATAATAATTGTGAAATTTAATTCTATTTAATTTTTATTGACTATGAAAGGATTTTAATTTAACATGCACTAAATTATAATTAATACCTAAAAAACCAAAAATGATGGGAAAGTTTATATTGATGTATTAACAAACTCCATTTCTCTTTCTTTTCATTTTTCATATAAATAAAGATACAATAAAAGACAAATGACCCCCAAGGTGCATTTCGTGCTGAACCAGCACTCATCAGTTAGTCCAGGTCACCATCTCCCATATACATCTTTATTACACGAAGTGTATTTATGTATGGCGATTGTTCACATTTTCTTTTTCAACCGCCAAACTTACTCTATTCACATCCTCGTTTTTATACACTTTTGATAAACTTGACTGCTTTTATCATTAAGCATTCATTAAACTAGAGTTTTTCTCTAGCACAGATATATACTTTAATCCAAATTGAAAATTAATATATCTGATTTTCTATATTCACACACACACGGCTTTTTCACCTTTCTTTTTCGCATGTGTATTATCGTTATTGATGTATTAACAAACTACACTTCTCTCTCTTTTTATTTTTTATATAAATAAAAATACTAGTAAAATTATTAATAAAATTTAAAAAAAAAATTAGCCATAAATTAAAATTACTATAAGATTTGTGTAAGGGAAAGGGTAAAGTTTTCTAAAAATATTTTCTAAGATTGAAGTTTTATAAAATATAAATTGTAAATTAAATATATATGTTTTCAGAAGAATTGATGATTCATTAAGAGATTATCTAATGTTAGATGGAGGGAGGTTGTTTTCTGTCCTTGTTGTATTATTTGGATACCCATTTAATAATCAGTAAAAGAATAAGAGTTGGTTAGATTAGCCACTTAAATTTAAAAAAAATTAAACTCATACTGGAAATTGTCTGTTATTTAAAATAATCTCAAATTTAATCTAGGTTTGAATACTGGGTTGTGAGTTAGGCAGGAAGATGCACTGTCTGTTATACTATATGTTTATTTGGAGATACATAATAATCATACATACATAACTTCTACCATATATGCAAATATTATGAAAAAAATAATAAAAATACTTTGAAATGCATTTAATATTTAAGGAAAAGATTTTAATTAATGATTATGAAATATGAACTTCGATTCAAAAATGAAACAATAAAGGTAACATAACACACACACATATATATGCAGTTAAATGTAAAACGAAAAAAAAAACGCTGAAAAAAACAATAACAAATAGAATGATACTAGTTATTGTAAAAGCATATAAAAATTTAAGTAACAAAGAACTGAAAAAAAAAAAGATAATTATTCGATTTTAAGTTAATAATATGCAAATATTAACTAGAATAGGTTTAAATATTAATTCTTGTTATACTAGAATAGGTTTGTACAATTCAATTGATAATTTATATCTTAGGCATTCAATAGCTTAAAGCTTTAATTTAAACACAGTGAGCAAAGACTGCTTTATATAGAAAATACATTCTAAGCTTGAGGATACACTTATGCTTTTAAAGTCGATCCTTTGGAGAGAATGCATGGAAATTATTAAAACGCATGCTTAGAGGAGTTACTCCTTATTTAAATTATTAGCTTTATAAATGTTTTATTTTTTGCTCAATTATTTCAAAACGATTAAAATAAATGCTATACTTATTATTATTTGCAATATAAAATGCTTTTACAACATTTCTAAATCACATTCTTTTAACTTGAGGTAAAAGCTGATAATTAATAGAACAACACAGTTTTATTTATCTTTTGACTTCAACTATTAGATTATAATTCTATAAAAAGCCATAGTTTAAAATAACTTGAGCATTGCCTTTGAAATAGAGGTTTGTTCAATACTAGAAAATGTTTTTATTCATTCAGCGTATAGATTTTTTTTTAGACAATTTAACTAGTAACAAGATATCATAAATGAATCTGTAATGATACCAATCCCGAGATGTAGAATCAAGAGTAGCTTTATTAAATCCTCTTATTCTGTTGTTGTTGCTGCCTATTGGACAATTAATGTTTGTGTTTGGCCACATTTACATATGTTAGTGACTGTTGAATTTATGAAGCAGATAATGGCAAAGATTATGGATGTCTGAATCATTACATGAATTATGTGTATGTCTAGAAAAATGAAATCCAGCTGGCTTTACTATTGAATTTGAAAAAAGAAAGTTGCTATGAACCTCATACCAAGTCCACTTTTTGATAATAATTTCCATACATGATTTTTGGTTGAACTTTTAAAAAGGTGATCTTGATTAGGGATGAGTCTTAGGTGGTGAAACTATATCTTGAGTTATTGGCAAATGGATCTACTTAGTAACATTGAATACATTTTCTGTAAGGCAATTATTGATATCACTAGAAAATAATGATTTATTATTACAATTATTAATATTTGATTGAATACAAATATAATTTATATATTTTGGAGTTAGATGTATTATATAAGGGGTTTGAACACAGATCCTCATGTTTCCTTCAGCTATCCGCTATTTCATATAACCATTATAAATATTATAAAATTTTGAAATATGTTAATTACAAAAATATGTTTATGATTACAAATAAAATATAGCAGTTTTTAGATAGTCTAATTATAAACATTGTTAGACTTAATTATAGTTATGAGATTGAAAAGTGGCCGTGTGTTTTGGGTGGTTCATAGAATTCAAAACGGCTGTGAACACACACTAAATCAGTACCCAATTAGTCATAGTACAAGGTAGCTGAATCAATTCTCAGATGATTAGAGTAAATCTAATCATTTGAATTATTATTTTCCAATTATTATTTAGATTATCAAATAACTTATGACCTGTTAAGCAAATAGCCATGTAACTCATATGACAAAAATTATGACAAGTTGTATTCTCATGTCTTTAAAGAGTAGCACAACTTTTAAATGATGAAGGCACAAAAGGACACTTATTATCAATTTATTGTTTGGCTGCAATAAGGTAAGTGTAAAAATCAGTTTAATACTTCATTTTTATTAACATTACCAAATGTATAACAACTTAATGCAATTCTTTTAATTCAAAAAATATCACAACCAAAGTTGATAAACAAATTGAATAACTGACAGTAAATATATATAGTTCTTTAATAGGCTGAGAATACTCTCTTTTAAAAAACATTAGCAAATGATTTTGGGATCTTTACAAAAACTTCAAGGATCAGAAATACCAAAAGTGGATCACATTTCATGGAACTTAAGTTCTAGAAATCTGCCATGCTCTAAAGCATGCAGGCATTATTTCTTCCAAAAAGATGGGCAAATACCACACACTTCTTTTCCTATTTTCAAAACAGAGCTTATTAGAAAATTTACTGTATATTCAAAATGCAACAAATTGTTATTTCTGATGAAAAAGTTAGTCTTGGGGAAATAGTATTTCTCTGAGAACCAAAAGAAAAAAAAAACCTATGGATATTTAGTTATTCAAAATGCTTTAGATGAAAATCCAGTTTGACATGAAATGCAGTAAAAAAGGATTGTAATCAGGGAAAATATTGGAGTGGGATATCATGACTAACGATGCTATTGACAAATAAGTTTAGGCCAATATACACCGCTATTTTAAACAAATGCACAAATGAAAACGTATTGTATATATAATTTTTTTTAATTAATACTGCTCAGAAGTTCATAAGAAGTGGAATACCAGAAGATACAGAGAGGAGTCACGATACATGGACCTTCAGTTTTACTACTGCTCCATAGCCACCTCTCTATTCCTGTACTAAATCAGTTCACCACTGCACTAAGCCACGCAGGGCTTTATAATCATTAATTTCTCCCAGTATTACAAATGCAATATATAATAATGGCTTTATTGCCCTATAATTAACGAGCGCCGGAAGTGGCTGCAATGGGATCGATCTCACTCTACTCCCACATTCCAACAATCAGGCCATGTAATGGAGGCTGCAAAAAACGTTATTTAATTTTTGCCAATAAATTTTCTAGTTAATTCTTATCCTTACATTTAATGGAATAAAATCATGACACGTACAAGTTGACACTAATCTCAAAATATCAAACATTTTGATTAATTTTGGAGCAGCATTTATAGCTAAATACATGGTTTAATTGGCAGAAAATAAACACTTCAGAAAATAATAAAATACTTGATTTAAAATATATATAAAAGAAAAGCATTTTTGGAATTTGTAAATACTATTTTTTTTTTTTTTTAGCGTGCAAAAGACAGTTGATTAATAACCACCGTACATGTATAATCCTTTATTTTAGCAAATCTTTTAATATGAAATTAAATTCCACAGCTGCAATAGGCAGATCCAATTTCCGCTAATGATTCATATAGATCTTAATTGAATAATACTAATTCAACAATAATCATAATTTTTTAACGTCTTATTTATACTTTGGAACAATGTTCTTTTAGTCTGAGAAAACTCGCTGGGAGCAGAAATCAAATTTCTAACATTCTCCTTGCAAGAATACCCATTGATTGATGACTTATTAATGCACGAACCAATCAAACAATAAAGAAACTGCGTTCCCAGAATTCTTAAAGTACATCATATTGATTTTTGAAGGCAGATCTGAATGAGGCTTAAACAGCTGTAATAGAATTTAGACTCACTTATTCGACGTTAATTAGAGTCGGCTATTGGCAACATCTCTTAAGAATAAATTAATCTTTTAGATCAGAAAGATTACATCAGCAGCGTATTATAAAAAAATCAAGAAACAAAATTATGTACTCCGCGAAATAAAATGTATATAAAAAAGATTATCATTTATATTTATAACACGAATATCTAGTGGGGGGGGGGGTATGCATTGTGTAAAAGTAATTTACTTCCATAAAAACATCAGTTTTAAACTAGTCATTTTAACTGTCAACAATTTGTTTGTATTAGCTGCTAATTTGTTTTTAATTGATTCATATAATTGTTAGTATAATTAATTTAAAACAGATTATGTGAAGTAGGAAATTTACTTTAATGAATATACGGTTTCTGGATGTATTTTAGGGAATAATAAACATTTGTAATGCTACGTTAAATGATACAATAATAAGTAATGGAATGTTTTTTTGTTTCGAAATCGTAAGAAGATTTGACAACGGGAGGTAGCAGAGTTAGTCCACCTTTCACAAACCTTGAGCTTCAAATTCAGGCATTCTATCACTGTGCCAAACCATTCAGGTCAAAATAATTAAATGATTTATTGCTTGCGACTTCATAAAAAATTTGTGTACGAAAAGTGACAGAAATAAGACATGATCCGTGGGCCTTAAGCCAATTTGCCATTCTTTCACTGCCCAAACCGTACATAGTGATATGGTTTATTGGTTAGGTGATAATTGCAATACTGGAAGTGTAAGAACTGAATCATGGTCTATGAATTTTGATTTCCAAAAACTGCTCTGCACTTTAAACAATACAATGTTTTCAAAATAATAATAAATTAGCGTTATAAAGATTTACAGCATAAACGATAATTTAACAGTATGCACAACACATTAAGTGATCTATGTAAAATTTAGTTTTAGGGTCTAGGCAATGCAAATCTATAATCAGTTAATAAGCCTTTATGATTATTAGCTTGGTTGCAGTTTACCATTTTTGACATTTGAGGAAGGTGATAAAGAAGATATTAAAATTACAAATGTATCAGTCTTTTAATACTTATATACAAAATCTTATCAAGATAATTACAATTCATGAGGCTAAACTCTCCATACAACAGTGCTACTCAGGATAAGCCAGAGTACTCAGTGGTTGCAAGAAGGTTTGTGCATAAAATCCCTATCTAGCCCCTACTCATTCAATATCCCCAGACTAGTTTCTAGCTTGTGGTTTATATCAGTGATGAGCCTTGGATCTGAGAACACTGCACCTAGATTTTAAGACCTAATGCAACCTTCCAGCAGTCACCTTTTACCTTATTAGCTAACAATAAAGCTTTGAGTCCAAAATAAAAACATTATTGTGTTTTCATGTTGGACTCAAAGCTTTATAGTTAGTTAATAAGATAAAAGGTAGCTGCTGAAGGGTTGCATAACTAATGAGCTTATATTGAAAACATTATAGGGTTTTCATTTTGGACTCAAAGCTTTATAGTTAGTTAATAAGATAAAAGGTGGCTGCTGGAGGGTTGCATTAGCTCCTAAGACCTAGATGCAGTGCTCTCAGATCCAAGGTTCCTCACTGATGAAAGCCACAAGCTAAAACCTAGTCTGGGGATATTGGATGAGTGGACACTAGATAAGGTTTTTGTGCACAAACCTTCTTGCATCCATTGATTATTCTGACTTGCATTGAGTGCCACTGCTGTATGGAGAGTTTAACCTCTGTGTAAACAGTTATGCAAGCATAAATAATTTTGATCGTGTGATATTTAGTGGTTTAATACAATTCATCTATTGTGAACATTTGGTGTTAATCAACCAAAAAAAAAAAAAAAAACTGAAATCAAAAATGGTTTTAGCATAATGGTTCATATCCAACTATTGAGAGAAGATATAGAAAGGACCAATAAATATGAGTTTGCCATTATGATTTAGATTTATAGATTGTTAAAAAACATTTGACTACAAGCATTTTTATGTGATTAAAGCATTATCACTAGGGTATAAATGAAGAATATTACCATATTCTGAAGGATATTTATCAAAATGCTAAAGCATGGCAACACTTAGAAGATTAATATTGACAACATGTAAATGAGGGTGATTCCATATCTTTAGAGCTTTTTATAGCACTTTTATAAAAAAACATTTTGTTGATTAAAATGGAATGTTAGAGAAGTAGATTTAAATTGAAGATTATTCAGGTGATTTGGATTTTGCAAATGATGACATTATTTTTGCAAATAATGTTTCAAAGTTTCAGGAAATGCTGCAGAAGTTATCAAATAAAAGTAAAAAAGTAGGCCTAGAAATAAATATTAAAAGATCTAATGTTCAATGAATTTTCTCAAAAGGAGAAAATAAAGATTAATAATAATGAATTAGAAGAAATTATCAACCATAAATACCTTGGTTAAATTATTAATATAAATTAAAAACAATAAATGAATTCATAAAATTAAACTTAGATCAAGTGCTTTTGGTAAAAATAATCTAATATTAAAAGGAAGTACGTCCATGCATTTAAAAAGGAAGGTTTTTAATAGATATGTTTTATCAGTACTACCTTATGGATCTGAGACTTCAACACTTTAATAGAAGAGCAATTTAAAAACTTCAAAATACTCAACAAATTATGAAAAGATGTATGTTAGGAATACCAAGAAGAGATCAAGCATAAAATACATGGAAGAGCGAACAAACATGATCACTAACATCATTGAAATTATTAAGAAATTAAAATGGAGCGATACTGGACACATTGCTAAAAGAGATGACAATAAGTCTTTGATATTTGAAGTCTTAAACTTGATCCCAAGAGATTGTAAAAGATCTAGAAAAATACCACCTAAGATGGATGGATGAAATAAGAAAGTTTGCAGGTATTTGGGGGAAAAGAAAGGCTATAAGTCATAAAATCTGCATTAAACTTTGAGAGAGATCTACTTGAAAATGATGATGAAGATGTGTATAAATTAACAAAATCAGTAACACAATTTGTTTTCTTATATGTATGAAAGTTATTTTAAAGAAATATTTAAAAATAAATACGACAGTAACTAATATTTATTTTGTAAGAAAAGAAAGACCAATCCTTAATGAATTTCTTTTATTTGGGATCTGGATTTGAAAGAATCACAGAAATAGTTTAATTTTTATATTTATAAAAAACACTTATTCCTCATGATCTGAAAGAAACCTCATATGAATATTAAAATTTTATGTAGAATAATTTAAAATTAAAAAAAGAATTATAAAAATTTACAATTTATGCATAATTCAATGTAAATAATTCATATAACACTTATACTAAGAAAAGCATGTTTACTAATTTTAAAAAAACTAATTACATCATCATAGTATAGTGAGCGTGCTTTCGACTAAATAATACTCATAATCATAACTATTATCATCCAATAGGATTACGAGATTTATAGAAGAATCACGGAAGTGGTAATTTGAAAATGTATAAATTCTTTTATTTTATAATAATTATATTTTCTCAACCTTATTTATTGCTTTTCAATTTGTTATAGTTTTATGGGGCATTTAATATTTTACCTTTATTCTTATATAATTTAATTATATATCTTGCATGCTTTTGTATAGCTGTAGGTCAGTCTCTGCAGCATAATGTCCATAGATCGATTCCAGTTGTAGCACTTTGGGCATATGGTGCATTACATTTATTTAAAAAAGCCCTTTGGCTTTCAAATAGAGTAAAACAAATCGTTAGGATATTGGGGGGAGGGATGGTATATAATTGTGGGTGCATGGAGATTAAATTGTAAAAAAAACGATAACTGTAGATAAGTTATGTTGTAGGTAACTCAAACCTTAGTTGGGTGCAGAAAATATCTAAATGTAAAATTTATAATTGCAGATAATATTTAAATATTAGTAGATGTATTAGAAATATGTCTTATTTTTTTCTTTCACTTTTTAGTTACACATTTTTGCTAGGCATATATATTATTATTATTATTATGAAATAGCATCTATTTATGATGTTCATTCTTTGTGTATGTTTGACGGGGGGGGGGGATACATTATGTTCATTTACAAAATACCTTTTCTATTCTCGTTTGTTTAGCAAAGAAGAATTTTAACTACAGCCTCTATGGAATTTTACTATGCTGTGGTTTGGATCAAATGTTGAAATATTATCTTATTTTATTTAATAGCTTTTAAAATTATTTCCATGATAAATGTGAATTAAAAATAATATATTTATTTTAAATTTTGAACAAACTAAAATGCATTTATCTGCAACGAGAATAAAATATTGCCTTCTTTTGCAATTAATTATACTTAATCTGGTTGATATTTCGTTTTCCCCATTAATCATTTTCTTTTCTATTTCATGCAAATGGAGAACATTTTATTCATAGTTCTGTTTTTTTTTTTTTTACGAGAGGAAAAAGAATTGGTCTCTCTAAGGAGTAAGTTCATATTTTAATGCTGAGTGATTTTGGCTGGTGGCATGCATTGGTAGCGGGTGTGACGTTAAGGTATATTCACAATAGCTTATTTTAAGAGCATCATTAATTCAATTTTATTTAACTTAATGTACATAAAATATTAATGATTAAAAAAATAGCTTAAAATTTATAGATAGATATAGCATACGAATGTTTATATATCAGCGAACACACATATGTAGAAGATATGTTTGATAATATAATCTGAGATCATATTTGGGAATATTAGAAATAAATGATGATGATTATGAATAGGTTACACCCATTACTATTAATCAACTTCTATCTTTAAAAGTTGAAGGGTTTTCTTTTACTGCCCTATAATTTATGGTAATGGATATTTCAAAATTTTGAAAAAACATAGATGACAAACCACGAATCTTTTGATAAAATAATCTCTAGTTTAAATATTTAAATACAATTATATCATAAATACTTTTAAGCTAGATGTGATTAGAGGGAATTTGAATCCAGATTTTCAAGCTCCCTTTAGTCATCCACGCACACATGATCATACACATGCGAAAAAAGTAAATGATCTCCACATAAGTATTTCGCGCTAAACTAGCACTCATCAGTTGGTCCAGATCATCATCTCCCACACACATATATAATTAGTGCTTCGTTTATATTAAGATAGCAAATCTTCAAACTTTAATGGGTCTGGCTTTAATCTTTTGCACTTTCCAACTCTTCAGCCATTCATATCATTGAAAATCTGATGATGGTATGTTCAAAGTCCTTGTTTGTCAACATGAGTATGACAACAATACTGAAAAACAAGGGCTTTGAACATGCCATCATTAGATTTTCAGTGATATGGATGGCTGAAGAATAGAAGAGTGGTGGAGACTGAAACCTGCCCATTAAAGTTTGAAGATTTGCTATCTTAATATAAATTGTAGCAATGATGGTATACATGTGTGGAAGGTAGTGATATGGACTAACTGATGAATGCTTACTGGAGATCATTTATCTTTTTCAATGTATGTGGTCATGTATATCAGTTGTATAAGATGGAATAGATGTCAAAGGGAGATTGAAAATCTGGATTCAAATTCCCTCTAATTAAATCTCTAGTTTAAAAAATGATTAGAGATAATCATTACTGTATTTATCTAGAGTGGATAAGTTGTGGATCGAGTAAGTTTACCACTTGGAAAATCAAAATGTAACAAAATAAAAATAATTAAATGGTTTACTGCTGTAGGAGCTCATAAGAAATTTGAGCACCAGAAATGACAGGACTGGGTCATGTTCAAGGGTCCTTGAGTTTTTAAATATGACACTTAATCACTACACCAAGCAACATAAAGCAATGTATTAATGATTAATTATAAAAATCAGGGTAAAAGGTATTAATAGAAAGAGAATGTGATACATGATGGAATAAGCATTTTAGTTGAATAAAAAGAATAATTAAATTGTCAGTGTTAAGAAAATAAGTTGTTACTAAAATATTTTGATTAAAATAGTAGGGAAAGTAGTATTTCAAGTTGGTTTTATTTTCCACGTTTTTCAGCCTTTGCTGGTCTGACTATTGGATAGTACTAGCACGAGAATTGAAGTAGAAGAATCTCATAGATAAATATATAAAATTCTATCGACTGTTGCCTATGACAGAATAGTTAATTAGTTAGACGTCACCTTAAATTTAGTACTCATGAATCCAAAGGTCGTTCTTATAGAGCAATGGCATTGATTAAGATAGAAAGACACAAAAAAGAGATGAATAAAAAAATCTTAAAAGTATAATAAATAAAGCAAGCAGATAAAAATATGCTTAAACCAAAAACAAACTAGATAAAAGCCAAGATCTGTGAATTATAGAGTGAATTCATCTTATTTGAAATTTTGAAACAAATATAATTTTATCTTTGTTTTGGATATCAATAATTAAGATCTGTGAGACAAAGTCCAGTGAAATTTAGGATAATGGTAGAATGACAAATTTAAGGACTAAAATATCTCTGGATTAATTCTCAGCTGAAGAAAGTTAAAAGAATATTCAGGCTAGTCAATCCAATAAAGATATGCTCAAAATACCACTCTGAGATTAAAATGCCTTATATGGATTATTTCAGAAATATTCTAAAGAAATGTAATGTTGATTGTTTTCATTCTGAAGATATGGTAAAAGATATATTACATTAGAAGACTATAATTTGACAAGATGTTGAAGTATTTCCAGAAAAAATAGTTTGCTGTAGAAGTTAAAAGACAGAATCATAAAATATCAAAATCAAAATGCAATGCATTGTATGTGTTCTGCATGGGGACACTTTTGTAGTTCACACGTTGGATATATAGTCATAGAAAATCTCATATGTAAAACATATTATTATTGTTGTACATTATATCTAACTACATGACTTCAATTATAGCTAACCAAAAAAAAACCAATGTAAGTAAACAAATAAATGTAAATGAACAAGTAAACAATCACTAAAAATCATAACTTAATAAATTTTACAAATCTTCATATGACAAGCTATTTTTTTCCATATGTCATAACATCTGCCAGGAGGCGAACCTGCAACAACCGTCTGCACCCAACTGCTTGCTTGCAAGGCAGCTGCGCTGACCTCTCGACTAACAACGCTTGACCTCCCACTAAATATAAAGTTCTTTAATTACACTTTGCGATTTAAGTAGAATTATTAGCATACTTCTAAACGTGTGTACAAAACTTTTTCTTTAAGGTTGATTTATTTGTTCAAAAAGTTTAAAATACATATTAGCATTTTTTTACAGTAAAATCTATTGTAGTACAATGAGTGATAAATCCAAAAAAAAGTTGTAAAGTACTTCCATTAAATTAAAAAAAAAATTATTGATTTAATAAGGAAAAATAAAAAGTCATTCTGAAATCGGTTGTATGTTTCGAAAGAGTGAGTCTTCAATCCCAGAAATTATAAAAAGAAGTATGTGTGTCACTGAAGCTTGTGCCATAAAACAACTAAATTTGTAACAAAAATAAAAAATATTTTTTTGGTTAAAAAGGGAAAAACCTTAAACTTATAGTTAAATGATATGAATCATAAGATTTGACAATCTTGTATTGTCTCTGAAAACCTTAAGTCTCTATGAAAATTTAGCCTAGAATCTGGATCATACAATTCCAAATTATTCATTGTAATAGGAAATGCTTATATAGATTACAAAACTATTACAGTTTTAAACATATATTGATAATGAAATTAGCACTACATTTTCATTAGAATTAAAAATATTATTGAAGAAGAAAGTATGCAGAATAGGTATTTAATTGTATGAATTAGAATTGTGAATGATTAAACATGCAAATTGTACTATAAATATAGATGTAAATGTGCTTTCTCATTTTATTATTAGTAAACTTATTAATTTTTAAAGATTTTGCTCAATTTATAAATACATATTATATACGTAAAGCATCTGATATATCTATATTTATTCATAATATTATTTCTGAGAGTTTTGGTGTACTAAAAATATAATAGCAAAATAGCTGACATTTCAGAGGAAGCTCTGAGAAAAGTACTTGTTATTGTATTGAAAGGTCAGCTATTTAAGCTATTAAATTTTTACTATATAGAAGATTCTAAAAATAATACTATGATTTTTTTTATGTGAGATTATTAGAATTAATACATATACTTATGCTGAAAATTTCTGTACTGCAAACTTAACTACAGAATAGAGTGCCTGAAATATTTTTAAATGACACATGGAATACACAAAGAACTCTTATTTTCAATTTTCAATTAGTATTTATGATTTTCAGATATTATCTTCAATCACAGGATTCTACATTCTAAAATATTTAATTTCAATAATAAATAAAAAGAATTTTCTTCAGATAAAATAATATGACAGTATATATTTTTTTGCAGTTATTAATTAGTGAGTTTATCTGAGTTGTTGTAGTAATTACAAAACTTAACTGTAACAAAATACTGTAAAGTGATTCCAATACCAATTATATACAATTATACTATATCATAGATATAATAAAAAATATTTGTTATAGTTAAGGCACATAATTAAAAATAATCAAATAGTCACTCAAAAGCTCATCTCATGCTTGAGTATAGGAAGTAACAGATTGAATTTTAATCCAGAAAGCATTAACTCTTGGAACCACCATGTCGTCACTGCATTAAATTGCACAGCACACGTTTATTCATTATTATTATTTATCATTGTTTACAATTACAATCTAAATAAATATCAATATATATATAAATAATAATATAATCCAATTGAACATTAATTTCGTTTGTTTATAATTGCTTAACAATGAGTAAATATATATATATATATATATATAATATTTAACAATGAGTATATATATATATATATATAAAATGAATACACCAAACTGCTTCTTTTTAAAACTTGTTTTTTATATGATTATTATAAAAATAAAATTACACAACAACGTTTAGACTATGCTTAATATAGTCTTTTTCAAGGAACCCTAAAAATAAAAATATATAGTAATAAATATAAATATCAAGTATTCTAAACATATCCAAAAAAATTAAAAAATACTAAAAAATTATCTATACCTCAACACCTTTTCTATTACAAATAATCTCAAAACTTTATCATTTTTTTAATTATATACCCATCCATTTTTTGACATGTGTGACAGCAGTATGAGATAGCGTGGATAGTGAGGGAAGTCTGAATTCAAACCCACTATACATTACATATTGGAGTACAGGTATGAAAAAGCATGTACTACAGAAAAAATTTATATATTAAAAACATTTAATTAACAAATATTTTTTTCTATTAACATTCTATTTAATTCAGATTTAATTTCATTAATGTAAATTCCTTCCTTTATAATTTTTGATGGTATGATTTTATATATTCTAATGTTTTTAGAGAATTTTTGGATGGGTATATAAATATAAAAAAAATTGATAAAATTTTAAGATTGTTTATAATAGAAAAGGTATTGAGGTAAAGAAAATTTTTTAGTATTTTTTAATATTTTTAGATTTGTTTGGAATATGTAATATGTATATTTATATATTTTTATTTTTTAGTGTTTCTTTGAAAAGACTATATTATAAAATAGTCGAAACGTTGGTGTGTAGTTTCATTTTTGTAATAGTCATATAAAAAAAAACAAGTTTTAAAAAGAAGAAGTTTGGTGTATTCATTTATATATATGGAAAATTATAAAATATTTTTGAAAAGAAAAACTGTGTAGATAATATTTTAAATTCGTTGATGACAAAAAAAATGGTTACAATTGTTCTAGCTTGTCTATTAAATAAAGACATATACAATCACAACAAGTATAAAATTTAAATTAGCTGATATAGGATTAAAAAATAAAATTATTGTATGGTTTTATTGCTTGGGACTTCATAAGAGGTTTGACTGTCAGATCTGAAATCAATATGAGGATCTTAGATCCAGAATCTGGAAACCTGCCATTGCAAATCCTACAGGCAAAAAGAAAACAATTGATTTGCTTTATTATTTGAAAGTTCACAAGAAATTTGAACATTGGAAATCAATTTGAGAATGCCACACTCCAAAATCTAACAAACTGGCTATATTGCATAGGGCAGGTTCACAAAAGGGGCTGATCTGATACATCTCCAGCCACAGACTTTATTCATTGTAATATCAATCTATTAATCACTTTAAATACTGTAAATAAATCATGAAATGACTTTATTCCTTGAGAATTCATAAACAGTTGAGTTCTGGAAGTGCCAGAACTGGGTTCAAACCAAGAATCTTTCCTTCTAAAATCTGATACTCTACCAACTGTGTTAAACCATGCAGAATCAATAATTGAATGGCTTTACTGCTCAGTTTTATAAGATATTTAAGTATGAAAAGTGCCTCAGCTGGAATTGATCTGAGTACCATATCTCCAAAATCTGATCATTATCACTGCTTTAAATCATGCAGGGCAAAAAAAAATTTCAAATGATTTATTCCTCAAGAGTTCATAAGGAGTTTTAGTGATGAAAGTAACAGCAGTAGATTCGATCCTAGGATTCCACATTCCAGACTCTGATACCCAACCACTATGCTGAACTACATAAAATTACAATTTAAAGGGTCTACTATATATCGATTAAATAAAGTTTTGCACTTGATTGTACTTTTATTTGAAGTTAAAAAAGACAGATCCATCTATTTATGGTCGTTACTAAACAATTATAAACAAATTATATTAATAATGATTAACTTGGATTATGATATCAATAGAAGCATATTTCTCCAATTAGTTTTTTGCATGGATACTTCACATGTATATCATTTTGTTCAGCTTGCCATTATGTATTATAATTATATTAGGCACTACTAAAAATATAACAGGATTTAATTTAACTTATGCAGATTTTTAACATTTAACATATCGTCTAATTTAAATAAATTTTATCCACAGATTCAGCACCAATGCAACAAAAAGTATTGTCTTTAAAAAATATTTGCATTATTTTATTTTGCACTTATGGTTTTTTTTTTTTTTTAATGTAATATTGTTCATAACAAACAACCTTAAAATGAGTAAATTAATTATTTTCAATCAGAAATTTAAAAAATAAATGAGAAATAGTTTTATTAGAAATATTTTAATCTGCTATATTCCATTAGATTGGTTTGCTATGAAAATCTCTAGTTTAATAAATGATTAATGGTAATCATCACTGTATTTATCTACAGTGGATAGTGTCAAAGTTGTGGGTGGAATAAGTTTGGCACTTGTACATCAAAATGTAACAATATACTATTGATAAATACTATTGATAAAGTTATATACATATAAAGATAGTGACATGGGCAACTAATTTACTTCAGCATGAAATGCATCGAGGTGGAGGGGGGGCATTTGTCTTTTATTGCATTTTTATTCATATGTTCTAAAGAGAATATGTGATGATATGGAGGTCATTTAATACATTTATGAAAGATGTTTTATATATTTTACTACTATATAGAAATTCTAAATTTAATATTGTATATGCTTTCAAGTAGAAAAATGGATGAGCGACTATCTTTCAGAAAGAAGGAATAAGATTTAGTACAATTTTACTCACTAAAAATGTGAAAGCATAAAACGAAGATTACATTAGTATGATGGGAAAAAAAAATCAAGTCAGATGTCACATGACCTAATTTAATAAAGCTTGTATTTACAAATGTTATATATAGAGCTTGCAAAATAAGCTCTTAACAAGGTTTGAGAATATCCTCAGCACCAGACTGGTTTCTGCTTCTGGCATCTTCAGTGAGGTGCCAGGATATTCAGCATTAAGTTAAAAATACTAGCACAAGCCCAGCACTTTATCTAATGTATAACTATTGAGTAGAAAATCTGAAATTGTCAGATATCCATATGTCTTCCAATTCAGCTATCTAACTCAAACAGCCATATGGGACTATTAATATATAGTGTATCTGAACTTAGTTCTGTCTCACATGGCTATTTGAGTTAGATAGCTGGATTGAAAAACATATGGATGTCTGACAATTTCAGATTTTCTATTCAAAAGTTATACATTAGATAAAGTTCTGGGCTTGTCCTAGTATTTTTAATCTAATGCTGAATATCCTGGCACCTCACTAACAATGCCAGAAGCAGAAACCAGTCTGGGGTTGAGGATATTCTCAAAGCTTGTTAAGAGCTTATTTTACAAGCTCTATATATAACATTTGTAAATATGAGCTTTATTAAATTAGGTCATGTGACATCTGACTTGGATTTTTTATCATTTTATTTCTTTGGCGATTTTATAATGTTAAAGTTATTAATATATGGTGTATCTGAACGTAGTTCAGTCCCATATGGCTATTTGAGTTAGATAGCTGGATTGGAAAACATATGGATGTCTGACAATTTCAGATTTTCTACTCAATAGTTATACATTAGATAAAGTGATGGGCTTGTCCTAGTATTTTTAATCTAATACTGAATATCCTGGCACCTCATTGACGACGCCAGAAGCAGAAACCAACCGATCTGGGGTTGAGGATATTTTCAAAGCTTATTAATAGCTTATTTTGCAACCTCTATATATTACATTAGTATCTACAATATCTTATTTTTAAGGAATAAATATTGGATGATAAAAGCTTTATTTAATAGAACTTCTTATTTTGTAGCAGCAATATTAACACAAATCTCTAAGTCTTTACACAATGCGAATACAATAATTTATTATTCCAAACTTCCAAAAATAAGTAAATGTTTTGATTATTCAACAATCATCAGAGAGCATTAACCAAATGATAATTAAGAATACTTACATAGACTTGCTCAAGACCTAACCACTCTCCACTCTATCTCATAACATTGATACACTTGAACACATATATGTCGAAAAGATAAATACTCACCAATATACGTATTTCATGCTAAACCAACAATTATCAGTTGATCCAGATTATCATCTCTACACACATATGTGCAATAATATATATATATATATTGATACAAGTATATAATAAGCTTGTATTTCAGTTATTATATAGACTTTGTAATTTTATTCCCTCGGACAAAAGATTAAAACTTTCAAAAATAATATTATTATAATAAGTTCAAACAATATTTGTTTAATTTAAATATTCTGTAATATATTATTATTTGTATAAGTTTTTTTACTTTGAGAAACTATGATGAATTGTAGTTGTTTAACATCTATTCAGCTATCACTTTTTTATAAATTTATTATTTTCCCTTTTATTCTCTTTAATAACGATAGCAATAAGAGTAACAACAATTATTATTATTATTATTATTATTATTATTATTATTATTTGGAAGTTATAGTCTATAAATTATGCAGCTATAAAGATGTTTTAGAATACTGTATTATTGTGAAAAAATTAAATGGATTATAAAATAGAATAATTAATTGAATGATTCGAATACCTAATAGTTAATATATGATAAGTATAAAAATAAAAGTGTTTTAATATATATTTCTTCAAGTAATTTCGAATTGTAAAGGAAATATATTTCTACTTTTTTGATGTCAAATATTTCTATAGAGTATGGGTGGTACAAAGTTTTTCAGTGAGCTGAATCAAGCAAAAACATTCCGCCATTGGAGAAACGATGATGATTCAATCAAGCTTTGGCAACTTGTAAAGATTTTTGAATTGCCAAATTTTTCCAATGACAAAGCTATTTGTGTAAAAGATCGTGACAAAATACATATTTTAAAATAGATGGTATGCATCTAGGCCACATCCACAAAAAGAAATCGTGAAACATGCATGATTTGATCAGGATAAAGAAATGAAGCAGATTAAAAATGACTCTCATATAATTCTGTGATAAATATCAACGATCTTACGATTGTATAAGAAAGATGAACTATAATAAGATTTTTATATTTTAATTTTTAATACTTTTAATAGATATATCATTAAGAGTTCTAAAATTTAATTTGATTATATCACAATCCAGATAGATGAGAACACATATAGAAAAAAGTGGAGTGAAAAAGAAGTTTTGGGAAAGAATTTTTAAAAATAGCAAAGTACATTTTGAATTTATATATATATATAACGAATAAAGAGTGTTATTTCTAATAAACATCCAATCTTTCGGTTTATTTCAGTTCATAGGAAAGAACATTCTCCTTGGACTTCAGCTTTCTTAGTTCATTCCATTTACCCCCCCCCCCAAGCTCTGATGTGATTGCTCATAACAATATGTATATATACAATAGCTGAAAAAATATTTTAAAGAAAATATTAGGTTACTTTATCTTTTGTTAATTTTTATTATGATTTATTACTCGTGAATTCGCAGTGAGTGACCCAAGTGGCAGAACTGGTCGCGATCTGTGAACTTCAAATCCCAGAGACAGCCTCTCAAACGCACCAAATAAGTAGATTTTTCAAATTCATATTAATTAAAAACAAAAAATAAATGATTATTCCACAAAAATGAAAATTATTTTGTAATTATTCAAATAGATAAATCAGGCGATGGCAAATTCGATTATTAACATTTGTTAAATGAATGTCTTTATTGCTCTGGAGTTCGTAAGAAGTTCGAAAACCGGAAGTGCCAGATTTGGAATCGATTTGAATATCTTATGTTTAGGTCCGATACCCTATCATTCCACTACGCCGCTCTAGAATAAATTATATTGAAAAAGATGACAAACAATAGCAGAGTAAGTACTACTGACGATGATCGAAGTTGCTATTTTGTTGCTTAGCAACATTAACCTGCCTTTGGTCGGAGAACTTAACGTAAGTGCATTGCTAATCGTAAAAAAATAATAATAATGAAAAATTACTTAAAATTATAAACATTATTACAATTCTTCTTTTAATGAGTCTAATGAGTGTTTGTTTGGTGGTAATAAAAGTAGAGATAATATGTGATGTCTTTATTAAAAACTGAGACTTCATCCACGTTGTTTTATGGCTGGAGAAAATTTGAAAATCGTAATTAAAGAAGATAATATATCTGAGCGCAAAGAAAAAATAAACCAGAAAGCTATTTAATAAATGCAAATTAAATGACTACAGTTATCAATAAATAAAGAGATAATATAATTTTGCAATGCGGTAATTATTTACAAATGGTAATTTTTCTTTGCGCGCGGGTTGTTTATTTATTAATAGAGAATACACACACACACACACACACACTAAACTAACAAATACGTCTCTTTAAATAAATTTTTATATGCTTCGTCGTAATTATGTTCACTTTCATCTTTTAAGAATTTTAAAGTTTATCTGTATGTAAATCAAGAGTACTATTAATTGACATTTCGAATAATTGATTGTTTTAAAAAGTTCAATTCTGGGAAATGCAGACTGGACCGTGATGCATGGGATCCTCAATTCACTAATCTTCCAATCGACCCCTGCACAATGTAAGGTGATTACATTGCCATCTGATGTTTGTGATTTACAACCTAAACTTAGAAACAGGTATCGCAAATTATGTCTCGCTCTAAGTTCTTAGTTTCTGTATCACTATAAACAAATCATTCTTTTACAGTTTACTGTTTTATCATCATCATTATCGATTCACTACAGGTTTATTCACGTTTAATCCAGTTTGCTCATCCATATTTTCTCTTCTTAACAATACTCCAAAAAACTTCTTTATCTCTTCCATTCATCTCACACATGATCTCTTTCTAGGTCTTATGCAATCTTTCAAGATTTAGTTTAAGACTTTAACTATCCATCTATTGTCACTTTTTCTAGTAATATGTCTTCCCAGATATATTTTAGTCTCTTAATTTATTCTATGATGTCATTGATATCTATTTGTCCTCTTAAACAAGGCAAAACCCTCCATACAGTAGTGCCACCCTGTGCCAAACAGAGTAATCAATGGATGCCAGAAGGCTTGTGCATAAAATCCCTATCTAATGCCTACTCATCCAATATCCCCAGACTAGCTTCTGACTTGTGGCCTTCGTCAGTGAGGAGCTTTGGATCTGAGAGCACTGCTAGTATAAGAGATGGCGATCATGTGATATTTGTCCTCTTGTTAATTCATTTCATTTCTGATCTTCCTTAGCTTGTGATCGCAGTATTGGTTTTATTTTAAATGTCCAAGAGACAAATCCATACGTAAAAACACAACTGTTACAAAAAACTTTCTTTTTAAAGATTTAAGTATTAACATTAAATTATTTTTTTCAAAAGCACTCCACACTAAAGTTTAATTTTAGGATTAAAAATTAGATGTTGATACCTTCATAATAATGTCACTAACTATATTTATTTATTTACTCAAGCATAAATTAATAGGCAAAAGAAAACTACCTGTTTATTATTATTTTATTTTATTTTTTATAATTGTTGACTGATTAAAAATTAAATTAATTTAAATTAATATATCTTTTTTTTTTGTTTAAAAAAATACTTACTCATCAATGCAAAGCAATCTTATGAAAAACAGATTTGGAACTTTATAAAGTCTTTTGACAAAATATACTGTGATCTGTATACATTTGATCATCATCAATTTTAATTAACTATTATCTTTTGTTCATCTTCGAAAGCATGCTAGGCAATATTCAAACAGAATATTTAAAGTTCTACCTTTTCAATGTATGTGTTTATTAATAGTCATTTATTAAGCTGGCTAGAAAAAAAGGAAATAATTTATAATTGTATTATTATTGTTGTTCGGTCAGGATTATATATTTTTGGCAGAGAAGCATTTCATATCCAATGCAGCAAACACCCAATACTAGCAGTAAATGGATATCTAGAAGTACAAAGTCAGATAGCAAAACAAGGATGAAAAATTGTTTAGAGCTTAATGAATAATTTTTTTTTTTTTTGCTTAATGAATAATTGAATAATTAATTTTTTTTTTTCATGTGTCATAGCATCAGCTAAGAAGCGAACCCGCTAACCGGGACAACTGCTTGTAAAGCAGCTGTCACTGACCTCTCGACCACCAATGCTTGGCAATAATTAATTCTTTATTATTATTTTAAGAGAGGCTGCTAAAGAGGCCTTTGCCCTGCAATGGGACATTTAAAGGTTAACTTCCATAACAGATGTTCTCTACTCTGTTTACTTGACATCAAATTATACTATACATCTATTCCTTAAGGAAACTTTTCCTTTTCTTCAGACATATCTTACCAATGAAAGCAATTAATATGACTTATTTAAAAATGCATTTCCTACAATATTCAGAGTTGATCATAAAATACCTTTTCACCTGCCAAATTAAACAAAGTGTATGGGCACCACTTCGTTAAATTGATTATGTCAAAAGCAAAAAAAAAAAAGATTTAATATGATCATGAGTTTTATAAGAGTGGCAATCTCTTAAAAGTGCACAAAAAGAAGAGGGTAAATTGATTGCACTCATTGGGAAAATATGGCTGACAATAAATACACTGTAGAAATATAAAAAAAGTGTTAAAGTTTTTTAGAGAAAAAAGTTTGACTTAAGAACATTCCAATTAATTTTACGTTCTTGCCATCCTATTTTCAGAATATTATTAAGAATCATCTTTATACAATTCTTGTTTAAATTATATCGATGGAATATCCATATCCCACTTTTATACAATAAATGGGATTATGGTAACGATATACAACTAATTTAGTTAAAGCAGTAATTCACACGCCCCACCATTCTCCACACTATCTTATAACACTGATACCCTTGAACACATATATGTTGAAAGGATAAATAATCACCAATATACGTATTTCATGCTAAATCAGCAATCATCAGTTGGTCCAGATTACCATCTCTACACATATATGCTATAAGTGCTCAGATATATATTAAGATAGCCAATCCTCATACTTTAATGGACAGGCTTCAATCTACTCCACACTCCAACTCTTCAACCATCCATCCAATTGAAAATCTGGTGATAAAATGCTCAAAGGCCACCCTGAAGCCTGTCCATTAAAGTATGAGGATTGGCTATCTTAATATATATCTGAACACTTATAGCATATATGTGTAGAGATGGTAATCTGGACCAACTGATGATTGCTGGTTTGGCATGAAATACGAATATTGGTGATTATTTATCTTTTCAACACATATGTGTTCAAGTATATCAGTGTTATAAGATAGTGCGGAGAATGGTGGGGCGTGTGAAAGTCTGTCCTCATATACCCTATATATTACATATATAGACACAGGTATATAATAAGCCTGTGTGTTTCAGTTATTAAAGCAGTAATATAACTATGATAAAATACTTACCATTTTAGCAAGTTAAACACACCAGTAACTATTTACTAAAATGTGTGCTGTGTCTGAACATGTAAATAAAAACACACATATTAAATAAATAATCAAATAAAGAATTTGAATGCTGGAAGTGTCACAACTAGGTCACAATCCATGGACTTTGAGCTCTGCCATTCTATTTTCATATCAAGTACATATATTGATCTCAATAAAATAGACATGATTTAGAAAACTGTATCGAGTTTCACTTTATATACAACAACATATCATGATTTTCAAAGCAGCATTATTTTGACCATCTTCTTATACTGTTTCAATTAAAATCTATACAAATTACTTTGATGCATATATTTTTAATCTGATCTCTAAAAAAAAATAGGTTTGTTGATCTAAAAAAGTTTCACGTATATGAAATCGAGTTGTAAAAATATTATACAGTTATTAAAAACATCTTTTTGTATTGAACAAAGGAAACAAATTAAAAGAACAATTCTTTATTATATCTAATCAAAATAAATATCTATTTTTATTTATAATAAAGATAAGTTTACGATGCTAAAAATTATTTATTACAAGTGAAAATTCGTCAACGCATTAGATCCTACAGAGCGAGAGATTTTTTTTTTTCTACGATCACAATAAATTATTCGTTTCATTTGTAGAGATTCAAATCAACTTGAAATAAAAAAAGATAAAACGAAGGATTAAAAAAAAAACTTTTTTTCTTTATATATATAATTAAATTTTATTTTTCAGAATATAACGAAAGATTGATTTGTTCTATAGAATACTCTTGTAGTGAGAGGCTAATAAAATTATACGCTGATATAAAAACCAATGATGTGACTGCTATAATAAAGAAAAAAGAACACTCCTTTATATGCATAATTAATTTTTAATGCCCTTTTCTTATAAGAAAATATATAATTAGGGTGTGCTTAAGCAATACAAAAACATTAAAGGAAACTGTTGTAGTTAACTTACTATTTGGTGCTCAAACATCAAATGCTTCCACACTCTCCCAAGCATCTACCAAAACGATTAAAAATTTGCAAACCATAAAACCGTTCTTCTGATGTTCTTTTCACATATCCATAGTTGACATATTTCTTCAACTAATTTTTCCATGATTTTTTAAATATTTACATTTCAGAAATAATATGCATATTATTCAAAAGAGGGTGATCTTGGTTTATGTGCTATTGAAAGGTTGAATGTGGTGGGATTGAGATGAGGGTGTACTGACAAAAACAAAAAAGTTGAAAATATCTTTATTCTGCAATGCACATTCACCCTTCCACAAGATGTTAAACTGGATAGAAATCAATTTCTAATCTTGTGGACTATTTGTGCATAGGAAGAATATTAAGCTGATAACAGGTTCTTGGAGAAGTGGGTATTTGATATCTCTGTATCACCTGATTTGTGAAGGTTGATTGCATAATAAATGCATAATAAGAGAGGATGTTTTAAGTTTGTGAGTTGGTAGATAAGGCAGTGTGGTAATATGGAGATAAGGAAAACTGTTAAATACCAAAAAAAAAAAATTCTCTGAAGTGCAAGATGTTAAAAATGGTTTAGAGTTCCTAATCTGCAAGAGAATGATATAATGAAATTGCATTACTCTGTCAGCATGAGTTTAGAGATTTTAGATAATTGATTCCTCTAACTCAACTATCAAGTGAAGATTGTTTTCAAAACGCAAACATAGAAAGAAGATGGTTTATATTTCTGATTTGTTACATGTTTGTGATCTGGTAAAGTTAAAATGAGAGATGCAATACAAAAAACAAAAAAAGTAAAAATACATCTGCAGTGTAATGGTCATTCATTTTTCCACAAGGCATTAAAAGTGGATAGGAATCAGTATCTAATTTGCATGAAACTCACCGAAATGGAGATGTATCAAACTGGTTGCAATATATCAGAGATGATATAAAAAATGAACTAATAAATCCCCCTCCCCCCAATTAAACGTATGATGCTCTTTTATAAAGCAAAAGTGATAATTCATATTCATTTTGAATGCAGTCTCTTATAAATCTAATTTATACACAATAAATTCTGTTATGTAATTACAATAAATATTAGCAGTTTATATTCTCTGGGTGGTTTAGTACATTGGTAGTTTGGGTGGGCTCAAAACTTAAGAATCCATGTCTCACAATTCAGAAGTTTGAACTTATAGATTTTCAACAAAGCATTCTTATAGCTTATACGATACTTTAAGTAAGTGTAAAATTTATTTTTCTCTCTAATAATTAAGTACAAGTTATTCTAAATAGTTTCTTTTTGTTTATTATGAGTATCGATTTCTAATAAATGTTATAAATCGAGTTTTATTATAAAATGTATGATTCAGATTGGATTTTGAATTCAGTTTAATTAAATAATTCCCTAGTCAACATTGAACCTAGATGGAAACATTAAAAAAAAACTGAATCTTAATATCAGATATCTTGGAGACAATCTGCACATGTAGCGTATACAAGTATATATTTTTAGCTTTTAAAAACTTATAATTTATACCTATATTTTTTATGTAATAAAAAAAAGGTTGTAAAAGGAATTTTTTTCTTCTAAAATATAATTAAAAATTTACAAACTATGGATTTTTTTGCTCATAATGTGAAATAAGGTGCCTTTTTATTAAATAAAAGACTGAAACTCTTAAAAGGTTTCTATTGAAAGTTTGTTTTTAAAATAATTTGAATTTAATGTATAAATATCTGATTTGCAAAAAAGTTTCAAGTTGAGATGAATAATGTATAATGTTTGTGTTTAGTTGTTGTTTTTTATATATTTTTTAAAATTATGCTGATATATATGCAATTATTAAATTTGATTTACAAATATCAAACTATTTCTCCTCACAACTTTGATATCGTCCATTCCAGATAAATACAATAATGAATATTACTAATCATTTCTTAGGCTAGAGATTATCATAAGCCTAAATATAAATTTTAAACTTTAGTTCAGTACAAAATGCATTTTGGAGGCCTGCAATTTTTTCATGTCTTTATTCATGTGTTTCAAGAATGTGTTGTTGAAGAACGTTTTAATTGTGTATGTAAAATATAATTAATAAATAAAAGTTATATATAAAAAGAGTGTTAAATTTTAGGGAGGAAGATAAAAAAATTAAAAGAAATACTTTTTTTTCTCAGTAAATATTGACAATGTTATGCTTTTATGGAGGATAAGTTGTACTTTTAGTAAAATAGGATGAAAGGTAGCTGTATAGATAATTATAGATTCAGAATAGCTCAATTGTATAGAACTGGTTGAATCTGTGCTGATCCAAGTAATGTATTTATTAAAGAAGTGGTTTAGCATAAAATATGTATATTGGTGATTATTTATCTTTTCAACATGTGTGTGATCAGTTGGTTCAGCAATATGAGATGGCACAGAGAGTAGTGGGTCATGTGAAAGTTTGAGTTTGAATCCTGCATATACACCTGGGTCTCTTTTTACGTGGACTTATTTAACACGATTTTGAAGTTACATGATTCATGTTTCACTGGAAGTCGAACTCCAATAATGCACTATTACTTTAAATAATAAATTTTGCGCACTTACATTATATTGAAAGTAATAGCACATTATTGGAATTTGACTTTCATCTTAGTAATTTCAATATTTTTAGTGCTTTATAATAGTAAGATTTTATGCAATAATGAAATTAAAATCATGATTTCCACATTTTATGTATACACACATTAAATTTTACAAGATTATAATGTAAATTTGTTCAAACATTGTGCGTGTTAATTTTGCATTTTAAATCACATTCTGTTTTTGCTTTTTAAAAAAGAACATAATCAATTATTAATCATTTAGTGTCTGCAAGTTTATTTTTAAAAGGTGAGTAATAGCAGTGGGCACAATTAAAATTGAAAATTAAAGACAAAAATAAGAATTTAATTTTTAGTTGTTAGATTAATTACTAATTACGTTGTCACCAGAAAACTATTAACACAAAATGAGAGTGATGTTGGCGCTAGTTGTATTTCCTCTTGTGAAGAATCTGATTTTTTTACCAGTTTGCAAACGAACCTGTTTAACGGCAAATAGCGATAATAATTAAAATATGTATAAAAAAATGTAAATTATGCATAAAAATATATTGTTTTGAATAGAATTAAATATTATAGTTAAAAAAAGTTTGTCTTGTATCAATTTTTTTCAAATTTGAAATTTTTTATTAGTCATATTTTATTCCCTTACTTTTTTTTTGCACGAACTTTAAAGTAATTTTATGTTAGTGCTTTGCTTTTATGCAATTTTTGAAAAATCACAGTCCATATTCCCCCTTTTTCAAGGTAAATTACATCTATTTTTGCGCAATTTCGTTTGCGCGTGTTTTCTGAGGAATCTATCTATTGCGTAAAACGAGACCCAGGTGTATTACATATATAAATGCAGGTTTAAGCCTGTACAATGTAATAAAGAAGTAATAGGAAAATAAGTTCATTTTCATTATCTGTACTTTATAAAATGACCATTTCACTATGATCATCCATCAGAAGCACTGCAAATGCTATTTGGTTCAACTAGTATTTTAAGAGATTTCTCTACAATACTTTAATATAGGTCCAGTTTGGACAATTGTTGATCTAATTCTAATGGAAGTTGTGATATGTTTTTCACAGTTTTTTTATTTATGTGGAAAGCATTGCTTATGATCAAGGTGTTTTATTAAAAGTTAATTGGACACTATTGTAGAAGACCATACTTGAAAATATTGTTTTCTTCCTCTCTCTCTCTCTGGATACTTTTATAAAAAAAATAAACCTGAAAATATTGTCTTCTCCCCTTCTCTCTTTTTACATATATAGCAATTTATAGCCACTCAAGTGCCAAAAGCTGGCTATAGCTAAAGATTTTATTTTTATTTTATACCTGCATATTGAATTTTATAATGTTTATTCTAGAATATTTTGATTATATATATATATTGTACCAATCGGAATGAAAGTGAAGATCGAATCTAACCGCAAAAACAATATCTGTCCTACAAGGGCGCCATCTAGGCATTTGAGCCTAGAAAAATTTATAGAGTAGGCAGATACGCGCTGTTAAGATTCCACTTTCTTTAAATATTCCGACCGTTAGCCCAAGTCACTAGCTCAGTGGAGACGCAGAGATAAAAATCTATAAATTTTATATCTTAAATATAAAAGAATAAAAGCCACTGCCAGAAATTAACATATAAAAATATTTATTTACGCACATATAAAATAATATTTAAATTCGAGGAACAGGTTTAACATTTTTAGATTTTTATATTACTCTTTATTTTTACATTTACATAAATTTCCATGATTTTAATTTTTTCTATTTAGATTGTCAAGTATGAATAGACTACATAGATCTGCCTTTGAAAATAAAACATTCTATCCCTATTTAACCCTAGGCTAAAATTCGCAGTCAAACCGGCATCAATCCATCCGATACATTTATGTATTCAATGTAGCATGAAAATACAACAGCACAAAGATACTATACTGTCAGGAATGGACATCTGAACAATATAGTTTAAGAAAACATTGACTCTTGTCTAATACAGGAATATGACGTCTGTATAGCAAGAAGAACAATAAAATAAAACTCCATAGGAAGGGACCGCGATCCTTTTTGCCGACTTACAATCCCATCCATAGGCAAAGGGTTGGTGCGATGTATACAGCGATTCTGCACGTAGCGAAACTCATATTACATCTACTAATTACACAAATATATCCAATCCATTGACCCAATTCAACAACGACACAAATAACCTAAGATTACCCTCCCCTAATATAACTTTACAAATCTATATAGCCATTCACGCCCGACTTAATTTTAACATTTAAATACGTTCGCACAGATTGTTTAAAAATGTTGGGTATAGATCGATTACATAGATTCCACGGTCAAAAACATTTCAAAATAAACATAAACGATCAAAATACAAAATTATTGATACCGACAATCGCAGAGGGAAACTTATAAGTAACCCAATAGTATTCACCATAAGATACTTGCGTTGTCACCAATAACTTAAAAGACATCCGAATAAATACATTTTAGATACTCACCGTAAGGTATCATTATTTATCGAATGTCTATATATTTTGATCAAATATGAAAACCAAAATATAATTAACCGCAAACGAATCCATGCAAGCGTCTATAAACAACTTAAAATTTACTCATTTAAAATTTAACAATAAATATCAATACAATAAATAATAAATGGAAATGATTTTTTTTTTATCAAACGCACACATATATAAAATTTCACATTATCAATTTAGTTGACACATAGGTCAGAGAAAAGTTCCTTTTTATAAAATTTAAATTTACTTATCAATCTTTAAAGTTCTTAATTAATGTTATGATTTTAACAATTGTTCAGTTCTATTGCTTACGGTAGAGAAATCCATGTTCCCGTTGGCAATTCCCACGCAGACTTTCCTGGAAGACCGGTCTGATGTTTTGGAGGTGGCAGTTGCTGGTTCTGTCCTGGTATCACAGTCTTTGCATTTTTAAATAAGTGAGTGAGGACGACAAGCGCGTCTTGTCGCCAGACTCACCAAAATCAAGTTGGAAAAAGCTCTCTCTGACTGGAACTCAATATTTTTTTCTTTTTATAGTCCTCCTATGGATTCCATGAACAAAAACGTCACTGTTCTGTTTTTTCGTTATGGTCCGGGCCTTTATTTGGCTTCCATTGGTCAAGCTAAAATCCCTTTCTTCTCTTATCTAACTTTCCATCTGACTTTTTAATTAAACAGCTTTTAGATAATTAATAAACAATCATTTCCATTTATAGATTACAGGAATTAATTAATACCTGTTTTTATTTTAACTTACGTTATTTTTTTATTAAAATACTTTTATAAATCTTTTTTTTTATATAAAAAATACATTCAAATACCTTTTTTTATTTATTAAAAAAATATTTTTAAAGTTTAGCATCTGTGCGAATATGTATACGTATAACAAACGTTTTTAATTTTAGCGTTTAGTTTTTTTTTTCTTTTATTTTTAATACACTTATTTTTATATGCGAACTTAAAAGTTTTTTTTTAAAATTAATGTAACGACATATTTATATATCGTTACAATATATATAACATAAAGCTAAACTAGTCAATAAAATATTATCCAACTTCAAAAGTAAACCAGACTAGCCAAAGAAAATAATCTTTATAACACAACCATTGATTTCACCGATAAAAGCAGAGTTCTCAAGTGCAAAGGATTAAAAACTTATCAACAAATATATACTAACTATTACTCACAATTTCCCATTCCATCCCACACACTCTTAATATCAAAAGAATCTTTAAACAAGTTAATTGTTTCAGAATCATAAATTTTTAATAATAAAGATTCTTTAATTTTTCTTTTTGTTTCATTTCTTTCAAAAATGATAATATTAGTCTCATCTAAATTAATAGTGTAACCAGTTTCTTTTTCATATTTAGCTTTATATATGTATAAAAAAGATATTAGTTACACTAGTCTTACTTGAAAAAAATGACATAAAGAGAAAAATTAAGAATATTTATTATTAAAAAAATTATGGTTCTGAAGCAATTAATTTATTTAAGTGTTATTTTAATATTAAGAGTGTGTGCGATGTAATTGGGAATTGTGGGGAACAGTTATTATATATTTGTTGGTAAGCTTTTAGTTCTTTGCACATTAAAAATCTGTTTTTAGCAATAAAACCAATGCTTATGTTATAGAGGTTATTTTCTTTGGCTAGTATTAATTATTTTCAAACCTGAGGCCATTTTAATTAGATATAAGAGCCCTATTCAAACAATTGGTAATAAATTCAGTTAACAATCTATTAATAAAAAAGAATACAATATTTGGAAAATTAAAATTTTTGTCTAGGGGAATTTAAAGATAACTAATGGGTGACTGTGTACATGGTGAAGTGATTGAATACAATTTATTTTTAATTGACAGGTTGGTACTAGTCATGAGTAACGATCAATTTGAATATACATAAAAACAAGTTTTTATGTACATTCAATTATGTTTCCTGTTTATTACCCCCCCCCCCACCTTTACCTAATAATTTATTACATTAACAAAATAAATAATAAGCTTGGTTTGGATGAAAAATGACAATAAAATTATTAACAACAATAACTTTAATCAAAGAATATGATTCTTTGATAATGATAATAAAAAATGTATTTATATATTTACAATTAAGAAAATTATATGCTAAGCATACATGAGAGGGAAAAAATCTTTGTAACTTACAATATCTTTGAGGATAGCTATAGAAAGTTCAGTTGATTTGCTTTAACGTCTTTGTGAGTTCATATATATTATATTTGTAAATGTGGGAGCAGGACCATTAATCATTAAATTTTAAAGTCTGCTGGCAATTAATATTTTGGCTTCCAAGGCAGTTTTGTTGTGAGAGTTTCCATTGCAATTTTCTTCTGAGCATTTAAAATAAGCAGATTCACAGATTAATTTATAGAAATATATTTCTGTGGGATTCACTTTAGATGACTAGTTTTCCTTTTATAGCAAGAAACTGTCAAATATTTCTTCAGTTTTCAATAATGATGAATAGATCAACAGAATCAAAGTTAATTTTAAGGCATTTTTTGTTTACAGTTCTACATTCAGCTATAATCTTGGAAAAATCGGAGAAAGCATTCTGGAGGGTTCTTTACTCCATAAAACTCATAATATAAAGTTAAAAATCTTTATAAAATTTTTGTGACTTCTATCTAGTACAAGACATATTAATCAAGTGTCACAATTCTTCCCATGGTTTCTATGAAAGCAGATGAGTTTTAAAAGCTTCTGTTGGTTCCCATAACAACATTTTAATTTTTCTCCCAGTCATTTCTGAGTGTTTTCTAGAGCAATGTTTCTTTTATTTAAAGTTGTAATATTATTTGAAAATAAAAAAAATTATAATATATTTTAGTTTTATACTTATTGTTGTTTTTCAAAACATTTAAAAATTTATTATATATGTGTGACTTTTGATTATATATATAAAAATATTTGCATAAAAGCAACACCTGTAAATTCAGATGTGAGAGTTACATTTGCCCTCCCCCATTTAGAAATAAAATAGAGTCAATTTAGCCATAAATATTGCTCAATTTTATTTCAACCTAAGAAGACAATTTCTTTCAATTTTACAATAATGTCACTCTTAGCCTTCTTTGGAAACTGACTCACAAGCTGGTATGAACAGAACATATAATGTCATCCTTATAAATCCATTATATTGGTATTCATATAAAAACATACTCTTTCATTGATTTAATCAAAATTATCTACTGCACCTGATCTTCTGCCTGCATTGCTGAGATGAACAAGAAAATCTCCCACTGACAGTCAGGGTATCATATAATATAAATACCAAGAGAGTTATCGTGAGTACAAATGTAATATCATCCAAACCATATAATGAACAATACATTTAAATAAAGCCTTGCTCTACTATGAGACTTAGAGGCTGAAAAATATCAAAACATGCCTGGCTGTTTTGAGACTTACCTGCTGACAAACATATAGCTATGCCTAGCTCACTTTTAAGACTTAGAAGCTGACAAATATATGACTATACCTAGCTCACATTGGAGATTTAGAGGCTGATAAATATATAAATAATATGGTTGGGAACAATGCTAACATAAGAATTCTGAAGTATCAAATAAATATGACAACTTCAAAACAATGAAACACTCCATTCATCAGCAAGATAGAAAGTAATATGATCAGCCATTTAAAAAACTCTTATAATTTTGGTTTCTAACTATATAATGTTTTTTGTATATGCTTAATCAATAATGCAAAGAATAGAGCAAATATCATTTAAATTCTGAGCTCTGATATTTTTTTAACTATTCATTTATTGACATTGTTGGAACATAAAGTATAAAACATGTATATTAGCCTGATTTAAATATGACACAAGAATTCTGAAACTCCTATCAAACATTTAGCGTATCACAACAGTATTTCTATTTTTTTTTTTGTTTAGCAACCTTTCAATACTAAATGGAACATCATTATTATACTTAGTTCATTTGCCATGACTTCTTTTTTTTAACTATTGTCTTAGCATTTGTACAGTACAATTATTTTTTAAAACTAGTCTTTTTTTTTCAATGCTCTGTAGTGTCTATCTCTTCTGTAGTATATACTTTATAAATTATTTGTCCAGTCTTCTCTATCAAGTACCTCTTAACAAGTTCAGAGTCATCGACTTAGAGGCCATTCTTATTTATAGAAGGATTAAATCTTGTCTATGCAGGCCCTCATTTGGAATGACTTATAGTACTTTTTATTTATCATATAGTAACTGATTCATTTTTCTCAAAAATGAATATTTCATTTTGTGCTTTCTAGATCTACTTTTTTTTTCATATGTCATAGAATCAGCCGGGACATGAACACACAACCGTCTGCAATCAACTACTTGCTTGCAAAGTGGCTGCGATGACCTCTTGGCTAACAACGCTTGACGAGATCTACTTTTTACTTTCATCCTCATATAACAAGTTCTTGAACTAATTTCTTATTGGAATATTTACCTAAGGTCTGAATTTCTCTTTTCTAGTTCCCTAAATTTTAATCTTGGTGGTTTCCTAGTACTTTTATTATACTTCCTACCAAAAAAAATACTTTTATATTTGATACTATTAAAGTGATCTTCTTGATCATCTATTTTTTAAATATTTAAATAACTTAATTCCTTTTTCAATTCATGTATTTTTTTACTCTTACTTTTATTGTGTGTGAACTCAGATGCACAGTGAACTACAATGCAAATATTACCTTCGAAAGCCACTGTGTTAAAATTATTTAGATTATCAATATACTGATGACTTTTAACTAAATACAGTCAGGAATTTATCACTAGCTTTATCTAATTTATATATATCTATCTGTATTTTCATTAACCTCTTTGTTATCTCTTCATGCATTTTAATTTGACTCTCATTTTTTATTTGAATATTTTCAATTGCTTGAGTCAACTAGTTTCTTTCTACTTTTTCTTGAATCGACCATTGTCTATTCTCTATTTTTTATTCCTTCAACTATCCCATGCAATTGTTCAAATTTCTTATTCTGGCCACCTTTATTCAATTGAACTTTGAGATTTACTTCACCAATTTTGCTTTCTAATCCCACACAATGATGTTCCAACCTACCTATGATTTGCTCAGTTAATTGCTCTATCTGTTTTTTTGTCTGGCCCTCAATTTGGTTTTTCATTTCTGTGAACATGCTTTCCATGTTTTGTTTAGTTTCTTTATTTTGTTTAAATATGCTTTCCATATTAATTTCTTTTTTGTGTGTGTTTTAATATCTTCACTTTGTTTTTCAAATTTTCTATTCCATTCTGTGGTTTGTATTTTAATATCTTTACTTTGTTTTTCCAATCGTTTATTTGGTATTTCAATTTTATTCAATTCTGGAAATATGCTCATTATCATGTTAAACTCACTATCACGAATCTCTTTCATTTTTCTGAACTTCCATTTTTGCTGATTCAATCCTGTTGCAATATATAATAAATGTAATCAAATGTGAAATTTTGTATTTCATAGGTTATATTTAATCAAGTACCAGGTGACTCAATCTTTCACTTTTTCTGGATTAGTCATTGTGCATGCATTGAAGTCTTCTGCAAGATAACATAACTAAGCAATAAAGTTTAATAGCCCATTGATGGCTCTTGAACATTTGTCAGCACTGCCTGCCATATTCTTTCACACACTTTATTTTACCAGTCTATTTCTAGAGATCATCTTAAGATTTAATCGAATGCTGTTAAAATATCTTGCAAATGTTATTGCACTAATAAAATCATTGATTCAAAATGTAAAGTCGTTCAATTCCATCTGAGAAAAAAATATTAGTTTAACCAATTAATTGAAATCGTTATGTTCAAGTATACAATTTGTGCTATGATATCACATGACTTCCAAGGATTTTATCATTAAAAGGCATTCAATAGAGATAAATTATAGCTTTAGAGGTAGCCAGTTGAGTATGTTTTGATCTCAGTTATGAACTAATTAAAAAATGCTTTGAAAATAAATAATATCTTTTTACTTATTTTAAAAAGTAAATAATAAATTGGGATTAACTATTGAGTATTTTGAAAAGGGTATGCAATATTTTCTGTCAATGAAAATGCCATTGAAGCCAATATGAAAAAAGAATTAACAACGGAGTAAAGCTCTTCTACCCATCTTATTCGAGATATTTAATAGACTGCTTGACTATTTTAAGTAATGAATATTCTCTTTGATGATTGACCATTTTTATACATACGCAATATACATTTCAACTAAATATGTATTTATTTATTTTTCTATGGATGTAGTTAATAATCTCCACACCATCACATTTTATTTTATTTTTTTATAAAATCAACATCACTTTTATTATAAAACAAATACCTTTTTTTTTTTAAAAAAAAAAAAAAAAATTAAACTAAATTATATTGTTACTTGTTGCCTAAGTTACTGAATATTTTTAAATTTTCATAACTTTTTAATTATTTATTTTTCATCAAAATTATTTATTAAAACATATATTAACGAGTGAATTTTTTCTATAGAATAAATTTATTCATTAATATATATTTTAATAAATAATGTTTTATAAAATGTTGAATTTTGGAATATATGATTATATTTGCCTTCAAAACTATTTATCATCATTATAATTTTCAACCATTATTGATACACTGCAAAATTTTAGGGCCTATCCAACCTTTCTCTTCCACATCACCACAATAAACTTTTTTATTTTATCATCCATCCCACATATAATCTTTTTCTAATTTGTCATAATCTCTTGGAATGCAGTTTAAGACATCAACTGATCATCTATTACCGTCTTTTCTAATCTGACTTCAATTTTAGTCTCCTATTTTTTTTTATTGTTAATAATACTCGTTTATTTATCTTTCTGCTAACCCCAATATAGATCTTCCCATAATTCACTGAGTGGTCTAAAATTCCTGAAATCCTCTTTTGTTATATGTCTAACATATCAGATCTATAAGTAAAAATCTGATAATATATATAGTAAAAAATTTCATTTTTAAATAGCTAAGCAGCCGTTCACAAATGAATATGGCCATTACAATTCCAAATGAAAAAGATAAACATATAAAATAATAATAATTAATAGTAGTAGTAGTAGTAGAAGCAGCTGTAGTAGTAGTAGCAGTAATAGTAATAATAACAACATATTAGAGATGAATTTTATAATGACTATACAAACCAGTTTGTGAACTAAAATATTTTTTTTTGTCACAAAATTTTATTGTGAGCTCAAAGAATTACATTATAGCAGTAACAGAGTTATATTGTTAATAGAAACTATAAAAAAGGTTACATAACTCAATACCTATGGTATGGGGGTAAAAAATCACCTGTTCAATTACAAATTGTCCATTATTACAAGGCTCCATGTAGCATTGTAGATGTATGTTGGAGCTATTTTTCATCTCTGTTTCTGATGGCCTGAAGCTTTGTCAGAAGTAGTTTCTAATAAACAAGCAAGGTGAGGCATAATTGAGAGTGCACCTAGTTGACCAATAGGAAAACAGCAGAAAGGTTATGATTGTTATGAATGGAAAAATACCATTAGATATGCTAGAAATTAGTCCATTGAGGAAGACACACTCTAGTTTTGTATATGGATGCGATTTTTCCTTGTTTGATATTTATTTTGCAGAAAACTTTTCTTTTCTAAATTACTTCAATACCAAATATAATTGTAGCCTTCCACTATATTATATTCTGTACTATTATTTCAAATAAAAACCATCTCCATTGCACTTCTTTCGAATGTCTTTGAGATAAACTTTAGGATATAAAATACAATCTATCTTTTTTTATCAGAATTATGCTCAAGTTTATCATAAAATACCCTTTTAGAAAATCAAACACATAGCCGTATTTTATTTCAATATTGTGTTATTCCTATCTAAATCCCTTCAACCAAGTTGCATTCTATGATTATTTTCATCCATTATGTTTTCCTCTGCATGAATAACCTGAACATGGAATATATAATTGCTAACTCCCTTTAATCTGTGATTATCAATTTTTATTTTCTTCATCTGAGAAAATTAGTGAACATTAGTTTAATCATTGTAGTATCTAATTTTAGTCTTACTTTTTTAGATTCATCTGATAACTCTTGCAACATTTTCTGGAATTCTGAAGCATTTACTTTAATAAATTATAAATAGAATTAGACTATCAAGAATCTCAGCCTCAGGATAATCTTTGAGCATTCCATCATCAGATTTTCAATTGGATAGACAGTTGAAGAGTTGGAGTGTGGAGTGGAATGAAGCCTGTCCATTAAAGTATGAAGATTGACTATCTTAATATATATCTGAGCACTTATTGTATATATGTGTGAAGATGATAATCTGGACCAACTGATGATTGCTGGTTTAGCATGAAATATGCATATTGGTGATTATTTATCTTTTTGACATATATGTGTTCAAGTGTATCAATGATATGAGATTGAGTGATGAGTGGTGGCTTCTGTGAAAGTCTGTGCTCATATACCCTATTTATTACATATATTGATACAGGTATATAATAAGCCTGTATTTAAGTTATTACATGGTAGAGATATCCTTGTATCTGTATTAAATGGATTATGTTTCTGTACATGAGGGGTCAGATTGACTTTAGGTCAACATGGGTGTGACAAGAATCTTGGCCTCAGAGTGGCCCTTTGAGCATTCCATCATCAGCTTTTCAATTGGATGGGCGGTTGAAGAGTTGGAGTGTGGAAAGGATTGAAGCCTGTCCATTAAAATATGAAGATTGCTAAATTAATATACATCTGAGCACTTATTGTATATATGTGTGGAGATGATAATCTGGACCAACAGATGATTGCTGGTTTAGCATGAAATACGTATATTGGTGATTATTTACCTTTTCAACAAATGTGTTCAAATGTACCAGTGATATGAGATAGTGTAGTGAGTGGTCGGTCATGCAAAAGTCTGTGCTTATATACCCTTATATTACATAACTGATGATTGTTAATTTCTCTATTATCTGTTTCTGCTCTTTGAATCATCTTCAATTATGAAAAGCACCAGGCTACAAAAATAAGTTTTCTAATTATTAAAATGAGACTTTTCTAAAATGATATGCTTCTAATGCTGATCTTTTGCATTCTCATTGAGACCAGTCAGTATGTAAAGATAATAATAAAAAGATTGTACGAATAAGTTATGTGAAACTTGGGTACCAAAAGTAGTAGATTGAGGCTTGTCTTGAACAACTTTAGATTTGATCCTAATCCTTTATTACTGTAGCAAAGTGTATAGGTGACACCAATCAACAAAATACTATGATTATCTTCCCAAATGGATAACATTTATTAATCAAGACATCAGTTGAGTTTTTTTTTATTAATTCCATGTAATATTTCATTACATAAATATTGACAATGTTTAAAAGTTTTGACATTTGCTTCTTTTAGAAGATTTTATTTCTTGTGACATATTAAATTATTTATATTCATCTATTCTACACTCATGGCTGGTTTTTTTTATTTTTCACCAAAATATGCGATCACTTTATACCCAACACATGCAAAAATTATTTTAGATGTTTCATTTTACCTTAGGTAAGTTAGGGTACTTTCAAATTAGGTAAAAAAAACCTTAGATGTTAACCCTTCTGCATTTCAATATTTTGCCTCAATTTAAATTTATAGTTGAATATTTTATTTTAGCATTAAAACCTTTATTAAATGTTATGAATCCATAATTTGTACTTGATTTATTAATTATATATGTTTACAAATGAAAAATATTAAAAATTATATTTGAACTTTGCAAATATAAAAAAAAAATATCAAGTGAAATAAAGTAAAGTACATAATGAGAACAATTACTTTTTTCTTATTGGATAGTTCCTGTAGCCCTATGAAAAAATAAAATTAAGGAAACTTTTATTAATTGAACTTTATTTGTAAGGTATGAATTAATAAATTATGAAATTATATTTTAAAATTGCATTTATAAATAATAAAATATCACAAAATGTTTAGAAAACTGCGGCAGATTGTAGTTTCCTTTTTACCATTATAACAAATTTCTTTTTTTTTTTTTCCTATGTCAAATGTGTTGACCAGGAAGCAAACCAGGCCAGCTGCTTGGAAGGCAGCTATGCTAACCACTAGGCCACCAATGCTTGACTATAACCTGTATTTTTACAAAGAAAATATATTCAACTGAAATCAGGGCAGTAGTGCATTTTTTTGATTTTAAGTAACTATTATACAAATATTTTATATAAATAATCATAAATATTTAAATAAGCTACAAAAAATATACAATTTCTGTTTGACTTATTACTTAACACAATTCTTACAAAACTTTCCTCATTAATCATTTTAAATTAAATATGGATCTCAAATAGTCATCCAGAAGTTATGATAGACATTTTTCAAACCTATCCATACTTCTCATTCTTGTGACATTTCATATTTCACAAAAAAATAATTAATCTTAAACAATTGCTTGAGAAAAATATTAAATTTTTAATCCTTATAATGCCATAGTAATTATCCATACTCTTAGAACCATGTGATTTATTTGCTGTAACAAAAAGTACAATGTTTTTAAAAAAATAATATAAACTTATATAATACATCAAAATAAAAGTCATAGATCAATTCATAGATCACATGACCCTATCTCTTAAGCTTGTAAGTTATAAACAGTGAGGATTGCCAATTCCTCTACAAGCTTTATGATAAATGCTTAGCCAGAGCCAGCACTTAAAATATCTCTGTCAGGAACCCCTCCCCAAACCCCTGACCATGGTTTCGTGCTTTGGCACTCCTCAGAGAGGTGTCAGGGTAGGTTCAGACAGTAGATCTAAAAATACCAACCCAAAGCCAAGCACTTAGCTAAAAGTTATCTATTGAGTGGAAAATCTGAAATTTTCAGACATGTACATGTCTTCAAACCCAGCTATCCAACTCAAATAGCTATATGGGGCTGATAGATCTTCAGCCATGCCATATAGTAGTAGTCATAGCAATATAAAATTGCATAAGACTTTTTGGCAGAGACTATAAATAGTCAAAATAAAAGTCATAGATCAATTCATAGATCACATGACCCTATCTCTTAAGCTTGTAAGTTATAAACAGTGAGGATTGCCAATTCCTCTACAAGCTTTATGATAAATGCTTAGCCAGAGCCAGCACTTAAAATATCTCTGTCAGGAACCCCTCCCCAAACCCCTGACCATGGTTTCGTGCTTTGGCACTCCTCAGAGAGGTGTCAGGGTAGGTTCAGACACTAGATCTAAAAATACCAACCCAAAGCCAAGCACTTAGCTAAAAGTTATCTATTGAGTGGAAAATCTGAAATTTTCAGACATGTACATGTCTTCAAACCCAGCTATCCAACTCAAATAGCTATATGGGGCTGATAGATCTTCAGCCATGCCATATAGTAGTAGTCATAGCAATATAAAATTGCATAAGACTTTTTGGCAGAGACTATAAATAGTCAAAATAAAAGTCATAGATCAATTCATAGATCACATGACCCTATCTCTTAAGCTTGTAAGTTATAAACAGTGAGGATTGCCAAATCCTCTACAAGCTTTATGATAAATGCTTAGCCAGAGCCAGCACTTAAAATATCTCTGTCAGGAACCCCTCCCCAAACCCCTGACCATGGTTTCGTGCTTTGGCACTCCTCAGAGAGGTGTCAGGGTAGGTTCAGACACTAGATCTAAAAATACCAACCCAAAGCCAAGCACTTAGCTAAAAGTTATCTATTGAGTGGAAAATCTGAAATTTTCAGATATGTACATGTCTTCAAACCCAGCTATCCAACTCAAATAGCTATATGGGGCTGATAGATCTTCAGCCATGCCATATAGTAGTAGTCATAGCAATATAAAATTGCATAAGACTTTTTGGCAGAGACTATAAATAGTCAAAATAAAAGTCATAGATCAATTCATAGATCACATGACCCTATCTCTTAAGCTTGTAAGTTATAAACAGTGAGGATTGCCAATTCCTCTACAAGCTTTATGATAAATGCTTAGCCAGAGCCAGCACTTAAAATATCTCTGGCTCTGGCTAAGCATTTATCATAAAGCTTGTAGAGGAATTGGCAATCCTCACTGTTTATAACTTACAAGCTTAAGAGATAGGGTCATGTGATCTATGAATTGATCTATGACTTTTATTTTGACTATTTATAGTCTCTGCCAAAAAGTCTTATGCAATTTTATATTGCTATGACTACAACTATATGGCATGGCTGAAGATCTATCAGCCCCATGTAGCTATTTGAGTTGGATAGCTGGGTTTGAAGACATGTACATGTCTGAACATTTCAGATTTTCCACTCAATAGATAACTTTTAGCTAAGTGCATGGCTTTGGGTTGGTATTTTTAGATCTAGTGTCTGAATCTACCCTGACACCTCTCTGAGGAGTGCCAAAGCACGAAACCATGGTCAGGGGTTTGGGGAGGGGTTCCTGACAGAGATATTTTAAGTGCTGGCTCTGGCTAAGCATTTATCATAAAGCTTGTAGAGGAATTGGCAATCCTCACTGTTTATAACTTACAAGCTTAAGAGATAGGGTTATGTGATATATGAATTGATCTATGACTTTTATTTTGACTATTTATAGTCTCTGCCAAAAAGTCTTATGCAATTTTATATTGCTATGACTACTACTATATGGCATGGCTGAAGATCTATCAGCCCCATATAGCTATTTGAGTTGGATAGCTGGGTTTGAAGACATGTACATGTCTGAAAATTTCAGATTTTCCACTCAATAGATAACTTTTAGCTAAGTGCTTGGCTTTGGGTTGGTATTTTTAGATCTAGTGTCTGAACCTACCCTGACACCTCTCTGAGGAGTGCCAAAGCACGAAACCATGGTCAGGGGTTTGGGGAGGGGTTCCTGACAGAGATATTTTAAGTGCTGGCTCTGGCTAAGCATTTATCATAAAGCTTGTAGAGGAATTGGCAATCCTCACTGTTTATAATATAATACATATTTTTATGTTCTAAAATATTTACCCAGAAGTACTATGAGAAAAATTTGGCAGAACAATATTTTTCTTAATTGATGTTATTTTAGAATGATATAAATTATATTTTCATCTACATAAAACTGAATCATTTTATCTATACTCAAATATTAGTCATAATGACTATATTTTTAATTGCTTTAATTGGTTTTGGAAAATCTGTTGATTTGTTTGTTAATTTTTGATTTTTTTCAAATTAGAATGGAATTTTAAAATTGAGGTTTAATATAATTAAATATAAGAGAATTTCTTAAAAGTTGATAAATAACTAATTTATAAAACTTTAATCCATTTGAAATTCTTATCTTTTCAATATGTGAACTATTTTGACTGATATGGAGCAGATGGTGAGAAAAATATTCAATAATTTTATGTTTTGCAGTTAACAATTATTCTTAGAATTGTCATTTGGTTTAAATAATGGATGCAAAAGGGCAGTTGAAATATTTTCTTTTAATTTAATAACATTTTAAAAACTATTTTAAATTCTTAGTGTATATGTATTGTGTACACATGCTAAATATGATATATATATATATAAGGATTACATTTTAACTAATAGCATAAATATCTACTGATATTTATATATCAATTATAAGTGTCCAGTCAATTTTAAGTATGATATAGTTTTATATTTTCAATAAATGTGCCAATACTAAAAACTTAAAAATAATTGAGATAAATTTTTTTTTATATTAAATGTTTTTATTGACTGTGCATTAAAAAGAAGTAAAATAATCGCTTCTTCAACCATAATTGGAGTTTTTAGATTTAACTTGAAATAAAAACATGAGGGATGGATCCAGAAATTAATTAAGTCAATCTTAACAACTGATTGATTTAATTAATGTCTGCCCCTCTTCCATGCTTTTATTTCAAGTTAAATCTAAAAACACCAATTGCGGTTGAAGAAACAATTATTATTTTTTTTTTTTTTAGTGCACAGTCAATAAAAGCATTTAATATATATATATATATATTTGTCTCTTATTATAAGCTATGGATTATATGTAATGTAATTTTTTTTCCTGTACATATATTAATACTTGTCACATAATTTGCAATTAATAGTTTATTTTATATATATATATATAAAAAAGAATTTACAATTAGCTAGTAAAAAAACTATCAATCAGCAATATGATGAAAGAGACTGGCTCTTCTTTTTGGCTGTAGAATGTTGTTCTCTTTATATTTGTTAAGCTAATACATCAATATATTTTCCTTTTAATTTTTACCATGAAATGAATGTCATCATCATCATCAACCATTATCAATCCACTGCAGCATGAAGGTCTTTCCAAGTCCAATAATCTTGAAATTAATGTAAAAGTAATAAAATAGCACTAAAGACAGCTGCAAGAGAGTGATTTAAAGCCAAAGCACAGCAGCGCCATCATAGTACTCCATATATCACACGGCAGTAAATCAGTTCTCTAACAAAAAAAATACAGTTTTTCAGTAGAAAAGAAATAGTATTAGAAAACAATGTAGAATCTAAAAGTGGTAATTCATACTCAAAAGGCAAATTAATAGTAGAATTTAAAATACAATAAAATAATTATAAAATGTTTGCTTATCAAATGATATATGACCTCTAAAGTATCAAAGAGCATTAAATAATAATAGCTTTTCATGGTTTCTGTCTTTCTCACTATTTCTGATAAATTGTACCAATGATATTTCATTGCAATGCAAATAATATTAATTCATAAATAAAATACCAGAAAGTGCAAAATGTAAAATTCTAAAAGTGTTATTCAAGAAAAATGGAATGTTTTATTATTTTATATGAAAAATGCCAAGCATAATTTAAAAATATTGAAAAGATTATAATAATTTTTATTCAAATTAATTGATCATGATGTTCGAATCATTGATTTTGGCTGATAGTAAAGTCAGTAATAGTAGTTTGCAAATAACATGACCCCAAAATAAAATAATAATATATTAGATATGAACTTTCAGATGGCTATATGAACCACTCCATAAACTATAAGTACATCTACATATAGAATATCTGTCCATTATTCTTATTGTTCGATGCAATATTTTATTTTGCAGAATATTTTACTTGCCGAAATCGACATTTATCCAGTTGTTTCTCCATTATATTCTATCATCCTGTCATATATTCTCAATAAAAACATTCAAAAATATACTTCTTTAGAATGTTTTACAATGCAAATGTGGTCTTCTTATCTATGACACATGCTAAAGATTTTCATAAAACTCTCTTTTAAGATGTCTTATATTGGTCATTGTGTTCCATGTCAAAAACAATGAAGATATGATTTAATAGTAGTGGATTATATTGGTAATAAAATACTAAAAAAAAAAAAATAGATGAGAAATATATTTCAGAATATTTAAATTATTTCACAGGATAAACATTTCAAATGAAATTTAGATATGCAGAGTGGTAATAGTAGCGATGGAAATAAGAAAGAAAAAAAATTAGTAAATAAGCAAGTAAAATTATCAAAGTTGAAACTACAGTATTTTTCTTAAAAAAAAACAACTAATGTCATATCAAAACAAAATTAGTAATAAGACTGAAAATCTTTGTGATCATAGAAATGAATGTAATATATATGAGGAAAAAAAATGTCATAAAGAATTATATAGTTAGGATTTAAAAATATATTGAAAATATTGAATGTTTAATAATAGAAGAAAGGTTGACATTTAACCAGTGACAATATAAATTAACTATTTCTTATCTGAATTTAAATAAACCATCCAATTAATTTAAACTCTTATCAGTTTTGATAGTACATGAAAATAATTAGCGATATAAATAATCAGTGATCTTTTTTATCCTTATGATCTCATAGCATCATCTTTTCATATAGCATAGGGAATATGTACGTTTGTAAAACAACTGAAAATCAATACTTGTTCTGTAAAACAATTGTATTGCTAGAACTGGTTATTTTAGCTTGATGTCAAATTTGGTAAGAGGGTATTAATAAATATTAATGAATTGAATGGTTAGTTTGTTTAAATACTAAGAAGTAACTTTCGTGTGTATATATATATACACCCAGTGCATTGCACTGACATTTACCTTGAATCACACCTGCCACCATCTAGGTAAGGAATATTATTTTAAAAACTATTGTAAAAATGTTTGTCTCCGTGGCTTTTTTTATTTTTCTCTGGGGGTGAACCACATATCTAAATTGTGGAGGACATTGGTACTTCTGATGAGTCTGATTTACTGCATTACGATATTAATCTCTTCTAGCATTCATGTAATGATTACTGGTGCCCATATGAGAATATATATATTGTTTCAATGTTATAGAATTTTTGATTGTATCCAATAAGTTTAAATATCCTTTTGTATAAGAAGCATGCACCAAGCTCTAATTAAATATTCTCTTTTACCTTATTTTTTTATCATTGTTCAAGCCTGGAATAAAGATTTATTTATGATTCTTTTACTATAAACATTAGCATCAAAATTTTACTTATGTGATTTCTTTCCTTCTGAAGACTGGTTTTATATGTCAATTAATTGCTCCAATAAAAATAAAAATAATTTTTGCTCGAAAAAACATCTCAGCTAAATGATGATAAGATAAAAACATCTTAAGAATTTAGTTGGGCATGTATTTATTCTGAAAACAGAAAGTGACAAGAGATCATTGTGTTTTTTTTTAAGTGATGATTTAACAAAGAAGGAAAATTTCCTGTTACTAAAAATTTAATATGAGGATGGATACTGTTTAAGTGTGAAAAAAATTACATAGCTTATCTTTGGCATATTTTTTTTCTCCACACTTATACCACCTAGTGGAAGCTTTTATAATCGATAGATGTCAGATATCAGTTAATAAATTCCTATTCAGTGCTATCATATTGATTACTAGAGCTTATACTAGGTAGTATATTGAGAGGAAAAAAATTTGCCATTGAACAGCTTTATAATTATATATGCTGGGATTATGTGACGTTTTATTAGATTTATAATTTATTTTTACTATATTGTAAACAGCTCATGCTATCTATGTATTTAAGAAAGGTAGATGATTTAAAAAATATTGATTCATCAAGCATTAGTGGTCAAGAGGTCAGCGACAGCTGCTTTACAAGCAGTTGTCCTGGGTTAGCGGGTTCGCTTCCCCGCTGATGTTATGACACATGAGAAAAAAAATATTGATTCTAAAGTACTACTTTCTATAATCTCCAAAAACAACTGAGATATAAGATAGTTTTTTAAAATAATTTTAAGCTTGTTTAAAAAACCCCCAGTTATCAATAACAAAAAAAATTCTGTTAATAATGATTTTAATCCGGGAACAGACTATTATTTTATGAACTCTAGCATGTAGACAGCAAGAATTATCAAGGTTTTAGATTCTTTTGTGTGAAACATTGAATTCAATTCCCAAATGACACGTTGAGATTTAAATTTAGAGTGAATATAGATATTTAAAGTATCACATGAAAGAATCATTAAGCGGACACACCTTTATTATTCATTTCTAATAGTTGTCTTAAATAATAGACTTTCACTGTCGGATTTATACTTAATGATAAATGATTAAAAAATCATAAATAATGAAACAGAAAATGTTATTCATTGTGCTTTTCAGTGACGGATTATTTTATAGTTTTATTTTTTTGTTTTATTTTCTTGATTTAGATATTAACAACATTGAAAGGATTAATTAAGTGAAGTGGAAGGAGGCTGATTATATTACCAGAAAAGATAATAGCAGATGGACAGATGAAAGCTTAAATTAAATTTCAAAAGATTATAAAAGACTTAAAAAAAAGACCACATGCGAAAAGAATGGATAAAATAAGAAAGAGTGCTAGGATGATGTGGAGAAGAGAGGCTAGAGATCAGAGAAACTGGTTTAATCTTGGAGAGACTTTCATCTTGCAATGAATCGATAATGGTTGAAAATAAGGACGATGAACTGAATGATTATATTGATTATTGAGTAGCTATTATGATAATATGAAAGACACTGATAGTTTTTGTCATTGGTCTTTGGCTCCTTGGATAGTTCATCAACAATAAAGAATTCAAATGAATTAAGATGGCTTAATTAAATTAAGATTATACAGTCATTTCTAAAACAAGAAAATGAAATGTGATATTTATGTTTTTATGTGAAGGGAAGAAAATAATAAAAAATAGATGTCCATAAAAGATACACGATTTAAAATTTGATTGTTTCGCTATGCTCTTAATAATATAAACTCCAAGATTAAAATATAAAATATTCATTTGCTTAATTGTTTTTAATGGTATAAATTTATAATTCAAAATTTATTTAGCTTATGACTTTTTCAACTATTTAGTCAAACTAAAAAAAGAATATGATATATGAAAATACAAACAAACAAAGTTAATTGCCTATCAGTGTACTTATTTAAGTAATAGTTTGCGTGCAATTTGAAAATTATAATTACAGTTTGTAATGTTACAATTGACTATTAATTAGTCTGCATTCAGAACAGGTTACATTTACCTGTTTAATGAGGTTTATTTAAACTTATTTGCATCTAATTTCAATCTCTGTGGCCAAGTTGCAATCTTTAGTATCTATATAAGTATATTGCACCATTAATAAAGATGGAATTCCACCTTTATTGTTAAAAGGAGTTTGCCTTGACCACAGTTTGAAATTGTTGATATTTAATAATATTAGGATTGTCTAAGTGTTGACTGGTTTTTAATGATTATATATATATAAACACTATTATCCAATTTGTAATATCATCGATACTATATGTAACCATAGTACGTTAGTTCAGCGAGATTAAATATTTTATTTAAGTAAGAAGATATATGTAATAAATTAAATTTTATTTAGTATAATTTCTATTGTTGCGTATTTTTGTAGTATTTAATACATGATAAATAATGATTAAAATGTATAAATAAGATGATATACTACATAATATTCTGCTGAATGCTATAAGAAAAACTTGCTTCTTAACATAAAATTATTTTAACATTATTCTGCGCGTTGGGGGGGAGGGGGCGAATTGGGATCGAAAGGTCCCATGGTCGATTCTGGCGCACGGAGTTTGTAAGAACTTCCGAGCAATAAACTCATATATCCGCCCCACTTTTTTATCTTAATATTAAATGATCAAAACTGATGAAAATCTACATAAATTTATTAATTTAATTTATGCAAATCTATGTAAATTCATTAGTTTAATTTATAGTAAATTGTTTAATTTCTTTGCATGACAAAATTGATTGTTAAAAATAATTAAAACTATAATTTACATTAGAATAGGTTTCCGATTGATTGTTAGTAAAAATAAAAAGAAAGTAATGCAAATGTTACTCTGTGTGGTTTAGTGCGGTATAGAATGCCATACTATGACATAAGCGCTTCCATCTATTCTATTTACGTCACTTCCGCTCGAGCTTTGATTTTTTTTATTTTTTATGTGAATACGATAGCTGTTAGGTTTTCGCAAAAAACATTGTTGGACAGTGAGATGACAGTAGCATTTAAAAACAACAACAACAAATAAATATATAGAGAAAGAATCGTAAAAAACAACAAGAAAACTAAGCATAAGTACATTCTATATTTAATTCATACATAACTATTTATTCTTATTGTATACAATTCAAAACCTTATTCACTATATATATTAAACCGTAAGTGCAGGCAAGTAACTAATTGGTTTCATCAGTTGTTTCCTTGCCAATAGATTACTGACATTCTAATAGTTAATTTTAAATATTGGCTGAGATATGACTTGCACACACATATATATATGCATGTTGTAATTTAAAAACCTTACTGACCTATTGTTAGGATAAAAAAGTATTTAAGAAGTATAACTGATTTAAGACCCAAATATGTTGTGAAAAAGTTGATAATAAAAAAAGTGATACAGGTAAACTTTGATTCTGGATTAAACCAAATTTTTTGTACCCGAATTTTTTTGGATTTGCAAATTTTTTTGATTTCAACAATACACCTTTATTCTACTCATATTAAATTCTGTTGAAAATTTAAATAAAGATTAATTTTATTATCTATAGTTTATATATCTTGAAATACTTTTTGTATTCTTTATAAACTTATTCTATTAAGAGCAATAAATCACATCATAAAATACAGAATATATTTGTATTTACCCTTATGATGGCACAAAGTTTTTGAATTGGTGATGTTTGCATTAATGGTAGGTAGTCTATTGGTATATGATTATTAAATGTTTCTTAAACAAAATACTGCATTCTTCAATATATATATACTTTTAATGAAAAAAAAGTACATTGCTCATAGATGTATATGAAACTCTAAATTAAGTAAGTAAATTAATAAATGACATAAATTTTAATACATAACTTGGAAAAAAATATATGGTAACGTTTTGAAAGTTGTTTAACTTATAAATCATATATATACACACAATTTTGCATTTTTACGTTGCAACAATTCGACAATACATGATAAACTTCACAATCCTCAAAAAAAAAAAAAAAAAAAAAAGGAATGCCACTTGAATTCATTATATTAAAAAATAAGTATAATACAAATAAAACGTCCGTTAAATAAAAAATAAATGTAACATAAATAAAATGTCCGTTAATTAAAAAAATATTGTAATGACAATAAAAATAATAAATATAACTGTGATTAACTTTTATACACAGTCTTTGAATCTGCAAAAATACTTTTGATTAATTACTTAACTTTCTTCAAATGACGTTAAATACAAAAAAAAAAACATTTCAGAAGCAAACGTCATCAACTCGTTAGTGGCTTGTCTATTAATTATATTCATTTTATTTCTATTTATGAATATTGCCTCCTTAATTTTTCTTTTATCTTAGCCTCCCCCCTCATGAAGAATTCCAACACCCTCAAGATCAAAGTCACACTTATATTTGAATGTCCTTCCTTGATCCAAAAAAAACAGAAGCAGTCATTTAATCATTATTATTTTTACTTTTCACATGTTTGTATAACGATTCATGCTCTTTTAATCTTTTTTCTATACTGCACTTTGATTCACCTACATATGATACATATATCCACAAAAAATTTGATAAATAACATTACTTTTTTGCTTGACAGATATGACACATTTAGAATTATTCACTAACATATTAGGTTATTTGTAACACAAAATGAAACATTCCCAACACATCCTTATATATATATATCCATAAAAAATTTCACTTGATATGGGATATCCATTTTTTACTATCAATCTTCAACTCCTTTAAATCATTATGCTTCTTTTTAAATTGAAATAAAGTATTATTAATCTGTTCAATCTTATAACCAACTTCAAGCAATTGTTTTGCATATTTTTTAATTTGTCACTTTGGTAAGGACATAATTTTTCATTACTAAACAAAAAAGAGCTAAAACTTGCCATCTTATGCATAATTGGTACTTTTGATTTACAATTTATATATCCTCCTTTTTACAATTGCTTGACTACTAATTTATAACTTAACTTACTACTATCTCTTGTAATAAACAAATCCAAAAACTTAAGACTTTTGTCCTGTTCTTTTTCAATAGTCCACTTCAAGTGATTCAAATTACTTAACTTCTGTACAAGCAAGTTAATAGTATTGGTATGTCGCAAACAAAAACTTCATCTAAATACCTTTTTGTAAATTGTAATATCTTTAAAAGTACACATATGTAGACAAAAAAAATTGCAAACTTGTGCAACAACAGGCAGACCCATGGGCCAACCTTTAGTCATTTTATAATATCCATTTTCAAAAGAAGCAAAGATGTTATCATAATTTTTTTTTAAAGAATCAATACTTATTTACAAACTCCTTTATTTTTTTAATGCATGTTCGATAATTTATATGGAATCCACTCTATCAATAGAATCATAAATTTATGCCATATCTAATGAACCAATAACATTACTTTCATCAGTCACTATATTTTTAATTTTATCTACAAAATCAAAAGATGAAGCAATAATATTTTCCCCAAATCCTAAAATCTCTTGTAACAGCTTATCAATATATTTAGATGTCTGATATATAAATGAACCACCAAAATCTATCATAATTCGCAAAGGATTTTCTTCTTTATGTAATTTTATATTTTTAAAAATAGGACATATAGCGCATGAAGGATATATACTATAGTACCGATTATTACTTATGGCTTTATTCTTAGCTTTTTAAAAATATTGTTAATATATTTTATTCTCTGATCATCCATATTATATTATTCAATGCAAAAGAAACCAAGTTTATTCATTTGTACTTTAACTTTCTTAACGTACTGATATTCTCTATCATTAGTAAACACATCTGAAGATTTTTATCTTCTTTCAAACAAATCATATTATCGATTTTAAGCTTCTGTTTAAAGACGAAAATGGCTAGATCACATGAATTTTTATATGAAATCACATTAAATTTATAACAATTAATTTTCTTTATAATTTCATCAGCAAGATGACTTTCACTATTAATCATTTGAAACGAATTTTGAACAGCTGCAATTAAAACCAAGTATAATCTCCCAAGTTTTCCGACTTATTTAGTTCCATTACTTAATATGTATTTCTAAATCAAATGTACCTTTTTATCTGACAAATTAACAAAATTCATATCATTACAAGTTTGTGGATCATCATCATCATCATCATCAACCATTATCTATCTATTGCAGGATGAAGGTCTCTTCAAGTTCAACCCATCTTCTTTGATCTTTAGCTTCTCTTCTCCACACACCCCATGCACGCTTTCTTATTTCATCCATCCAGCTTACATGTGGTCTCTTTCTGGGTCTTTTACAATCTCATGAAATCCAGTTTAAGACTTATTAAATAAAAAATCAATTTTCTTCTCAAATTTATGATGTAATTTAAATTCAAATAATTTAAATCCATTTTGACAAACAATTTTATAGTCTATAATATAAGCATACCATTCATTTAAAACTATTACGTGTATAATTGCTTTCAAATATTGGCGAATATTAAAAAGTTCTTTTTTGCATTTCCTAGCTACATCATTTAAAATTATTGATTTTAATTTATATACATATTTTGGTACTAATAGTAGTAAGTTGGTGACTGCTTCAGTTTTTTTTTTTTTGGATTGTGGAGAGACATATAAATATAAGTTTGGGTTCGATTTTGAGGGTGTTGGGATTCTTCATAAGGGGGGGGGGGCACGATGAAAAAAAATTAAGGAGGCAATTTTCATAAGTAGAAATAAAATGAATATATTTAATAGACAAGCCGCTAAGTTAAAATTCAGGAATCGTGGGATTTGAGTCGATGATGTTTGCTGCCATTATGTTTTTAATTTAAAAGAAGGGTTAAGTAATTAACCGTAAGTACTTATGTGGATTACAAGACTGTGTATAATAGTTAATCACCATTATGTTTATTACTTTTATTGTTATTACAATATTTTTTAATTAATGGACATTTTATTTGTATTAAATTTATTTTTTAATTATAATGGATTTAAATAATGTTAAGAAATGATGGATAATTAAGTAGAATGGCAGAAACAATATAAAAAAATTATTAAGCTTAAATGCAAACTTTATTTTTTCTAGGACTGTAAAGTTTATTGTGTATTCCTAAATTGTTGCAATGTAAAAGTGAACTGATGTGCAAATTCAGTACCAAAATGTATGTATAAGTTTCTTTTTCACATATCAAATGCGTTGACGGGCCAGCTGCTTGGAAGGCAGCAGCTATGCTAACCACTAAGCGATCAAAGATTGACAGGTATGTATAAGTTAAAATCAATAATTTTATAATAAACAATAATAAACATCAGTAATTTAGTTTTCACAATCTTAGAACTTTTTACAACTCTTTCAAGTATCAATGTTTAATTTTAAAAATCAATAAACCTCTCCTGGAAATAGTTTTCTGTTATAACCAATATCATCAGGAACATTAATCAAATTGACACTCTTTTATCCATAGCAGTGCAATTTTTTTATTTAAAACTACAACATTCGATTTTATATAAAGTTCAAAATTAATTTAGCTATAATTTAACCACAATCTTCTTTATATCAACTTGATATCAATAAGCACAGAAAAGCTTTAAATCAAACTCATTTTCAAATAATTTTGCTCTCAAATAAGTATTTAAACAAGTAA